>OX401419.1:22477212-22797212 GCA_947846245.1 Cerastoderma edule | reverse complement strand
GTAGAAAATGTTATGTCTTATATATACGCTATAATTTTCATCTGTTCTTGATCTCCTTTTAAACGCTAGACACATGCTATTAACGCATCTGTTGTCGTGAATTCTAGATAGCGCAACGAAAAAAGGAGAAATCCCGGGGACAGCAAATCCGCAATAGTGTCATATTACATATTATTGCAGGTTACTATAGCTGTCTCACAACCAATCAGAAAACTGTGCAAGCAAGTGAATGAGTAATTAATTAATGAATTAGTAATGAGTAACCTTCACATTTGTTCTACCATTATATGATGCATGGTACACACCGCCTAATATCTTGAATCAACGCTAGTTTTCTCTGAGAACAACTCATATTAATTAATTGCCATCATGTATTTCTCATTAACCATACGGTGATGATTACCCACGCTAATGGCTAGCCCTCTTAACCCTTTACCAAACGCCAAATTTTCGACTGTCCCAATTCGAGAGAGTTTGCAGACGACATTTCAAAATGGGATGAAATTAAGAATGAAAGTCATCAGATATGGTGGAAAACATTGTGGGAAAAGGGGAAATTGCTCGTTAAGAGCAATTTCTCCTTTTCCCACAATGTTTTCCCGAGTTGTAGAAGTGGTTTTTGTTTTGTAATGGGTTAAACATACATACAATGTATACATGTAAAATAATAACATCATAATCATTTGACATAGAATATGCATATCCTTAGCCATTAAACAAATTAACATAAGATACACAAAGACGGGATTTTCCACTAACAATCTTGTTTGCGAATGTAAGATTTATGAAAAAAAAAGAAAGACATTTCAAGAATGCCGATACTATAAACATTGAGGTAGTCGGTTGTTTAGGAACAGCAAAAGTATTAAAAGTTTCATCACGAATATCATAGCTCTCCGGAAGATGTCTGCAAATGCTTAGTAGTGTCTCATTTTGAGAAACCCGATGTATTCAGATTTAGTAAACACACAATGTTGATCCGGACCACATTTTACGCTGTCGTTGTATTGTTGACGTTTTACCATAGAGCGGTTTTCAATTCATAACTGACGCTTTGAACTAGATCTTTTTTCATCTAGCAAACTTCACAACTTGTTTTTTTAAACATGTGTTGGAGGACATTCCTTAACTCATTATTAATCTCCAAAGACGAGCATGTTTTCCTTTTAGCCACTTCCTTTTAGCCACATTACATTATATATGTCATCGCAAGAATATGTATTTTTTCTTCGTATTTCAAAGCTGTTTTCTATTTAAGGCTTTACTGCAATCGAGACACGTTTGCCAATTATCTACAATGTAAAGGATTTTACAGGACACAAGTAACTTTTTTATAAAAGAAAAAATGACATAGAAACCGGACGCACCGATCTATTAATGCGCTGGATAAGTTGTGGTAATTTTCGAGTAAAATCAAACCGTTTACTGTTTGGTACAGGATAAATGCCTAAGTCAAAGATTCCGACGTTTTTCCTGGATCCACCAGTACTAGGGTAGGGCTCTGAAGTAACTCGAAAGCAGAGGTGTCGGTGGTACTCGAACTCGGTACCCTCTAGTTGTTCCAAGTCCACCAAATTAACCGCTGGCCAACGCAAAATTTCTTATTCGGCTGCAAACCAGTATTTTAAGTTGAATAGACTCGCTAGTGAAGTCACTATAATTTGTTAATTATCTTACCCGGAGCTCAGAGTGCACAAAGGGCTTTCTCTTTTTAAAGAATTTTCATACAACAACCCCTTCATTCAAAGAAACACACAGTGACGTTTTCATACTTCAAAATGTTCAAATTTATTCACCAAGGTACAGTTTTTCTAAACAACGTAAGGAAAATAGTTGCGTAAGTCATCACTGATACACATGGATAGTACCTTCAATGAAAGTACAATATTGCAATGTGACACGTCATTGGAAGTGTCTCGGAGAGACGATTCCAACGATGTGTTACTTTGCAGTTTTGCATGTATTGAAATAAGAGGTATTTTGATTTAGACTTACGCAAATCTTAAGCGTAAACTCTTTAGTAAAACGGTACCCACGTGTTATATCGACCACGAAAAACTATAAATTATACTTGCTTTAAAGTGAGTTTATAAGGAAACTAGGATTTAATGCGAGACAGTAGTTAGTCCTTCATGTTTGTGAAGCACTTACTATAGTTTTGTACTGAACACATAGAAATATCCTATGGATTTCTGAAACGATCGTTTATCAAAGCATTGAATGAGTGGTCTTGATGGCCTTTAACCCAAAGTTGTCTTCAGACGACACAAAACATTCACAAAAATCGAACGATAATTCTACGATGATATTTCAATTGTTAGGATTAAAAAAAATTAAATTACTCTAATTAGAAATGATTTTCTCCCCTTCATGAACTCGTTTCAAATTGCTTGTTCATTACAATAATGATATCCTAGGGGTTGTTTGGTAAAGGATTCGGAGGACATTTATTCATGCGCCAGACCAACGAAACAGGTCATTCAGCTGAAAAGCTTTTTCTTTTCAAAACCTGTAAGTGGCCTAGTAGTATACTTTATAGAATTTAACATTTGCATAAAAGACGACAGTGTAATATCGAACCGCATGACATTATATCAAGCGACCATTCTAAAAGCAGTGTGTGAAATGTTGTTTAGTCTGAGCCGAATTAAGTACAGAACTCAAGTCAATGCGGGCATCCTTTTAAACCTTACATTGTCATATACAGTGAACCCTCGTTTATCCGGACACGTCCGTTCCCAACAAAATGTCCGGTTTACCGAATGATCCGGACTAATGAAGCAGAGCATGTTCTTATTCACATTAAGACATAAACGGTCTGTATGAGCGGTGTATAGTTATAATCCTTTAGCAAACGCCAAATTGTCGACCGTCCCAAATTGAAAGAGTTTGCAGAAGACATATCAAAACGTGATGAAATTCAAAGATAATCTTCTGATATGGCAGAAAACATTGTGGGAAAAGGAGAAATTGCTCGTTACGAGCAATTTCTCCTTTACCCACAATGTTTTCAAAAGTCGTCTGCAATAAACTGGTCCAATAATTCCGTTCCCTTAAAATTTTGTTCGGATTGCGAGACATCCGGATAATCGGGGTCCGGATAAACGAGGGCTCACTGTACACCAAGATTCTGTGTCTCCTTTTCTAGATCACTTAAAGGTATTTATTCACCGAAGATACAATTTGAAAGTCATAATAAAATGTCGTTCAAACAAAACAACGTCTGTAGTGTTGTTGGATATACAATAAAAACAGGTGTTGAAAGCATGATCAATTCAAGAAGCGTCTGATCAGCTTAGAATATACTGTCTGTATATAGTTTATATCAAAATCGATGTCACGCAGTTGAATCATTATACGTATTGATTCACTGTAGACATACTTTAAAGGATTAAAACCTTTCTGATTTTGCTACCAATAACAAACCTTTAGTTCGTATCGTATACCAGTACACCTGTTGTGCTATTGAAAAGAAGTACAAATTTCCTCACATGTATAAAGAAGCTGTTAGCTTTAAATTTCATATATACCACGGAACAGTCTTCTTTTAAAATTGAGTATGAAACAGTTTTAAGCACCTATTGTGAGTGAAGTGGTTTGAGAATGCAAATCGACAATCATCTTCAGCATGGAATCCCTCCGTCATGGATGTTTCGCCCATGAACCATGTACATCTGATAGAGGGTGGGGTAGGAACGGTGTGATTGTCGATAGCTCTACTTCTTTCGACAACTACGGAACAGTCTTCGTTTGAAATAGATAACATAAAACAAAATTGACTCTATTTTCTTTTTTTTTACGTCAAGAATAGCTTCAATACGCCAGCCACTCCAAAAATCTCCGACACCATCTTGGTTGACATTCGATTCAAACCAATTAAACAAGATTGTCACCATTTTCTTTCCTTTTTCATGTCAAGAATAGCTTCAACACGCCAACCAACCCCAAAAATCATAGACGCCATTTTGGAAGACACTTTATTCCATCCAGCAAAGGACAACAGACTAGACAGCAGTAATGGAGCAGGAAAGTAAGGGGCGTGACATAGACCGTGGCTGGGCGTGGGTTGTCATGGCAGCGACGTATCTAGGACTGATGATGTTCTCCTCGTCGTTCTTCTCCGTCGGCGTCGTTTACGTCGCTCTACTGGACCGTTACCATGACGACGAGGTGAAGACGTCGCTCGTTGGCACGGTTAATACGGCCCTGTATTGCCTACTAGGTGAGTCGTTGGCTTATGATGCTGATGCTTACAAACTTTTTACCCATTCAAAGAACGCCACTTTGGTAATAAAAAATGTCTAATTGATCCCGGCGAGTAAATACAGAAGATGTAAAATGCCAAATATTGGTACACTTATAAAATGCTCCATGTACCTGTTGGATGCGTCGTTAGCTCCTGATACTCACCCGCCTTTTTTTTTTAATTCATTGTCCGCCATTTTGGTAGAATATGTGTTATTGCTCCTGATTAACTATCTAATCACATCATTTGTACTCTTTCTGATTCAATCTAGTGCCGTAGTGCCGTTGTTTCGTAATATGCAGCCTTTTCTTGCCTTTTTGGTATCATACTGCACAAGAAAAAGTGATTGCATTGTATTGTTAACCCTTTCCCAAACAACAAATTTTCGACTGTCCCAAATTGAAAGAGTTTGCGGACGACATTTCAAAATGTGATGAAATTGGAAAATAGTCTTCTGATAGGGCAGAAAACATTGTGGGAAAAGGAGAAATTGCTCGTCACGAGCAATTTCTCCTTTTCCCGCAATGTTTTCTAAAGTCGGCTGCAACAAAGTGGTCAAATGTCGTTATTGTTTGGGAAAGGGTTAAGTTATTTACACGTTTTGACGAATACTTTCAGCACCGTTTGCCAGTGCGTTCATGAGTCGCTATACGTGTCGAACTTCAATCATCGTCGGAGGCTTAATACTGGGCGTATCGGGGATCTTAAGTTCGTGTGCCGACAGCGTGGATATGCTGGTACTCACATACGGGGTACTCGGAGGTAGGTCTTGAAGAAACAATTATAAGTCCTTGATATTAAAGATACATGCATGGTAAACCAATTGTACCGATATACTTTCATACGGGGTGTTCGGAGATAGGTCTTGAAGAAACAAGTGTAACGAACCGAGCAAATAAACCTCTCAAATATGCCTCTAAAAGACATGATCACATCCGATTTGTCCACTGATCATTTGTGTTTCGTTATTAATATGAACACGCGTTCGCACTAACATTACATTAGGTTCAATAGTTTTCATTAACGTTCCAAGAACGTTACACAATAAAAAGTCATTGTTATCTAAGATGCATGTATTACTAAATCAATGGCGCACATATGCCTGCTTACGGGGTATTTAAAGGTAGGACCTAAACATAAATTGTTGGTCGGTACTAGCGATTTGAGATACTAGTACATGTGCGTCAAACCAAATGTGCCCATATAAAGTCTGATTTAAACCAATTTTACCTAGCACGAAATCATATCTAAAATATATCATAACAACATATGACAGAAGTACTCACTAAATACCATAGAAAACGTGTTTTAAAACTGAACAAGTCAGAAGTGAGAAATGTGCAATGGAAAAACGCAACCAATATTGATTGGGATCAAAAAAAAAAAATAAGTCTTGGAACCCAGTCGCTATGCGTTTGAAATTTCAAGGAAGGTCTGCTGTGAAAACACAAGCTATTGATTATTGAAGATCCTACATCAAAGTTCTCAATTAGTCTACCATCGATTTGTTGAAAAAAGGCCTTTCTTAGAGGTGGAAATCGTTGGGTTCTTCTTCAAAAATAGTTCGGACCAAAATTTGTCACGAAAATTAATCAGAATGGGTCTCAATTTGAGCAAAAGCTTAAGGAAATACGGTGGTTTAGTGGTCAATATGTCACGACATTGTAATATGCCATGGGTGATGTACCGATTTACATGTGGCACCAGAAATTCCAAGTCATCTGCTTGTTTAAAGTATAACATAGGTGTCTGCCCTTCGGGATAATTACAGTTTCACAAATTCAAACTACAAACCAACAAAAACATTTGAAAAAAGAAAAGTCGAACTATTATGAAAATTAGAAGCTTTACAATAGTGAACCATCTTATCTGATTTGTAGAAATGTGTTCCTTTCATAGAACTATAAATAACTCAGAACGCATTCCGACTGGAAATGACAGTTCAAAGTACTACAAGGGAATGATTTACTGGTTTGAATCGATCCAGAGAAGGATGTGACAAATCAGATCTGTTAGTGAAAACAGCGTTAAAATAACAACACATTATACAGCTACATATGTATAACAATTAACAGTTATGTCCATCTCTTACAGGTATCGGAAACACCTTAGCCGGAATCCCTCTTGGAGTCATCCTGGGCTTTTATTTCCAAAAGCGCCGCCATTTTCTCATCTCGTTGTCCGGGGCCATGCTGGGTACCGGTATGTTTCTCTCGACACCGCTGGCAATGGGAATATTCAGTAAATACGGCGTAAAGGGCGGCTTTATGATCCTCGGAGGCTTCAACCTACATCTCTGCGTGTTCGGGATGCTCTGCAAGCCATCCTCGCTAGAGATTTTCATAAAACAACGAAAACGCGCGGAGGAATCTTACAACCCGCCAACTACGGACAAAGATGGCGCCATCTTTGCTCAAAATGGCGCCAAAAACGTATTGACGAAATATCTCGGAAAGTTAAACGGGTTGTTTCATTTTGAAATGTTAACAAACGTTCAGCTGATCTTGTTTCTCTTTAGTGGATTCACTTGGAACTTCATGCTGGCGATGTGCATGCTCCATTTACCAAATTACATGTCGCGCAATGGTTCGGGACCAGGGGAAATAACTCTTATAATGACGTTATTCGGAGTGTCCAACACGGTTGGACGATTTCTCGGTGCTTTCTCCACAAATAACTCAAAAATTGACATCCTTCTCTTACACGTGATACTTTTAGCCATGTCTGGCGTCACGGTGATGACGTTTCCGCTGTACGGAGCTCTCAAGGGTGCAAACTACTTTTTCGCGGTTGTGATGGGGCTCACAACGGGTGGGCCGAACGGTTTTATGACGTCAATAGCGCTGAGTATAGTGGGACTGCAGAGTCTTGTCGCGGCACATGGTCTCCAGAACTTCTTCTGTGGTCTAGGATTCGGAGGTGGGCCCCCTGTCGCGAGTAAGTTTATCATTTGAATTATTTCTTTACACGATTGATGCATTAATCCATTGATATTCATGCGCAACTCATTGATAACATGTCTACAAGATAAGTGCCATGTATTGTGCCTTATTGCCTTATTTACTTATATAGGATGACGTGATTTGGTTGCTTTAAAGCAATATGATAAGACAATATACAAAAATAAGTAATAATTTTGTATTGGTGTTAAGTAATTACTTAGCACATACCAATCTGTCTTTAACTAAAAGAAATCTGTAAACATGTGAAACATTTAAAACGGGTCTGGCGAAAACCGAATTTGAAAATTTTGATGAAAAACGATAGACTTCCAACATAAGCAATTTCTTTTCCACGCCACTTTCACCATATCCAGTACAGGGACAATTACATCATATTTGGAACGAATTGAATCCTGTGAAATGACGATAAACAAATAAATGAATGTATTGCATTTATATTCCAATTTCTTCCAGGTGCCCTGTACAGTCAATCAGACTCCTACGAGACAAGCTTCATTTTTGGAGGTATGCCTTTTTTGTACCCAGCAATTCATACATATATTAACCTATTTGTATTGGGCTTAACATCTTTTCAGAAACAAGAGAAAGAAGAAAAGGAAAAAAGTTTGTCGTGGTATCAATTAACACATCAATGCTCCCTTGTTTCCATCTAAGATATCCCAATCTGAGACAAAATGTTGGTTTTTCAAGCAGACAAACCATCGCTATTGTCCAGAATGTCGTTGGTAAAGCTGTTATTTACTAGTCGATACACGATGACTTGAAACTCCTCATTATCACATGAACACCTTCGATGTCTAATAATTGACCTAAAGGAACAATGATATATAGATGACATGTATAGGTTTTTGATTTTCACAGTGGGCACGAGTTAACAAGTCGTGCACACAAGTTAATAAGTCTTGGTCACAGGATAATCGTGTTTTCAGACCCAGAAAGTGTTGCAACGGTTTTGAATCATAGACCATGTACGTATCTAGATATGTTGACACCTTCTGAAACAGTTTTGCGTTCAAAAGAAACTTTCATTTAGTATGAAACAACAATAGAAAGACAAAAATATTTCTCCAACCGTATCTTACTTTGTCTTGCTTTTTTATGTATGAAGCAATCAACTTTAAAATGGCGTATGAACAATGAACCCGCTTAAACACATCCTACAGTTTTGTTAACCATTACACACCACGTATGTTTCTTACAGGTTGTACGGTTCTAATGGGATCAGGTCTGGCTCTGATAGCCTACGTGTGCCGAAGGAGGAGCGACAAATCAAAGGCTTCATCAGAATATGACATTCCGAGCGTCACACCGCGCCAAAATGGCGTTCCAAAAGGTTTCGACGCCTTAGACAAACATGGCGGGTTTACAGACAATCTTCTAGCGCCATCTAGCCTTTTGAACGTGGATGGTGTTGGAACGCCACCTAACGGCTTTGACATAGACGAGATTTTGACCTTGGCTGGTTCCACGCGAAGTCTTGCGATATGATTAGGGAACACCGCTTCATGATTGAAGGAACCATTACATATCTTTCTATGTGACACAAGTTATGTCGGTGTCTAAAACGCTGTCCTGATAATAACTAGTCTCCTTATGAAGAAGGGTACCAGTTTTTCTAAATGTGCCTGGGTTTATAATTGCCTATTTTAAGTCTATTTGTCTGGCTCATCTGCCTGTTCTTTCTTTTGCGTGTATGTGTCTGTCTTCTCTATTTGTCGCCTTTATCTGTCTTTCTGAATGTCTTTTCTATCTAGACTTTCGGCGTTTTTGTTGTCTTTATTAATGTTTGTTCATTTGTATTTCAGTCTCTTTGACTCCTTTTTTATTTGTCTGTATGTCTATCATTCTGTCTGTCCATATAAGGGTTTGTCTTTCGACCATTCTGTCTTTCCTTTGGTCAGGTTTTTTTGCCATTGGGTCCATCATTGCTCGGTCACGAATTCGTTAATTCTCTCTGTCAATCCGTGTATCAGTTTGTCTGCATATCTTTCTGTCCGTCGTGATATAACATTAAAACAGTTGATTAATTGATTAGAATGATCGACAACATGTTTGAGTAAATTGTGATTAACTCTCCGTCGTTTCAGTAGATGCTGTTAGGATATTACAACTTTTCTTAGCAATCATTGTGATAAAACTCATAATTGCTCAGTACGATGTAATGGTATTGCATATGTAATTTTCAAATTTAAGTTTGTTACGCGCACAAATAATGAAACAATGAATTGGTAAGCTCGTGGCAATATCTCATGATTACAGCCACGTTAATTTTTTGTGCATAGTTTAGCTTTATATAAAGATATACACATGTCACGTGTTTACAGGGGCACCATTAGTCTTTCGTTATGTTTGTCATTTATGTTCATCAAATGAAATAAAATCTCGATATTGTTCAAACATCTTTTAGTATTAGTGCTTTATTACCCCTAGGAAACCGACTTGAAAAAGCAAACAGCCATTCATAAAAGTGCTTATAGCAAGGGGAGACAATCCAGGAAGCCTTATCAACAGTGCTTACTCATTTTTGCCTCCCCTGATAGACAAAACCTTTGTCTGTTTGTCTGTACCAGTTTGATTCATTAACAAGATCAAAACAAAACATGTCTTATGATAACAAGAATAAAAGGTTTTGGCTTGGCTATGTTAAGATTTCTAGATGTAAAATGACGAGTCATATGGTTTTAGAAATATGTTTCACTAATACATGTACTTAATTTTGACAATAATGTAATACGACTAAACATATACTTTTTATTACACAATTACTTTATAACTTTGACGTTAAGCTTTCAGTTATATTACAACATATCAAAATCAAGACCAGTCTCACCTTTATTAACCCTTTCCCAAACAACAAATTTCTGACTGTCCCAAAATGAAAGAGTTTGCAGACGACATTTCAAAATGTGATGAAATTGAAAAATAATCTTCTAATAGGGCACAACAAATTGTTGGAAAAGGATAAATTGCTCGTTACGAGCAATTTCTCCTTTTCCCACGATGTTTTCTAAAGTCGTTTGCAACAAAGTGGTCAAATGTCGTTATTGTTTGGGAAAGGGTTAAACAGAAAGACATCTTTCAGTTATAATTCTTACCCAAGTATCAGAGCGTTGTGGGAGTTCCTACCACTTATTTTCGATCGCCGTTGGTTTGAATTTAAATCTTTACATCGATTTTGAGTCAAGTTCGTACAACTAACATGAATCACTCTCGAGTCTGCCTTCTGGAGACAGAACCAGAACTCGCACCAATTGTAGATTTCTGAAAGATCGCAATGCAGATCCAGCTACTCATGTGATTCAAACCTGAGTCGACGCTCTACCTCATTAGACCGCCCGCCCCCCCCTATTAGACTATAGAAGGCTGGAACTATTTCAGTCATATTGCAGCTGTGAATGGACGCATCCATGCTTCGGATATGTCCTCATCCATTTTTAAAGTCTCTTTTTTTTCAAAGTTTCCTTTCTCTTTCAAAGTATTCTTTCCAAGCTGCTGACTGCTTTCCCATATACATTTCATTTATCCACGTCGAGAGACGAATAAAGCATGTACCATTGACTTCATATTGCTTCTGCCTATGACCAAGTATCTTCCGTCACATTATAGTCAAGATTGACTGCAATGACGTAACATGTAGATGTTGATGTGGTGAAAGTACCAACCAACGAGGATTTCCTCCAGATGAACTTGAAACCACAGAAGACCGATGGAAATTAACCCTTAGAATGCTGGTTAATTTTCTAAAAATAGATTTCGGTGTCATCTGCTTTCCGAAACCTTAAATATCTGCTTAATATTGACGAGGACAAATACCCAGAATAGCAAGCAGATAAGATCACAGGCCAGCCGCCAATTTACTTGGCGGCTGGCCTGGATCTGACCTCTTTGTATAAGCATGAATTCGGTTCCAGCACTCTAAGGGTTAAGAAGATCTTCTCGTAAAGTTAATTGAAAGGCACAGCTTGAAATTTAGACGAGCGCGGTGACAAGTCTGAGACTCATTATTGTCAGGTACTCAGTACGTAAATTCGCATTTAAGTCATTGGTTCACAGTTTTCTTTCTAAACGCAATCAACCCGTCTACGTCTTGTTTATTGGCCTCTTTCACATCGCTTTGTTGACTTCTTTAACCCATTACCAAATGCCAAATTTTTTACTGTCCCAAATTGAAAGAGTTTGCAGACGACATTTCAAAATGTGATGAAATTGGGAAATAATCCTCTGATAGGGCAGAAAACATTGTGGGAAAAGGAGAAATTGCTTGTGACAAGCAATTTCTCCTTTTTTCACAATGCTTTCCAGAGTAGTCTGTAACAAAGTGGTTAAATGTAGTTATTGTTTGGTAAAGGGTTAAAGTCATTGGTTCACAGTTTTGTTTTCTAAATGCAATCAACCCGTCTGTGTCGTTTTTACTCGCGCCAGAATCTTTCACATTGCTTTGTTGACTTGTTAAACTCTTCTTGTACTTCTTTAAATCGTTTTTATAATGTAACTCTTTTCGTCAGTTTGAACACCTTGGTGATCTCAGCAGACCAACATAATATAAAACCAGTCAGAAGTCGACGATGAGTTCCGAATGTCTTTCTATTCATTTTCGTCGCCATTTCTCCATAAATAGATAATCTGCGGAACAAGTCCAGAACGCAAACGAATTACATTATTGGAATGGCCGGGTGTTTATTTCGAGGAATTATGCCTTTAAAACTATCATCATTTAACTCCAAAGCCTTTTTGGTCATAGTCAAAGCTTAAATCTTGAGCAGGCACCTGTTTTTTCTCTCTATTTGTCATGCTAGCCCCATTGTCAAGAATACAACTGTATCAGATCAGGAAGACATATATTAAAAAGTTTTATTGTGAACGTCCTTGTATGCAAAAATTGGTTCATTTATTCCAATCAAAAAGTCCAAAAGTCATTTACAATTTAGCAAAATTTATAAAACATGCATTTGAAATTAGGAACATATGTATAAATTCCATGATTACTGATTAATAGTTAACTTTTATACACGTACATCATGCTTATTCTCATTTTCATTTTACGAAAATCTTTCTTCCATGGCGGTTATTATTTATGTATTATTTTCTTTTTTGAGACGACGGTAACATGTTATGTAAAGTAATTGTAAATATGTATTTTTGTATATGACTAGAAGCTGTTAGCTTAGAATAAAATTTTGTCTATGTATGAAGCTCTAGATAACCGTTACTAGACTCGTTTAGCCCTTAGATAACCGTTACTAGACTCGTTTAGCCCTTAGATAACCGTTACTAGACTCGTTTAGCCCTTAGATAACCGTTACTAGACTCGTTTAGCCCTTAGTTTGGCTCAATGGTCATTCATAAAAATACAGCCAAAACCACAATCGCACAACATTCAAGATTCAAAAGTCATTGAGACCTAATGACAAGCGTTAAGCATGTATAAATTCTTTCTTTCTTGGAAACGAGGTTCCTACTCGCGACACGACATTAACCGTACCGGGAAACACTTAACCCTTTCCCAAACAACGAATTTTCGACTGTCCCAAATTAAAAGGGTTTGCAGACGACATTTCAAAATGTGACAGAATTGAAAAAATATTCTTCAGATAGAGCAGAAAACCTTGTGGGAAACGGAAAAATTGCTCGTCACGAGCAATTTCTCCTTTTCCCACAATGTTTTTCTAAAGTCGTCTGCAACAAAGTAGTCAAATGTCGTTATTGTTTGGGAAAGGGTTAACATAAACAATACGTATCACGGAATTTAATATGAACTACTTCTTATAGATTTTATCCTTTTGTTTCAATTTCCCTGTTTTCCTTTCAAGCTTTCTTTGATTTCATTACTGCTTTTAGGGATCCTCTTTAAACCGAGAAGCTTAGTAAGCGGCAAACGTTCCTCAATCTAAAACGCTAGGTACCGCTCAAAAGTCATTGAAAAGACAAAGCTCTATGAGACAAGGACCGAAAAATAAATGAAATATATCATGTCTTAGAGGGCATGTCATTATTATCTAAATTGCTTGTTAAATTGAGAGAAAAAAAGGAGAAAATCTGAATAATCATTTGAAAGAATTACTATTATTCCATCATTGACGAAGAATTGTTGTCGGATAAGAAATGGAAATAGGGACATGATTGATTCAATCAACTTCTAGAATAGACAATTTAATGTTTTCGTTTTCGTGTGGAGATTTAATTGGAACCTTGGTTAGACTGTGTCAAGGAAGGCTCAACTCAAAAGATGCATAGTAGTGAGTCTCTGTACCAGACTTTTTTTTATCAAAACATGGGGGTTTGTCATTGTCATTGTGATGATTGTGATGGAAAAATATAACTTGGCTTTACTAGTTTCACTTTCTTTGTTAGACCGAAACCATGACTTTTCCGTTAACCTTAATGGAAAGCAAATCGATGACGGAAACTTTCTATTTAATGTTACATTAAATCAAGCACTAACTACATATAAACACATTTTACTTTCCTGGTTTCGACACAATGAACTATAAATTAACTCTTTAAATTCTTTCTTTATGGTTGAACATGGCTTTTATCATCATTTAGTTCCATCATGGCAGTGCAAACCGGCGAAAACTTTAACAGACCTTCAACTGGATTTGAAATCGTAACTTTATATCATTTTAATGTGTGTTACGGAATTGATTTAATGACTGTTGTTGATTTCGACTTTGATATAAACCGACGTTAAAAGCCAAAACACATAGAATATATTTGACAAATTGAATTGCATGTTTGGAACTGCGTTGCAAAACACTTAAAGCTGTCAAACAAATCACTTCGCGTGTTTCTATTGTTTGGAAAATTGAAACAGGCATTGAACAACCTATTCGAGTGACAAAACAACCAGTATTCAAAATAAATAATGAACATACAATACCATCTTTTAATACAACCGTTTCTATGGTAAAATGTTTGCGGTCAATAGATGCTCTTTACTTTATAAAATAAACAAGATATCGTTTGTAGCGCCTTCGTCTATCTAAAAAAGAGGTACATGTATACAAACTGACAAATGACAAATTTTGGCGTAAGCGCTACTTTCGAAAGAAGGGTTCCTATAGAAATTTATTTCTGGGAATCTATTTGTCTCACGCAAGAAGCGCACTAAACATTCATTGGGACGATACTTAACCAATCTAATGCGAATTTACTGACTGATTTGCATGCCTTTGCATAAAACACATTCGTTGTTTGAAATGTTTCTCCAAATTTGTCTGTTACACATGTACGTCGGTCTCCTCAGAATGTCACTTTCAATGATGAAACTACTTATCTGTTGTTGCCTTTTGTCTGGTAAGTTCATGTTTTGTTTGATATAGTTTCCAACAGTTGTCTGATTTACCCCGATAACGTTTTGATCAACACTAGTTTCCTATATTTGACCTGCTACGGATTTCCTCTCATTTGAGGTGGTCACCCGACTTCCTTACGGACTACAGATGGTTCTACCCAGCTCAACTAGCCCATATTGGCTGTTAATATCGGGGTCTACATTGATCGTGAACCAGTTATTGAAATATAATTGAAACACTGTTGATGCAATGTAAAAACTATACAAACTAACTGGCTTTAACAGTATTATTTCTGTCCATAATGCCTTGCGAGAGATTGACTGAAGACACTTCGGCAAAGGCTTTTGCTTCACGTAAAGCTACCACGCACATGAATTCATCTCTGTCCAACTACAAGCCGGAGAATCAACTTTAGCAGTACCGCCGTCGTTTCGAATTTCAAACCATCTGACAAGAAGCTGGTCCCAGTCATCAGCTCTTTCAACGTCATCATTACACAAACCAGATTGAAGACTTGTTCCCATCTTTGGAATGACACTTTCAACATTCAAATACAAGTTCACATTGCGGATCTTTTGTTGAGGTAAGGCTGTTCTCACTCTTTTTTTTTTATAGAAACTAGTATAGAGGAAATAATTACGCTCTATTAAACATATATATACACTTACCTATATGCCTACATTGGCAGATGACATTAAAAAAAAACACTGATAATTAAGGAAACTGTTGTATTTGATACATATGTTAATTTACATCATACCCACCTTTGTAAAACTACGTTTACTAACGCGTTTTTTAAGGACCATTCTCTGTACTTGTGTAGGTTTCTTTTCATCAAACGAACTTCCTTGTTCGATTCACTTAAAGCAGACCAATAATTACTATAGGTATAAATATTGTAAACAATTACAAACTAGTGAATCATAGTGGGTTCACATTGGTACAAATGCTAATAAAACCTTAATTATTGAATTTTTATCGTGTACAAATGATTAAAACTTTCATATTTCTCAATAATTTGTGCAAATAGAATCTCCTACAAGGATGGTTAAAGGCGTCTGTTCTAGAGAGAAGGATAAAGACCCTTCAACAACAATGACCACTTGAACGCCAGGCGGAAGATACGTCTCGAGTTAATGATGCTCTCTACTGCAAGGTTGTCCTCTTATGCCTCTTTAGGTGATTTAATGCGGTTTTCAATAATAGCTCATTTATGTTTCGGCGTTTCCTAGGACATCACCACCACAGGACCGTCTACTTTTCCTTCTTTTGCACGGAATTGGCTTTCCGCTCGTAATGCTTTTGCTATAATTTCGAGTGCCTTGTGTGGAAGGCATTACCATCAGCACCATTATGTTAAGTTTGCCTACGAAAGACATTGAATGTAACACATATCACCAATATTAGAAATAAAATCAAACTTTGGTTCTTTCTTGACAACTAACACATGTTTACGATTCTCGTTCTAATCACGGACCGTTTTTGCTCCGTCATGTTCGTCGCATTTGGCCATATCTTATAATAATTATAATAATTGCAAAAGCAATTGCAATCGAGACAACTTTTTCGCTTTTTTTAGACGATACTAAAATAAGTTTTCTTGTCGGATTTTGCCACTTCAGAAGTGAGTTTTAAAAACGACAAACATTTGATAGCGTTTCGATGTTTAGATTTATAGCATGTAAAAGCGACTTTTTCATTTTTTTAAGCGATGTGACAATAGTTGAACAAATTTGATGTCAATCAAATGCGACGGTTAAAAAGCTTAAAAACCGTGTAATGAAAGAAGAAATTAGTCTTCATCACCGAAAGAGCAATGGTGACAATTTCTCAATAAGATTAGCCAATGCTCAGCTGCATACTTTTTAAAAAACGACGGGTCCCATTTTCTCATACAAGATACATTGTACTTTAGACTCAAGGGTTATACATACCACCATGCATTCATTGTTTGAAACATGTAATGCATGTGACAATAAACATTGACGTAGTGGAATAGCAGTAATTAAGTACTCTGTGTCGCTTCAATCATTGAGGAGTATAGTGAATTATTTCGACAAATGTGAGTATGATCATTTGTTATTTAACATTCATTCAACAATTAATAAGTGATATGGTGGCCCAAAACTATGTTTTCGTTTGTCAAACAGTGAACTGGATGTTGTTCAGGGAAATGGTTCGGGATGAGACGTCGGCCTTTGGACTAGAGGGTCGTGGGTTGGAATCCCGTAAGTAGCGTAAGCCGCTTTGCCATCTCTCATTAATTCATATTCGGCGTGGGAACTAGTTATGGATCAAGTAAACAGAATCGAAAGTGAGTTAGCCGTGTTGTAAGAACCTATTTCGCAATTAATGTAAAGTAGTTTATAAATCAATGCTATCTGAATGACATTGTTGAAGAAGTAATCTTGCTTCTGTCCATTAAGATGAGCGGTTTGATCCGGTTTTCTCGTCGTAGTGAAAGTCTTGTACGGCCCAGTGGTTAAGGTGTTAAACTTAAAACTCGGATGACCAGTGTTCGGGGCCCGCCGTTTCCTCGCGTTACGTGGAAGTTTCATTTGGCAAGACACTTCAGAAACCCAGCCTAGTACTGGTGAGTCCACGAAAGCCGTATTATAACTGGCAAATGATTTACACAGCGTTATATCCCATATAAAAAAAGTAGAAATAAATCGTCACAGGGAACGTGATGTAGTTATTGTAGATGATAAATACTTACTTTGCCCTTCGAGAAAAAAACAGAAGGACCTTACGAGCTAAAGCAAACGTTTGCCAACGAAAGCAAGATGAACGTGAAACATCAATCGGAACACCTCGGTCATTTCTTAAAATAACCTCGGAGGCAATGGGGAGCCATTTTTGAAAGTAGGTCAGCAACGAAGGGTATGTCCGTTTGCAATCGTATCTACTCGGAAATCCCCGGCACAAGCCGGGGATAACCGAGAAGAGCCGATTGACAAAATATGAAACAAAGATGTGTTGATATGATCATCTTTAATGAAAAGGGTAAAAACAACATTCAATGGTGATATATAGCCAATTTGTGTGTATCTAAAATACATATTTAGTGCCTGTGTGCATTTTGCGATATCCGCCGGAAATAAGGCGAATTACCCCAGGATTTCTGGTGTATTCATGTACTGCCTACGAGGTATATCTACCGACTTGTTACGGGGATTGCCGAGTAGATACGATTGCGTGAAACATATGAGTGTTTTATTTATTTTGGCGGGAGATTTGCCACAAGACTAATTATGCATGGCAATAAAACTCTTCGATATCAGCCCTTACCAGGCAGTTATCGTTGCCATTATGCATACGGGGAAACGCTTCATAAACAATTCAATCAATTTGTTCCGAGAGCTTCTTTTCTTTTCAATCCATATTTCGTATTGTTATGCCATACACTATTCCATATATCCCTGATAACGTAATTGGCATTTCTGTCTAGTGACAGTATATTGTGCTTATAGGTACTGAATCGTCAAAGCTAGCTTTGTTTGTGTTTTCCATTTGATAAGTCTCGACACTGGTGTATATAACATCTATGACTTCAATACAAATCCTAACGTTTCTCACAAAATTTATTTAAGAATAAATAATCTTCAATGCTTCTTTTGCTCTAAAACGGAAACATCCTCAAATCGACAGGTGGGTCCTTTTCGAATCTACCATTTTAAGAAAGAAACAGTGCATACACTTCAATTCAAGATATTCAATTCAAAGTTAAATGCACTAACATCTACATATATATGTATAAAAGAAAGAAGAATGCCCCATTGCCCTCCATATTCGAATTCTTCTTACCTCAAGTAGCGGCTTACTAAAACCACAACCCAAAACATATCTGCATTCAATGCATAGAGTCAATGGTGCAGTCAAAAGAGTTTATCAAGACTAGTCCTTTTTATAGCATTTCAACATAAATAAATCAACTTGCAGAGGTCAGCAGATATATCGATGCTCTTGGTGCTTCTTCATTCGACCCACCGACTTCTTTCCTAAATGAACAACATTGATCAGTGGTAAGGTACAAGTAATGTCACCTCGTATTACGACCAATAACTGTCGAAAAGAATTCAAACCAAGAAAAGAGTCACCAGATAAAAGTAGTAGACTACATTTACACAAGGAAGAAAAGTCATTCCATTTTTTCTTCCGCGTTTCTGATCTCACATCCCCTTTACGAAACCACGACCGAGCCTAATCAGCATACCATTTATGTAAACTCCTAACAGTAATCTCCCCTTGCTAAGCTACATCGATCACTGCAATCACACGTTTTTCAGCCAGAACAAGTTTAAATGTTGTTGTTGTATCTTCAAGTTTTTACCGAATATGGTAGTTAATCAGTCGTTAATAATGCCTTCTTGCGTTGATTTTTGACCAGTTAAATAAAAAAAAAAGTGTTATGTTTGCTTAATGAATGAAACATAAATGAATATTTTCATTTGGGTTTCGCCGCCATTTTCGTTTCTAAGCATATAGATTTGTGACATTTGCGGTGGCAGTGATAAACCCCATACAGGGAGATCACTGTTAGGAGTTTGCCGTTTATGGTGGCCAATTCATAACTTCCACGATCAATTATGATGCGTTTCAGGTTCCCCTTTCATTTCACGAAACCGCGGCCAAACCTTATCTGCATACCATTTATGGTGGCCAAACATAAGATGCATGATCAACTATGACGTGGTGGTCAGATAATGTCACTATCAGACATCTATCATATATTTCTCCATAGATATGTTATATCCAGCTCACGACATATGAGGCCATTACCAATTAATATAGAAGAGTTCATCTCCTTTTGGAGCAATACTTTTAACCTGATTTTCAATAACAAGTTCTCTATAACCACAAAGTATACCACAAGCGAGTAATACTGGAATACTGTTACGTGTTGTTTAAATTCTAATAGATAAACAAGCAAACAAACACACCAACTAGATTGCCCAGCGTTTTTGATGGGGCTTTTAGCGAATCACGTTTCAAACGCATTACCATTGAGATAATCGGCGCAAATTACACAAATATGCGTGTCATTTCAGAGATGGCATCCAATGGGTAATCCATTTATTTGTTTAATGTGGAACCGGATTTGCCTTTGACCCTTTTTATTCCGTTTATATCTTATTGAACATCATATGATGTGACAGGAAACAAATATGCTTGTAAACGTATAGTTCGGCATTAAACCCGAACTGTATATGATGATGTAATATAGAAGAACTAACTAATAACACGAAACAAAGCCACCAAAGGTAAACAATCTCTAAGTAATAAAGCTCTTTTCAATTGTCAAACGGCCTTGACCTCTTGTGTGGTGGTGTGGTGGTATAAAGCAGTCGTAATACCAGTTACCTCATATGGGATTTCACGACCAATCCAAATTGAAAGCAATAGCAGACGACCCAAAATAAAAAATACAAATTGTCTTTATGAGATCGGATGAAATAATTGTGACAAAATGATACATTACTCTTTACGAGCAACTGTTTGTCTCTGAAGTATTTTAAGTGTTCTGTACCAGACTCGATAAAATGTTGTGTTTTGGCGTTTTGAGATTGAAAAAGAGTTTACAAACTCTGCCATAAATGCCTCTCATTTGGTCGCCCATTATGGTTAGTCTTGCTTCTGACTCCATGATAGATCTGCTTTTTAAAACATACAATGTTTTCAAAGAAATATCTGACATTTACGCTGCTAAACGGACATTTTTTTATTGAAACACACGCCATATGATGCGGCCATCTTTAGAACAGACGAATTATAAAGGATATCGATAAAATAGAGTAATGTTATTGATATTGATAAATCAGAATAATGCTTTGGGTAAACGGTAAACCAGATTAACCCTATTGATATAGCATTCTGCTTCTCTAGATGCCAAAAACAATTAACCGTAGAATGAAAAAAGACGGAAAGAAAATCAATCACCTTTGCAGACTAACAAGATTGAGCAGGGGCGGTTTAGCAGGACTTTATTGACACAAAAAGTGGATTGTTTGTTCTACAAATTACTTCTCGTTTTGTGTAAGGAAGAAGCGGTATAATAGCTGCCTGAATAACGATTTTTATTTCAAGGTAGAATACCAATAAACCGCAATATTGAAATGTATGCTTTCGTCGGATTACTTCGGTCGTTCTCGGTACACATCGGTCGGGACCGGAACAAGGTAATCCGACGAAAGAATATCTTACAAAATGGTGGAGTATGGGTATTCTACATTAATACAGAGTCAAGTAAGAATGACCACAACGACCCGACCAGTTTGTAAGACCATTAGAAATAATATAAAACGTAAGAAATTGAGATTTTTCTGCGACATAGAATACATAGAAACGGCGTTAACAACAAACAGCCAGACCTATTTATGCAAAACACGCCCTTAACATGGCCAAAGGCCTCTTGAGGGAAATACGTCAACACCGATATACAAGCACCAAAGAATATTGTTCACTCTTTTCTACCTAAACAACCGTGAACACAATTTAGAATGGTGTTACACTGAACACACCAAAGTTTGAATTCCCCAGTGTAGTTTTGTGGCATCAAGTTTTAATGGGTTCGCTCTGTTCTGTGAAATAATTGAATTGACAATTGAATCGATGGAACGTGAAATACAAAATAGCCGAGAATTAACAATATTTTGTCCGTGTGTCTTGTTGTTGTGCAAATGGATATTGCCGATAATTTAATTACATGATATAACACTGTTCCTCTATGTTTGGAACCGAATTAAGTGAAATGTATGACCATGTTCTTATATGGTACCAGAAGATGATCTATATACCTATAGACAATTTCTCTTGTGACCATTCTCTAAAATTGGGAGAAAGAATTTGGGATATAATTGATATATTGTTGACACGTTGTATGAAACTAATAGAAATAATAGTAATTTCAGCCTAAATCATTAAGACCACATCACACTAAATCATGTATTTCAAAAATAAAAACGAAAAGAATTTGACTTTTGTTTTAATACCACATAAGCAATTCCATCAGAAGATCGTGTGATGCTTCGGAAATTGCTGAACATTTCCGACTGGTAACTGGTTGTCTTGCCCCATTTTTGATAAAAAAAGGATTTGGTGTTTTGTCATTATTTATATTTCGAATACCATATAACGCGTTCAATAAGAACACCTTATGATGTTTCCGGAATTTACAATGAAAGCTTTATGACGTTAGTTTCGAATACCACATGATGCGTTCAATCAGAATACTTTGTGACGTTTCCGTAGTTATCCCAAACATTTCCGATTGGTGACGAATGATCTTTTTTTGCCGCCATTTTGAAAAGAAAAAGAAAGAAAAAATGCGCGTTTTCGGGTGCCTTCGCGTTTCAACGTCTATTTGCATTGATCCGTCGATGTGAGCCCATAAAGCGTGGTTAGGGCCGATATCCCATGACATCGTGCATATATGACAATAGACAGTAATATTGGGTAACTCATAAATCCTGATCTCCCGTACTCTGGCTACATTAAATTGATTTACCGAGGGTATTACCTTTGGTTATAAAGCTAAGAAGGGCGCATAATTCGGATCTAACTCTGGAAGATAGGATACAAGGGAGATACAAGCGTAATAAGTGTTGTTACTGATCAAACTGTGTGGTCGGCAAGGTTGATCTTGGAGCACACGTTAAACTCTTGTCGTTAGTATCTTTGAGGTTCATATGCGTGTATATGCAATAAGACTTCATTTGGAGCTTAATATTGCAGGAGGACATCTGCTACTTTGACCGGCTTATTCAAGGCAACACAATGCGTTAATTCCGTTATTGAGTCACATACATATATACTGTATATGCAATATAACCGTATATGGAATACAACCTGGTATGTTTGCGAGATATGCTGTAATGAAACTGACCGGGTCAAGACGAATATATTCCGTATATATACTTCAGGCAGACAACAGATCTAAATAAGATCGTTAAGTTGTGGGAGTAAACATTTTTGTTCCGACCCAGATTAACGACAACGGCTGAAGACATAATACTGATCTCGAAAAAAGTAATCATAAAACTTGTCGTAGATGTCTGAAATGTGATTTCCCGCGTATCGGAAGCTGATGCAATCGACGTTCGCAGTTGTACTAGTTCGTCTGTGCTTTGTCACAATTATTGCGATGCTAAAAGCGGAACAGTTTCCCGTTTTCATCAATCATAACGCGCATTCCGACAGCCGAATTGAGCACTGCGCAGACATCCCAGTGCGCACATTTTCATTCAACATTTGTCATTTTGTTCGAATACATACCAACAATATCTTGTCATTTTTACGGGGAGCATTCAACGATTCATACGTCCCTAGAAAGGAATGTGGGTTCTGTTAAAGACCAAAATGTAGCCTGGAGACTTTGCCATGTTCGACATAGCGAACGACAAATACTGTATATAATTCCGAAGAAAATAAAAAGTTTAAAGTATATCTATACTGAAAAATATTCTTTGCAGTCCAGGGAGAAAGGAAAGAAATTTAGTTCCATTAAAGACTAAAATGTCGCGAGGAATAACAGCGATGTTGATCATAGCAGGCAACATATACAGTATATAATGTCAAAGTTAATAAGAAGGCTGATAAAAGAACACCTAAACAGCATAAATATTTGTACGGTCCAGGGAGAACAAATCGGATCAAAACAATTACTTATAAGCTCGATATGAGCCCCGATCAGACAGCATTATGTCGGACATTTACAAATTCATCGAAGCTGGTTTACGGCACATCAAAGGCTTGAAAACCCATTGTGCCTTTGCGGATGGTATATTGCAACTCTATGGCCAGGAGATCCATTGTACCACTGGGGCTGGTAAACAGCTACTTAATGGGGTTGGAAACCCCATTTTGTCATTGCAGACGATATACTGCAACTTCAAGGGGCTGGAAACCCATTGAGCCATTGAAGATGGTATACAGCAACTCCATGCTAAGGAAACCCATTGCGCCATTACAGATGAAAAATCAACAACGCAATGGCTCGGAAACCCATTGCGTTTGGTATACAGGAACTCAATGGCTGCGAAGCCATTGCACCATCGAGGCCGGTATACACCATCTCTAAGTTTCCATGCCGACGACTGCTTGTATTCCAATGTAGTTTTTTGGTGTTTAAGTGATATAGTAAATTGGTTTATCAGACATTCGTAGTAAAAGTAAGACAACGTTACGTGTAAGATCCGGTAGTGAGAAAAAAAAGCTTAATCAACGCTTATCCTAAATCCGAGACGTAACGAAGGATAGCTTGGACAGTTTCAAAATTGCCAGGCTACCCTCCTTGACTACTAAGGCAAACTGGAGCTTTTATAATCATTTATCATTCAATGTATACATTTCTTTTCGTTTTTTTGAAAATTCCGAAAGTTTTATTTTCCACTAGACAGTTTAAATGTATATGTTTGAACATATTTCCCTCCTTTTGTCCTGAATACCAATGAATATATCTGAAATGAACCTATGGCTATTTCTGGAAATGGGTAATTTTTCTCGGAAAGCTTTTTTCCTTAGCCGCAGGTTAAACTGTTACTTTCACATATACATGGGATTGTCTGTTGCTGACGCCTCTGTGTTTATCAAGTCACAAGAAAGTACGACGTACCTCGACATGGTCACGTTAATCTGCCAGACATGACATCTCTTCAATGGTGCGCTAGGAAATAAGACGCAACAGCCGGACAGGTGGCTTAACCCTAAGAATGCTGGGTAATTTTCTAAAAAGAGATGTTTGTGTCGGCTGCTTTCCCAAACCTGAAACATCTGCTTGATTTTGATGAGGAAAGATACGCAGAGTAGCAAATAGGTTAGATCACAGGCCAGCCGTCAATTTACTTGACGGCTGGTCTGGATCTAACCTGCTTGCATACACATGAAGTCGATTTCAGCACTATAAGGGTTAAAAAGTTTGGTTTACAGATCGTGTTACGAGATTCCAGGATAGATACACAGGCCGCCACGATATTGCTGATATGACTTACTGTTGAAAACGAGTTTAAACCCTGATAAGACTAACAAATCCAAAACAGACTGACAGGTTTCGTAATATAAACCTACAATGTCTCAAGACGTTATCAGCAATCCCAGGTAACCCGTCTACAAATTGGACAAGAGATCAGTTTGTAAACATGGTCCTTATACACGATTACTAACAACTACAGGCCTTATTATGGCCAATGCTTATACCAAACTTGAATTCCATAACCATTCTAGTCTTTTTGAATAACAATGCACTATGGCTGCTTGAATAGTTTGTAAATGGTTGCCAATCTAACAAGCCAACTGTTTGGCCGTAGAAAAATCAACAAATAGAGAAATTATAGAAACAAATGTGAACAAAAAATTAATTAACATGTGAAGAGGGTCTGGCTCATAAAAAGAGCTG
Source organism: Cerastoderma edule (assembly GCA_947846245.1). NCBI lineage: Eukaryota > Metazoa > Mollusca > Bivalvia > Cardiida > Cardiidae > Cerastoderma > Cerastoderma edule. Next base: position 22,772,315 of record OX401419.1, on the reverse strand, counting down.
AACGGAGGACTTCTATGTTCATGTTCTAATCTAATTTGTTTGCACACGGGCCGGTTTCACTCAGGTCAGTACAGCAGAAGGTTTGATAGCGAGGCCATTTTTGGTGATAACAACCTGTACAGTACGGAACCGTACAGAACGCTACAGTCCGGTACTGATCCTGACAACCGCGGAATTTCCGGGTCCGATTTAGATCAAGTTCTTCCTTGTATTGAATAGAGTCTTCTATCGTTTCATAGTGCTAGTTCTCTTTAATCGAGAACTTTCATTTCTAGAAAAAAGAATTACTTTGAACTTGCTTGAGTTATCGGAACTAAATAGAACAGAACATATTTTAATTTAGACTTGTAAAACATACATTATCTACAACATATGTATAGCAGAACATTGATGGCATTGTGACAAACATAATTATATTGGTAAAAAGTAATTTTGAAAACAGAAAAACATGTATTTTGTTATATTTGTAGGTAAACAAATATATATATGTATACGTCAATATTCGAAAAGGAATTCCTTGTTGGAAGAGCTTCTCTAAAAATACAAACAGAATAATCAACCCATTTCCCTGATAGGTCTGTAAAAGGATAGAGAACTTATAAATAAAATGAATGTCTTATGTGGTATTTTTTTCTATATACCACGGGTCCTGACGTTTGTTTTCTACATACGAGGGCTGTATTCCCGCATGGTCTTATCGGCCCTGGACAAACCAGGGTCCCTTCAAGCTGTGACATTTAAATCATCGTGGATAGAGGTAATATGCCTGACATATTGTTATATAGTTCATACAAAACGATTAGTTTGTGACATATTGGAGCTTTTGTTTCCGTGGAAGGTTTATTAATATAAAAGGTTAGTGCTTTTTTATTCCTAGGTGTTTTGAATTACATTTATATGTTTAAAAATCATGACTTGGAGAGCATAGTTACGCTCGTTCAATTTATTAAATCACGATATGTTGTGGGAAAACAGATCTGAAAAAAAAACAAACAAAAAACATGAAAAGGTAAAATGAGTAAATAAAGCGAATCATTGAGAATAGTTCAGGTCCCGACCGATGTATACCGAGAACGAACGAAGTAATCCGACAAAAGAATGATATTCAGTATGGCGGATTATGGGTATTCTACCTTAAGCTGTAAAAGATATGTCCGACTTCGAACCGTGAAATCGTTCGGCAAGACAGATGTTTGACAAAGCCAACTAAATTATAACCCTTATCAAGCTGTTTATATGATAGAGTGTCACTGTAAACATATTATCAGGTTATTATGATGGAGCCGATACCCATGTTTAACCCTTTACCAAACGCCAAATTTTCGACTGTCCAAAATTGAAAGAGTTTGCAGACGACATTTCAAAATGTGATGACATTAAAAAATAATCTTCTGATAGGTCAGAACACATTGTGAGAAAAAGGAGGAATAACTCTTTTTCCCACAATGTTTTCCAGAGTCGTCTTCAACAAACTGGTCAAATGTGGTTATTGTTTGGTAAAGGGTTAAAGACACCATCTTATCTTGTCACGTTTTATTTTAAGATATCTGTCGTTTTCTTATTAGAAAAAGTAGTAACTTCTGGTTGTCTGCTTGTTCGTTTGTCTAATTTGTATCGCTACTCAAAGCCTACACTCGATGTGCATTTGGTATTTCATTAAACTTGGATACATTTGGAGCAAACGACCGTCGGATCTTTAATAAAACCAAGCGGTACCAATTCAACATAACTATTTAACCATAGGAGATGTTAATTGACTTTATTTCTGAGTTAGTAATTAAGTTAAATGAGAATTTCTCCTAGATTAAGATTTTGTCGAAAATTCACGGAGTTTCATAATTAGCCAAGAGTATCATTAAAACACTAAATAGAGATATTTATTGTCCCTTTCATATAGTAGGAACCGTGATATTAGCCTAAATTGAATTTAGCGACGTTATTTTGAAAGAGATCCATTGTTATTATGTAATACATGCTTCCATTGTTGTATGATAGTTAATCGAATTAACTTTAATCAATCACATAATTAGGTATAGAAGGTGAATGTAAATGTATATATGTATGTACGAACTGTCAATGTTATGCTAATAAATCCTTTGATCTTGTTAAAGGTAGATCCATATTGGTTAAACAAAATATGTCCAGCTGCTATCACTTTTCAATAAGCTTCAACATTTTGCCAAAGAAGTGTACAGATCCTTTTCTCCCTATACTACTTTAAATGTCTACCGAGCGAATTTTTCTCTCATTAAAACTAATTTCTAATATTTTCTATTATTTTTAAAAATGGCAAGTAAACATTTGAGTAAGATAAACACCATACATTTAAATGACACTGACAAACGAGAATTCACCATGGAAAAATCAACATATTTTCTCAAAGCTTATTTGTTAACCTAAAATCCCATTGAATTAAACATGAATTAAGGAACGATATATTAATTCATACTGAACGAACAAAAACTATCAATAAAGACTCGAACCAAATATTCGCAATGAGGAATTGTTTAAACATACCATTACAAGACCAAAGGTTTTGCTTATTCCAAGCACCAAAGCCAATTGTCATAGCTGCATTGCAACCATCATAGTACAATTATACTGTTGCATTCATTAGGACGTCTACCAAAGCTATGTATGGTTAAATAAGGCTTTATAAATAAAGATAGATACTTTCTTCAGTAACGTAAAGTTTCAAAGGACCTGGATATCATTTTACTAAATACCTTTAAGAAGATATTAGCTTAAGTCAAAACAGATAAACATGGATATTATTTAGTATCTAAGTACACTATTGCAATGTGACATATCGTTGGAATCGTCTCGGAGAGACGGTTCCAATGATGTGTTACTTTGCAATATTGCTTAGCCAAATATTGAAATAAAAGGGAGTTTTAAAATAAATTTAAAGCCTAAATGTTTAGTAAAACGATGATACCATGATATCCATACCCAAGCTTGTGTGAATTCCTTATAAAGTACCTGGTTACCAAACCTTATCTCTAGTTATTTCTCTATAAAAGACCTGGTTATCAAACCTTAGCCCGTGATAATTCGATATAAAGGACCTGGTAACCAAACCTTAGTTCGTGTGAATTCTCTTTAAAGGACATGGTTACCAAACCTTAGTTCGTGTGAATTCGCTATGAAGGACCTGTTCACCAAACCATAGTCCGTTAGAATTCGCTATAAAGGACCTGATTACAAAATCTTAGCATGCGTAAATTCCCTTTAAAGAACCTGGTTACCAAACCTTAGCTCTAGTGAATTCTCTTTAAAGAACCTGGTTACCAAACCTTAGCTCTAGTGAATTCTCTATAAAGGACCTGGTTACCAAACCTTAGCTCTAGTGAATTCTCTATAAAGGACCTGGTTACCAAACCATATATTGTGTGAATTCCCAGCCACAAGGACCATGAATTATTTCGTATATATAACACATCCCGCGGACAAAAACACAGTGAATTGGACACCTAATTAATACCGCGGTTTCCCTGTTTGGATATAGCGCCGAATATTCTCCGTGTCTTTGTAAGGCTTGAAGGTATTTCAGGGAAAAATCCCGAGAAATCCTGCTTACCCATCTCTCGTTGGGTTTGGGGATTGTTCCGAATTCGAAGCAAACACATATCCCGTCCGGTAAAGATGTCACTCAATGATAACAAAGTCCATCAGAGCAAGAGGAAGTGTTTATTTTGTTTTCTGCGAGAGTGTTCTATTTGAAATATCACAGGCTACATAAATTGAATCAATCAAGATGCGCATTCATTTCATCTGGATTTTCCTCTTAACAACTATTATATGGAGTCCAATATTCGTGGTTCGCTTACTGAAAGATGTCGCTTAATGGAAGAGGCTGCAGAATAAACAAGAGAAAAACTTTTGGGGGGCGGCTCATTGCCCTGGAAACAGTTATTCTATGACAAACCCCAAGGGAAGCGATATTTACAAATGCCTCTAAGCCAAATAGTGTTTCAATATTTGATGAATGTCTAATTTCGTCGTTGAAGCTTATTGCACTTCGCACATGCTCATAAATACCAGCGTACATATTTGGAAACTTTTCCGAAATCTTTGATGAAATTTAACACCGAAAATAAAGTATAAACTGCATCAGATATTACTATAATAGTGGCAATAAATCTCTGACTCGATAATGTTTCATTTAACCCACGTCTGGTGTAGCAGACTTCAGAAATCACGAAAAGAAAACATGATCATGTTAAGCAATGCATTCTTATGCAATAATGACCTTTTCTCCAAATACATTTTAAAAAAGTGTATCTATTATAGAAAATGACAAAACTGTTCAAAGAGACCTTATAAGTAAGATATATTATTTTGACTCTAGCAAATGAATAAATCCATTTTTTCCACTTTTATTTCTGAAGCTTTCGTTATTGCTATAAGTTGTATTTCTCTCGTTCAACATTTCAAAATAACGTTGTCACTTGCAATACATCAAATGAGACTCAAATCGATTATGATATTACGATCCAAATTTCTATTTTCTTGCACCTCTTTGTGTTTAATGTGGCACCAAAATGAGTATTTCCCTAATAAAAAATTGATACTTCATTTTTGATAAGTGTCTATGCCTTGATCAGAATCTTCTCCCAACCCTTTTTAAAAAGCAAGAAGAACACGAAAAAAGGAAATGGAGGAAAAAAGTGTTAAATTCTTGTAAATTTACAAAACGTGTTAATGACACAACACTTTTGCGGAGACGTAATTAAAACGAAGCGCGTTCTGGAAGTGAGATGTAATTAATTTCACTCGCTGAATTATTCAAGTGGATTTTCGATTATCTATAACACTTTAATTGACTTGGAAAATGGACAGAATACTTCTTAATTGCTTCCTGAAATTGGCAGAAATGGAAATCGCGATCCTGTGGAGAATAGGTGATTGCATTAAAGCGCACGAAACAGAGACTAAGTTTATGTATATGGCACAAGCAGAACGTATTTAAGATTTACAACTGCAGGTCGTAAAGAATTAATCAAGACTACAGCGTTTGCTTTCAACCATAAAACGTATTGCGTTTCTTGTATTGCACTCTGGGTAATGAAAATAAAATATACAACTGGAAACGAGAAGAAATTGGAAGAATGTTATGGAAATCAGAAACACCGCGATATTACTTAAAAACTGTAAAAAGGGACATGTATCAATTGCTTACGAAAGCGAAAATAGTATCAAGACTATACAAGTCAAAAATCATTCCTTAATCAGATACCATGCAAGTCGAATGAAATGAAGTGACGCCGCGGATTGGTCTTCTAACGAGACTCAGAATGGTGTATGTCACGTGACAAGACCGTTGCTATGCAAGGTAACGGCGGATGAAGCATGGTTCTTAACCCAAATCGTGCTGGGACCAACTTCATGCTTATGCAAACAGGTCAGATCAAGGCCAACCGCCAAGTAGACTGGCGGCTGGCCTGTGATCTAAACTGTTTGTAACTCTGAGTATCTTTCCTCAACAAAATTAAGCAGATATCTAAGGTTTTTGAAAGCAAACGACACAAAAATATATTCTTAGAAAATTACCCTGCATTCTAAGGGTTAAAACCATTCCTGCACATGGGAAAGCAGCATCAAATTAAATGATATTACTTTGATAAAAAAAAGTAACACCCCTCCCAAAAAGAAAACAACAACAACAACAACAAACAGTCATAAAGTGATTATTGTTGGAGGAAATGATTCTGACAAAAAGATAATTCGGCCATAAGGAATAGACCAATTTAGCCTTTTGTCGCGATGATTCCTAAAGTATTTCGTCTTTTGTAGCAGATGCTTAAGAAGTGACGTATTATGGAGGTATGGAGTTAATTTAATTTGTCCGATACGTCGTCGACGTTAATTAGATTTACATCGTCCGTGGAAAGCACGCTTTCGGGAGAGTTATTACGATTCTAATTTTTTAATTCGCCAAAATAACTCGACGATGTGGGATTTCTTGTTCGAATTATTATGTTCTTCATACGTGTCCGTTATAATTAGAATCGCGTAGGCTGAAAGACGTTCCTCTTGCCTTTTCTGTGACAAAACTGTAACAGATTGACAGAGAGAAAGTATTCTTCCCTCCATAATTGGACCATAGTAGCATTTGTAGGAAGTCTTTTTCTCTTTGTGTTGACTCTTTTTATGGCGCAAAGTAAGTTTCCCTCAGTGGCATGACGTTTGCTTCAAATGATGTCAAAATACAATTGTAGTTCTCTTTATATCAAAATATATCCTTCCCTCAAAGGTAGCAATTGTGCTTCTCTTGATGGCAAAATGTGCGCTTCCCTCAATAGAAATAATTGTGCTTCCCTAAATAGAAAGAATTGTGCTTCCCTTAATAGCAAAATGTGTGGTTCCCTCAATAGAAAGAATTGTGCTTCCCTTATGAGAACAATGTGTGCTCTCCTCAATAGAAAGAATTGTGCTTCCCTTAATAGCAAAATGTGTGCTTCATTCAATAGAAAGAATTATGCTTCCTTTAATAGCAAAATGTGTGGTTCCCTCAAAAGAAAGAATTGTGCTTCCCTTAATAGCAAAATGTGTGCTTCATTCAATAGAAAGAATTGTGCTTCCCTTAATAGCAAAATGTGTGCTTCCCTCAATAGAAAGAATTGTGCAACCCTTAATAGCAAAATGTGTGGTTCCCTCAAAAGAAAGAATTGTGCTTCCCTTAATAGCAAAATGTGTGCTTCATTCAATAGAAAGAATTGTGCTTCCCTTAATAGCAAAATGTGTGCTTCCCTCAATAGAAAGAATTGTGCAACCCTTAATAGCAAAATGTGTGGTTCCCTCAAAAGAAAGAATTGTGCTTCCCTTAATAGCAAAATGTGTGCTTCATTCAATAGAAAGAATTGTGCTTCCCTTAATAGCAAAATGTGTGCTTCCCTCAATAGAAAGAATTGTGCATTGCAAAATGCCCTCAAAAGAAAGAATTGTGCTTCCCTTAATAGCAAAATGTGTGCTTCATTCAATAGAAAGAATTGTGCTTCCCTTAATAGCAAAATGTGTGCTTCCCTCAATAGAAAGAACTGTGCTTTGTGCTTCCCTTAATAGCAAAATGTGTGCTTCATTCAATAGAAAGAATTGTGCTTCCTCTAATAGCAAAATGTGTGCTTTCCCCAAAAGAAAGAATTGTGCTTCCCTTAATAGTAAAATTTGTGCTTCCCTCAATAGAAAGAATTGTGCTTCCCTTAATAGCAAAATGTGTGCTTCCCTCAATAGAAAGAACTGTGCTTCCCTTAATAGCAAAATGAGTGCTTCCCTCAATAGAAAGAACTGTGCTTCCCTTAATAGCAAAATGTGTGCTTACCTCAATAGGAAGAAGTGTGATTCCCTTAATAGTAAAATGTGTGCTTCCCTCAATAGAAAGAATTGTGCTTCCTTTAATAGCAAAATGTGTGCTTCCCTCAAAAGAAAGAATTGTGCTTCCCTTAATAGCAAAATGTATGCTTCATTCAATAGAAAGCATTGTGCTTCCTCTAATAGCAAAATGTGTGCTTTCCCCAAAAGAAAGAATTGTGCTTCCCTTAATAGTAAAATGTGTGCTTCCCTCAATAGAAAGAATTGTGCTTCCCTTAATAGCAAAATGTGTGCTTCCCTCAATAGAAAGAACTGTGCTTCCCTTAATAGCAAAATGAGTGCTTCCCTCAATAGAAAGAACTGTGCTTCCCTTAATAGCAAAATGTGTGCTTACCTCAATAGGAAGAATTGTGATTCCCTTAATAGTAAAATGTGTGCTTACCTCAATAGAAAGAATTGTGCTTCACTTATTAGCAAAATGTGTTCTTCCCTCAATAGGAAGAATTGTGCTTCCCTTAATAGCAAAATGTGTGCTTCTCTCAATAGGAAGAATTGTGCTTTCCTTAATAGCAAAATGTGCGCTTTCCTAAATGTCATCACATTTGCTTCAATTGATGTCAAAATATATGCTTCCCTCAAGGGTGGCAATTGTTATTCCCTAAACGGCAAAATGTGTGCTTCCCCTAAAGAAAGGAATTTATCTTATCTCATTGGCAAAATGAGCTATTCCCTCAAAGGCGGAAATTGTGCTGCATTTTCATTTTAGCGAAATGGTGTGAAATGTGTTTCGTTCCAGGGTAAATAAATTAAAATTGAAGGCAACCGCGAATAACAATTACATATAATCAAATGATACCATTTCATGTTTGATTAAGGGACAAATCAATTGCAACCGTAGATGGAAATTACTCGTGATAAACGTTTTATCCTTTTGTACCAATTGTTTCTGAAGGTGTGTCCTTTACACATGTGTTAAACCACTTAAGCGATGATTTGCCGGAGACATTGATATTGATGAAGGATTTCTCTTTTTGTTATAACTGTTTCTAAATAGTTTTCCTATCAAAATGAGTTAAAGCCGTATAAATGAACGGAAAGATTAAGTCTGTCCTTACAGCCTAATTTCCAATATCTACCTGCCCTCGAGTCGTCCATGAGATAGCTTATCATCTGACGTCATCTTGACCTGGTTTTATATCACGAGAGTCCCTCAATAAAAGCCAGATATTTTACTTCAGTGTATAGGGGCTTTGATCAATGGTTAATTCCTAAATCAATATATGTTTATGTTATTGTATACATACAATATCGGTGGTTTTACGTCCATTTTGTATAAGCCATTACAGGCTTCTCATAGGACGGGACCTCGGTTTAAAGTCTCATCCGAAGGACTAGCGAGGCCGGAAATACTAGGAAGTATCTCTGAAGTTTCCAGCGGTGAGACCCGGGGGGAACCCGGGAACCATATATGTTTTTTTTCTTTTTCTCTTCAATCTCACATATTTTACAAAATCCATGAAAAATGTAGGTATAGCAAACCCAGCATCAGTATTGTACTCGTACAAAAAGCATTAAAGAAACAATAATTAAATCAAAGCACATAGTTTTACTAACCCATTACATATATGAACCTTGATTTGGGATTTGTATTAAATCAAAGCACATAGTTTTAGTAACCCATTCACATATATGAATCTTGATTTGAAATTTGTATTAAATCAAAGCACATAGTTTTACTAACCCATTACATATATGAACCTTAATTTGGGGTTTGTCTTGATTCAGGCCACTGTGTGTCAACGTGAATGGTCCACGTTTACAGTTTAATAATACACGTGTGATTTTCTCTGCACAGACTATACTATAACATTAGGAAACTCTCGTACCTCATCCAAAGATAACAACAATCTTCTCACATCGTTTGTTTCGCATGCTACTTAACAATGCGAATTTCCACGTCATGTCTTTGCGACAACCTCGTCTGTCCTCCCAATGTTTGCCTAACGAGCTCCAATTAACGGTGGATTTCTCGTAGAATGAGAAATGACCGGAGAAATAATTGGTACGGCAAGAGCAATTGTAAGGCATGGCTGGTAATCTAGGTATTTACGACGAAAAAATCTCAGATAAGCCTCGAAGAATGATCGAGGAGAGTACTTAGATAAACTGTATAGAGAAAAGCTGTTATGTTTTCTTCAAATCGTTAATAATAAATTTCTTCATTCATAGAATGTCCAAGTCAAGTTACGACCATTGATAGGCTCACACGATTGAGTTAAATGTAGCACGCCAAAGTCTTTATAATAAATGGGCCTTTTCAAAGACAAAATTTCGAAATAATTGTGACCGATTGAGTTTGAAATTTATTCCACTATCACAAGTTTTACAATACTTATCGCGTTGGTCGGCGTACAATCTTTAGTTTAATCATATTTCATTGCATTCATACTACATGAGATACATAATATATCTACAACAACTTATAAGCATGTATTTGAAAAAGATGTGAAAACGCCAAATGTGAAAAAGGTGTACAAATCCTTGCTCAATAATTTCATTTCCATAAAAAGAACCGTACAATTTCTTCTACCATCTACTCACATCTTTCCTTGTTAACAGACATCACAAATACTGCAAGATCTTCTTTCCGAGCAAGTTATTGCTTTTCTCCATACAATTACTAGCCGACCGAATATATGAATATTCATGAGCGCAATTACAAACATGTTGATAGAACAACAAATACCGCCGAGGTCTGTCCACTCTGGATTAGCATTTAAATAGTCTGCACTGAAGGCATTCCCCGAACATACGTGACATCGTAAAAAGTCAATGTGGCTCACTCGGGTTTTTACGAAACAACCTTTAATTGCCATTACACTTTTGTGAATTTAAAAGAAATGGGATTTTTGGCAGGAGATTATTATCAAAATGGGTTTTCAAATTTTCAAACGGCCTTCTTGGAAATATACTTTTGCAATAGCATTGGTATACAGCTGCTCCAAAGCACTTAACAGCAAAATAGTTCCCCCACAGTACTCGATTATCTACTAGCACAATAGCAATGGAATAGTAGCCTTCCCAAAAGCAGTCAACAGCAAAATAGTTCCACAAAGTTCTTGATATTCTACAAGCGCAATAACGATGGAATAGTATCTTGCCCAAAAGCACTCAACAGCAAAATAGTTCCCAGCAGTTGATGATAATTTTCTAGCGCAATTACGACGGAACGGTGTCTTGTCCCAAAACACTCAATCGTAATAACGCATCAGCAAGATACATATGAAAAAATAAATAAAAATCCTCTCGTGTTCAGAAACAAACAATGCATTCGATTCCATAGAAGAAGAAAAAAACCAGTTTCCCTGACTGGAAATCATAGTACATTTTGCTGTATGTACAGTGGTACCAGCAGAGTTACCGTACTCATGTTCAACACCAAAGCGCAAATTACTGCGATTTGCACTATTTCTGCCTGGTACCGTTTCTTTCTCTGACCGAAAATCATTGTACAATTTCCTGTGTGAACAATGGTATCAACGTAAACGATTGGAAAGGAACCTTGCTCTTGTTTAATACCAAAACGCAAGATACCACACATTGCACTATTTCTGCAATTTTGCTTGGTGTATTGGTCGCGGTGCTTTCGTCAAATGAACAAATGGTGGCATTTACGTCATTCCCAATTGTCTGGCATCACCTGAAATGACACTAGAAGGGCGTGATTTGCCGAGAATAAACCAGTACCGCTCAGACGTTCTTCGTCAATTATGACACACATATGTTAAACCATATACCATCGTTTCTATTCCCATGTCTCCCGTCGGGCTTTCACAAATGGGTGATTTAAGATTTTTCGCTTGCGTTTTCTTACTTTTGTCACGATCCAAGTGCGTGTATGTAAAAATGTAAGTTTTTAAAAAAAAGAACCGTTATAAGTTGTTCATTTAATTGTCAGAAGAGGCACTGCTGCTCGTTGTTGCATCAAGAGATTTGTTTCATGGTTCCACCTTTGAAGAAGGAATTGAACATTTACTTGGCGCGGAATATAACAAACTAGCTTACATGACTTGAAGTTTTGGCATGTTGAAGAAACATGTCAAGGTGTCGCGCCGATCTGAAGGTGACTGAACTGTCTAGAAATACGCAATAAATACTAGGTGAATCACTGCTATAGACTGGGCAAGATAGATAATGCTATATTCGTTACGATAACGGAGTAGCCTTTCCGGATTCATAAGTATCCAAATAAAAGGTTGGTTCAGTTAACGCAATCATGTTATGTTTCAACGCCTCTTCCATTCCACGCAATATTCCATAATATATCGTTTGCCAAATTATGTCTATTTCGTTCTCTATTCTCCTTTTTAAGTTAACATGTATTTCCATGGTATAATAGAACCATGGTCTCATGGTGTCTTTTTCGATTGAGTCACACGCATCATCATAGCCGAGTTCAACGTCTTCTGCGACAAAATGACACATTCGTATTTCAATGGATAGGTAATCGTCATGGCATGTTATAATCGACACGTAAAGGGTGTTGTATCGTTGTCTTTTTGGCTGATCGATCAGTCATATTTAACAATGAGCTGGAAAATCCTTTATTGAATTCTGGAAATAAGTTTCACTTCCAACACAAAAAAGTGTACCTTTTTGTTACATAAGGTCATAAGCCAACCGGAACCATAAAATAACATTAAAGAAACAGACCATATTCGTGCTAGGTCTTAATGTATGATATATATGCAACTTAACAACATGTTTTTAGTAAACGCTATAGATAAGAAATACAAGAAGGCTTTGTTTGTAGTCATTTCTACAATTAAAATAACAATTCAAGTATTGCTATACGTACAATAAAGACGCGTTCACATCGTCTGTTAAGGTTCCAGAATTTGTAATAATATTTCAAACATTATTCAAACACCCTTAGAGTGCTGAAACCGACTTCATGCTTATGTAAACAGGTTAGATCCAGATCAGCCGCCAAGTAAATTGGCGACTGGCCTGTGATCTAACTTGTTTGCTACTCTAAGTATCTTTCCTCACCAGAAATAAGCAAAATCGAAGGTTTTGGAAAGAAGACGACACAAAAATCCGTTTTTGAAAAGTACCCAGCATGCTAAGGGTTAACAAGTGCAAGATCGTTTGGAAACTCCAAAAGTGTACGTACTGCCTTACAGTTCACTGACTGGTTCCCGTTACGCTCACGACGCCTGGGCCATATCATCCCATAGGAGGTCATTTTTCTAATTACTCTCCCGGAAACCAGACAGTTAAGATTTATACTACTTACGTACCCTGCTTTTTTCGTAAATAGTACCGACGTTTTTGTATTTACACGAAGAAACCGCGGAGCAGGACATAATTTAGATAGGGTAGGAACCATCTTGTCATCCAGCAATTGATTTGTTGGGAACAAAAATAGTAAATAACATCCGGGTCATTTTGGTCGTTTATGCCAAATGTTAGGGTGATGGGAAATGGTGACTCGAATGAGCATATCATATTTTGGATAACGTACCTTAGACTAATATCACTTGACAAGGTGCTTGACTAACCCCTTAAGCCCTGGTTCGGGTTCGAATCCTGTGAGTAGCTTGCAATCTGCGAACAACTTTCTTTCGTCCAATGTTATGGTTATGATTCCAGTAAGAAGAAAAAAGAGTGATGTTCAAAATAAGTTGTGATAACTAGCTTCATAATCTACGTACATCGTATGTGTTTAAAAAATATTCAAAACATGTCAAAGAACTAGAGTTCTAGATTTGATCCAATGAACGCATGGATATAACGGACATTTTGTTGACAACGATCTAAACAATACAGATATAAAAAGAATTCACACAAGACACACAGTATGCAAAAAATAAACCGGTATCAACAATATGTTTTTTTCTTTTACAGACAAAGAACGATTTCCTACATCTACCGCTTAAGACGAAAGAGGGCGATTTATTTTGCGTGGTGGTTTTTTTTTTCGACCAAAAAGGCGCCAAAACAAACGCGCCCGGGAGGAATAATCACCTCGCCAAAAAAACAAACACATTCCCCGTCCTGCTTCACGGATATATATCATCCCTTGGTATCGGCCCATCGCCTTGCGCAGTGTGACAATCGATTCGTTAATCGCAACCAACTGCGACAAAATACTTAAAACGATCCAGTAATCACCCTCGGAATCGTATAGACTTAATCGAAACGAATGACGGTAAAATACTATTAGCATCTCGGGAGAGGGAGGGAGAGAGCGAAACCTCGCATCGATTTGGCGGGAAATTATATCATTTTGTGAAAACCACAGCCGTTATAGGAAACAGACCGATTGTTTCCGAGTGAGCATTCAAACAATACCCAATGAATCAGGAGTATCGGGAAAAATATCGCTACATTTTGGAGCATTAGGAGCATAAGGACTTCCAGTAGTCAAGGAGGGTAGACGGGGGACCTGCCAGTACGTGTGGTTTAATGAATAATGTCCTGTGCGGTATAGGTTCGCGACGGTTTTATTTCAAGGGGACAGATCACGAGTGATCATGATGGGTGTGCGACTGAAGAAGATTCACAAACAGTTTCTCTTCGTCATTGGAGTATTCTTACTGCTGACGTTAGTTCTGAACGTTATCCCCGCTTATTACCAAATACAGAAGAACGTGTTTTATACGATGAGCACGCTGAGGGGAACGTTTGATTACAACGACACGGCGTCGCGAGCGGTGGTGAAGAGATCGCTCAAGAGTATTTGGAATATTGAGTCGGGAGACGACCGCATAGAAGCTCAGTTGAACTTCCGTCCGAACGTGGATTCGAATTTACCGCCGAAACGTATTCTCGTTCAGCACGGGACTCAAGGATGGGACTTGAAAGACGGAAATGGAATATTCAAGGAATCCGAGTGTCTCATTCAAAACTGCGAGCTGGTGAGTTTTCCGGAGGACGGCCAACTGTATGACGCTAGAATAATCAAGGAGATCGAATTGAATTCCATGGATTTTCGGTTTGTGGACTCGCAAACAAAACGTCATGAAGACCAAGTATGGATCATGTTTGCGTTAGAAAGCCCGAAGGCGTCACCAAGCTACGTCGGGATGAATGACGTCATAAATTGGACGGCAACGTACCGTTTCGATTCCACCATCAATACGCCGTACGATAAATGGGTGACGTTCGACAACGTCACCGATATCCGAGATATAGCACCGTCCGAAAATTATGCTAGAAACAAGACTAAACTAGCAGCGATGTTCGTTTCGAATTGCTTCACTTCAAACAGACGAATGGACTTCGTCGCGGAGCTGAAGAAGTACATGACCGTAGATGTTTATGGCGGTTGTGGGGATCTAACCTGCAACAAAGGGGATGGGGACAACTGCTTTAAGATGCTGCATGACCAGTACAAGTTTTATTTTGCGTTCGAAAACGCCAACTGTAGGCACTATATTACGGAGAAGTTATTTCTGAATGCATTACGGTAAGTGTAGTTTGTTCTAGCTTTACTTTAATCTAAGGTAGCATACTTGTTGTGGTTATGTCATTTTTATAGACCTTTATCTCAAAAACTTTTTTAAATATGTCTAAAAATAATTCAGACTCCTGTCCAATGCTTTTAGTCAAGTGTAGGTTTTAAAACTACGTAACCCCCGTATTTTACTTTAAAAGCTACCGTTTATCTGCAACATTATGCAGTTTTGTGAACGAACACACGATTGTTCCCACGCTTCCTGCTAGATTTACCACATAGTCGTTGACGACTGAGGCATTTGGAAAATATCAAGATAAGTGAAATCGCAAGTAAGGTTAACAAAATCAATTGTCTCGAAACACGTAAAAATGTTGGTATTTGATGATGTGACAAGGTTTTTTTCCTTTCATATCATGATTTGATTGTGGCTCTTTATGTTTTTATATACGCCCCTGTAGTATTATCTGAGCCCGTTTATTATATCCTTCGAATATTTGCAGAATATCATAAAGCTACTTTGAATGATATGTTCCTAAGCCAAGTATGTGACGTAAAATATATTGACACATTCACAGCAGTTTCTTCCCTCTCAAAGGATTATAAATAGTAACGTAAAAGTGTCCCACGTTAGTAATTTCAAAAAGGTTCAATCGTAAAAATATGTAAAGTTTATTGCTTACCAAACTTCCTGAATATTTCCGTCTCAATCTCATTAGTTTTAAATTGATGTTTACGTTATCTGTACTTTACAATTATGTTTTCCCCCAGCAACTTAAAGGCCCATTAAAGGAGATAATTGCTATATCAAACTATATCATTTGCTAGACTTTTGGACAGATTCAAATAGCTATCCCCCCAAAAAAAACATCAGCACAACTTAAATGTGGAAGTAACCAGAAATAACCCAGATTAACAAGTTTTATAATTCAGATTTCCTGATTCTTTACCTCTGACCTTGACAGTTGATACACACATTTTTGAAACGACCAATCAGAATTCGTTATTTTGAATATGTAAACGAACAGGTTGTTGATTAACATGATTGAATTTGAGACAACTATATTTCAAGCACAAAATAACTTATTTTAAATGAGTCTATTAAATAGGGTCTCAATGCATTCATAAACTAATTCGCATGACTTTTTATGAAAATAATAAAAGAACTCCATATATTTTTTCACTAATTTATGTGTACTCATCTCCTTTGATGTGCCTTTAAGTTCAAATATTTACTCCTCATCAACCTTTATTTTGGAAGGAAATCCAATACTAAGAAAACCACTGAAATAACAAACAAAACAAGCAAAAAATGAAACAAACCAAAAAATTAGGTTTTGTTGCAAACTCAGACCACATATAAACTCCCTATAGAATGGATGCAAGTGCAGACAACAATTGAATAAAACAAACCCAAATACTCCTGAAACATATTTTTCTATTAAACAGGTTTCACTAATGGGGCGTGTGCTCAATTGAACACATTACCAAGTTATATTTATTCAATCGTAATGAACAATTCATTTTCAAAACTGACTCGTAAAAATCGAGATCGATTCGTACATGTAAAGTGTAAAGCTTTAAAGCGGGAGTTTTACTGTCAGACGTTTAACCAGGAAACTAACAAATTTTCCCGCCACATCCATCGTCCCGCTAGGGTCGTCTGTCAATCAGCGTTTCCTCTGGGAATTCACTCTCCGAAATGATTGTCCGCAGTCTCCCGGTACACGGAACGTCGGGTCGTAAAGTCCGCATCCCAAGGGAAAAGTATTCGTAACTACTCGGGTATTTCCGTATCCTCGTAACCTGTTCATACAACTCGTACATTTAAGTGTTTGGTTACAAAGTTTAGGGTATTTGTCCCGGCTTATAACAGTTTCCTGTAAGCGTCAACTTTACGTAGTAGTATTTATAAATAGATATGGGAGAGTTGGACATAATTTTGCACCATCTTACATCATTTCTTCTTTGAAAGTTTCTTTTACCGAATAATTTTGGCCTAGACCGATGTATACCGAGAACTACCGAATTTAACCAATGACAGAATGAGTTTCAAAATGGAGGATTATGGGAGTTCTACCAAAATATCGGAAAACAGCAACAGTACTGTAGTCTTAATCCATCCCGTTTGTTGACAACGAAACGATGATTATGTGAGAAGAGATTTGACATATTACGTTAAGTAATCTGTATTTTCCATATGTCCATTTCCCATCGTGCTTTATCACAGCGGCATCCTGTCACGCGTGTTCCCTTGTGTACCACACCTGTATGCTTTCCCGCGCTTTCCAGATAACAGATGACGTGCCCTAGTGGTTAGAGTACAGAACATAAAATCATGTGTCCTTTGCACGAGAGGTAGTTTTTAGACTGACATACGGAATACTAATGGTTCTCTCCGGCTTTACGAGCCCTTATGGGCAGTTGAGTAATGGGTCTTCACCTGTCATTAAGAGTCGGGCTTTGCAACAAAACTGAAATATTGTTGACGCAATGCAAAACTTATATACATAAATATAGTTTTTTCTTTAGGTAAATGAATGTCTTTATAATGGACAGAGATGGCGTGATTCCTATGTTATCAATTTGCTTCAATTTCTGGGTAAAACTCAAATTTAAACGAAAATATCACTCATCCAATATAAAAGTGATACATCCCAACACTAATTTGCCTGCCGTATGCAAATCGAAAAAATTAATTACATTAAACCAAAACTGCAGCGGGAGCCCTGGGATGAATCGATATTAATTAAAAAATGACAGGCCATTATTGAATATGCCATAATTACTTTATTTAATCACGAAATGAGTGGGACCAGTGGGACAGAACGACAATTTAAATTGATTTTTTTCCCGCTATTTTACTTTCTTGTTTCGTTTTTGCTTTTTCATTGTTCATTAATAAGCATAACGTGTGCTGTCTTGTACAATGGCTGTACAATATGTTGGGTCATCATTCCCCGATTTAAAATGACAGCATCACTATTGACATAACCAACATGATATAAAAAATCATGATAATCACCAAAACTACCATTATTATCCCCTAAATATCCTCTTCGTGTCTTCCTCCTTTCCTCCACCTTCTTTCTTCATCATCTTCTTCCTCCCTGACTCCCTCCTCCTCCTAAACATCATCATCATCATTATCGTTCTCCCCCTCCTCCCCTCAACATCATCATCATCATTATCGTTCTCCTCCTCCCCTCAACATCATCATCATCATTATCGTTCTCCTCCATCCATCATCATAACCATCATCATCATCATCATCATCATTATCGTTCTCCTCCTCCCCTCTCCTCCCCTCAACCATCATCATCATTATCGTTCTCCTCCTCCCCTCAACATCATCATCATTATCGTTCTCCTCCTCCCCTCAACATCATCATCATCATTATTGTTCTCCTCCTCCCGTCAACATCATCATCATCATTATCGTTCTCCTCCTCCCCTCATCATCATCATCATCATTATTGTTCTCCTCCTCCCCTCAACATCATCATCATCATTATCGTTCTCCTCCTCCCCTAACCATCATCATCATCATTATCGTTCTCCTCCTCCCGTCAACATCATCATCATCATTATCGTTCTCCTCCTCCCCTCAACATCATCATCATCATTATCGTTCTCCTCCTCCCCTAACCATCATCATCATTATCGTTCTACTCCTCCCCTAACCATCATCATCATTATCGTTCGCCTCCTCCCCTCAACATCATCATCATCATTATCGTTCTCCTCCTCCCCTCAACATCATCATCATCATTATTGTTCTCCTCCTCCCCTAACCATCATCATCATCATTATCGTTCTCCTCCTCCCCTCACCATCATCATCATCATTATCGTTCTCCTCCTCCCCTCAGCATCATCATCATCATTATCGTTCTCCTCCTCCCCTCAACATCATCATCATCGTTCTCCTCCTCCCCTAACCATCATCATCATCATTATCGTTCTCCTCCTCCCCTCAATATCATCATCATCATTATCGTTCTCCTCCTCCCCTCAACATCATCATCATCATTATTGTTCTCCTCCTCCCCTAACCATCATCATCATCATTATCGTTCTCCTCCTCCCCTAACCATCATCATCATCATTATCGTTCTCCTCCTCCCCTCAGCATCATCATCATCATCATTATCGTTCTCCTCCTCCCCTCAACATCATCATCATCGTTCTCCTCCTCCCCTAACCATCATCATCATCATCATTATCGTTCTCCTCCTCCCCTAACCATCATCATCATCATTATCGTTTCCTCCTCCTCCTCAATCATCATCATCATCATTATCGTATCGTTCTCCTCCTCCCTAACCATCATCATCATCATATCGTTCTCCTCCTCCTCAACATCATCATCATCATTTATCTTTCTCCTCCTCCCCTAACCATCATCATCATCATTATCGTTCTCCTCCTCCCATCAACATCATCATCATCATTATCGTTCTCCTCCTCCCTCAACATCATCATCATCATTATCGTTCTCATCCTCCCGTCAACATCATCATCATCATTATCGTTCTCCTCCTCCCCTAACCATCATCATCATCATTATCGTTCTCCTCCTCCCCTAACCATCATCATCATCATTATTGTTTTCCTCCTCCCCTAACCATCATCATCATCATTATCGTTCTCCTCCTCCCCTAACCATCATCATCATCATTATCGTTCTCCTCCTCCCGTCAACATCATCATCATCATTATCGTTCCTCCTCCCCTCAACATCATCATTATCATCATTATTGTTCTCCTCCTCCCCTAACCATCATCATCATCATTGTCGTTCTCCTCCTCCCGTCAACATCATCATCATCATTATTGTTCTCCTCCTCCCGTCAACATCATCATCATCATTATCGTTCTCCTCCTCCTCTCAACATCATCATCATCATTATTGTTCTCCTCCTCCCCTCACCATCATCATCATCATTATCGTTCTCCTCCTCCCCTCAACATCATCATCATCATTATCGTTCTCCTCCTCCCGTCAACATCATCATCATCATTATCGTTCTCCTCCTCCCCTCAACATCATCATCATCATTATTGTTCTCCTCCTCCCCTCAACATCATCATCATCATTATCGTTCTCCTCCTCCCCTAACCATCATCATCATTATCGTTCTCCTCCTCCCCTCAACATCATCATCATCATTATCGTTCTCCTCCTCCCCTCAACATCATCATCATCATTATTGTTCTCCTCCTCCCCTCAACATCATCATTATCGTTCTCCTCCTCCCCTCAACGTCATCATCATCATTATCGTTCTCCTCCTCCCCTCAACGTCATCATCATCATTATCGTTCTCCTCCTCCCCTCAACATCATCATCATCAGTATCGTTCTCCTCCTCCCCTCAACGTCATCATCATCATTATCGTTCTCCTCCTCCCCTCAACATCATCATCATCATTATCGTTTTCCTCCTCCTCCTCATCATCATCATTATTATCAGCATTATCGTTCTCCTCCTCCTTAACATCACCATCATAATCATAATAAGCATCGTCATCATGAAAAACTTAAGCAACATCATAAGCAAAACCACAAGTATAAGCTTAGTATCATTGGCATTATCACAACAACTAACATATCTATAACCAGAGATCATCCAGTGCAACACCAAAAACTGAAACTATAACAAACAACCAAACCAAAAACGGAAGCATTATGCCACATTCAGACTCATATAAGTCAAGTCTCGGCCAATCTCGACTTCTCCATCCGCGAATTAACCGAGAAACATTGACGTACGAATACGTCTGGCTATCACACCTGTTTGGCGCTTTCTTCTCCCACATAACGCCATTTACGTTTATCTTGGGACGTGTCCGAAAACGGGAGGAATCGATGGATGGCTAATATACATTAATCCTTTGTTGCATATTATATCACCTTACCGTATCTGATGCAGAAGGCGTAAGAACCGCTCCAAGAGAGCAATTTATCCATTCGTCGCAATGGTTCCTACTCATTTTTCAAAAGTTTTGAATTGTTATTACTGTTGTTTATAGATCTATACATTCTTTAAAATAAGAGTTCAGGTTCACCATTTGCTAGACAAACCCTACTTCAGTTCGCCAAAACAATGAATGTTCGCGGAAATACTGACGGAAATTTAAACGATTTAAGATTACAATTTGTAAACGTTTTCCTTAAATTTGTCCGCTCTATTCATGTCACAATTTCACCGAATGTTTTTCGACAAAGGGATCAAACCACATATAAACTAAACAAATGAACCAAACAAAATGATTCAACCAGATATGGAACTCTTAAGTTACAATCATATTTCGTCCAGATAGTTCAGACGTTTTCTTTCTCCCTGAGCTAACTCGATTATCGCAATTTATCCATCAAAGTGCGTTACCCTGATAATTGCATTTACCTCCCGTCCTTCTATGAACCCCTTGAGAAAGTGCAGATGTTTCTGATGTCCTTATTTCATCCTTATTACATTAACTTTTTTTCTCATACGGATTGGGTAGAAGTTCTAGGCCGTTGTCAATCAACCTTATTTAGAATAAGTCGCCGCGGTATATTTACTTGTCCCAATTTACACAATTTCCTTAACAACATTGTATATTCTAGAAAAGTTCTTTTTGGACTGCTAAAACGCACATCCTCATAATGTGTTTTTTTCTTTTTGTCATTTGGCCACGAACACACATCAAAATGATGGTTTGGAATTTTTTTTACTGGAGCGCATATCAAAATAATGGTTTGGAATTTTTGAACTGGTATAAACCAAAAGCTACCATATACGGTTGTCAAACAAACTTATGAACAGATAGGTTTTAACAACCGAGAGATTGGATCAAAAGCATGATGACGACAGAAACAAACGCTTATTTCTAGCAACATCCTACCAGAATAAAATTAGTAATCAGTGACAGTGCACCCGTGGTATGTATGTATCTGTTATAAGTAACTCAAATATTGACTCATAAGAAACTAGTCCTTCATTTTTCTGTACGAACCTCTTTTGTCGCATTTTGTCAATCATGCATTGCATTTACGTACTTTTCCAAAATACCATTCATATATTGTGTAGGTATAACCTTTCTTTTTGTCGACGCCCATGACAAAGCGAATGTTTTCCCATTACAACTGTCTTGCCTAGTTAAGCAGAATTTTGACGACTTCAAATTCTTTATTTCAATGATGTCCTCTGTGTACTATATTGATCACCTGGACATAGTGGAGATAGATGTATTTCCGACCTAACATCCTAACACAATAACCTGACAACCACAATCCTAACGTGATTTATGAATTGCAGGACGAAATGCAGATATTTCTATTCCCAAACCCCACCTCAGAAACTATAGTCTATCAACCATAGCGCAACATGAGACATTGGCCTAAGCCTTGAAGGCTGTTTC
The DNA here is from genome assembly GCA_947846245.1 of Cerastoderma edule. Taxonomy (NCBI): domain Eukaryota; kingdom Metazoa; phylum Mollusca; class Bivalvia; order Cardiida; family Cardiidae; genus Cerastoderma; species Cerastoderma edule. Next base: position 22,750,138 of record OX401419.1, on the reverse strand, counting down.
AAAAAGATTTGTAACTTAAAAATCTTCGTTCGCAAAATTGTCTGACCCGTGAATCTCAAAGGTTTTGTGCTTGGGAATGAAAAAGAGACATGCTTTTGAAAGTAAGATATAGATTTCACAGTTATGACTCGTGTTCAGTTCACTTCTAAGTTAAGGCTTAGATACTCTTGTCCTCGTTATTATTTGTAATGTCAAAAACATTAATATAACATAATTGGAATGAGTGTTCATAAATTACTTTTCCTACATGTATTCTTTAAAGAAAGGTTAAGGACACTTTGATTGTACAAATACAAATGGGAAATACCGTTTCTAAGTTGTGAGCACTTTGGGCCAGATCTTTTGACAAATTTGATTATATGTCTACTCACCAATGTTGTGTACTGTGAATCATATGCTCAATTGGTTATAAAATATGTTTAAACTAAAACTGTTCCGCGTTATATCTACGTCAACGAGGAAATCTATCTAAAAAAACCCACCTTTTTGAGACATGCCCATGGTGCGGTGTATACGCACGAACCAGAACCACAGGCCTTATGAGACCTCAGATATTGTTAAATCTCAAAGTATTATATGGACCTAATATATCATGCAGTTAATCTAACTTTCCCCACCAAATAATCTGTAATACTACTATCTATTTCTCATTGCGCATGTCCCAAAATCCCACTTCCGTGACGTAAATCGGTTTTTGATTGCACACGGGCATATCACCATCCCCTGTAATTTGTTTTATATAACACACGTCTCCGTAAATCATGTTCCTTAACATTTATGTTGCTGGAACCGACTTCATGCTCATGCAAACAGGTTTAGATCCAAGTAAATTGGCGGCTGGCCTGTGATCTAACCTGTTTGCTACTCCGAATATCTTTCCTTGTCAAAATTAACCAGATATTCAAGGTTAAGGGAAGCAGACGACACAAAAATCTATTTTTATAAAATTACCAAATTACCCAGCAGTCTAAGGGTAAACTCGCTTGAGTCCTTACAGCAACGGCACCGGGTTTATTAGGTTTCATTATATTTACCATATAATTGCATTTTCCGGGCGCTGAAGGTCTACGTTACCACATAATTGCATTCCCTTTTCCAGAACGATTGATTCTCCCCCTCCTGCTCCCAATCTTTTCATCACCCTTACATTATGATCGAGTATACAATACCGAGTCGGGATGAATGTGGTCTCATCTGTGACTGAGTAAGAAATAAATATAATTGGGCCGCGTCACGCGAAAAGGGGCACTCGGAAATAAATAACAACCGCTGACTCAGCTCTTTCTTAGCGCTATTATTCCAGCATCTAGTCACGACAGTTATCATTTGTATTTATTTAAAGGTAGAACTTGATGTCCTCTTAGATGGCAAACAGTGTAACTTCAGACCAGCCGCCACGTCAGTGACGTGGCGGCTGGTCTGGGGCTACACGGTTTGCTATTTCAGAATGCCCCTTTACCCGTGGCCCATGATTACAAAGATGTGCAAGTGTGGAGTATGCTGGACTACTTTTGGCGATGGAATAAGTCCGCCAAGACCTTTTTTTTGATGAGGATGAACACATGTGTAGATAGGCGTTTGTACAAATTACATTGTCCGTAAAGTAGCGCGCCCCGATGGATCCAATAAGTTTAAACTTATTTATTTCATTTCGATTGTAAAACAAGTTCTAATAACCTAGATAAAACACACTCAGTTTCTGCTTCCTGGTTACATAACAAGTACTAGCCCCGAATGTAATGCAATGCCGCAAAGCAGATCACGTTACTCACAGGATTCGAACCTCGTGTCCCGAAGCCGACGCTCTACCCATAGACCACAAATGGATGGATCCAATCGATTATGAATGCTAGCAAATCCTTGTCCAGTTACGTTCTTTGTTCACTCATGCGATTTCTTGATGACGAATGGATGAACGGTCCACCTAACAGGTCGATGGATATGTATTGAAACCGCACCATCATTTTCTTTCTAAAATTGGTAGCAATCGATTCTTCCTTAATCAAACATCATTTCCAATGCGGTGGACTGATGTGCTACGGGTTGAAAGGTTCCTGTGTGACCCAGTTATGAGAGTGATTGTCTTAGAATTCTGGGGTCCTGGGTACTGTTTTACTAAACAACTTATGGAAAATATTTGCGTAAGTCATAATTGATACGCATGGATGGTATGTTAAATGAAAGTACAACATTGCAACATGACACGTCATTGGAAGCGTCTCGGAGAGACGATTCCAATGATGTGTCACCTTGCAATATTGCTTCGCCCAATATTGAAATAAGAGGAATTGTCGTTTTAGACTTACGCTAATCTTAAGCGTAAACTGTTTAGTAAAACGGTGCCCTGGGTTCTATCTTAAAGTATACTAATGTCCAGTCACAAGAAACCGCAGACCCCTAACCTAATACTGGTGAATTCGGGATGTCGCTGTAGCACTTTGGTCAATGATGAGATCTTAACGTTGCAAAATCCAGTGACTCTTTTCTCTTAGGAGGTTGAATAAGTCAAAATTGACAACAGTTACATGGTTAAAATCAGGTTTAATTTTTCCATAGAGTGGAATGACAGTTTATGAAATGCCCACTAATGTGTCGGACACATGGACATACCTTTTGAAACTGAAATAAAGATAAACAGAATTTGTAGTTTTGACATGCCATACTTTGGCTTAAATGATCCTTGGCACAATAGCGCGTGGCTGTCTCATGAAAGTCCCAGTTTGGCTTGATACCAATTCTATGCGATTCGATTGAATTAACTCGATCGAGTGGGGGAAGAAATAAATTCATTAACACGCCGTTTCCTGTCTTCCTTACAGAGATGCATTACTTTGTTCCTCATACCCCATGCATACTGTAGTGTCCGTGTCGTGTGTTTGTTTCATGGCAACACATATCACATTTCAGGGGATAACAACGATTACAGTGATAATTGATGTGCCCAAAAGTACGAAGATTTACAACTAAATTATTTCGATTAAATGAGTTGAGTTCAGTTGAGAAATTCAACAACATTTTATCATCTCAAAACAGAAGTGTTATACTTAATACTGCAAAGTTTTAATAAATGTTTGCCGGATTAGAAGCACTGCACTATAAAAAACATTTTTCGTAAAAATTTCTAATTAGCCAATTTCTTCTGCCTTTTCAACCAAAAGAGCACCAATAAAGCAAATAAGTTTGTGTCGAAGTCGCCTTTGTCGACGCAAATGTGTAAATAGTTATTTACGAATAAGTGGTGTTTCCATTGGCTTAAAACAGAATATATGCACTATCCAGTGAGAGAAATAACAGGAGTATAAAATAAATTCTCACAAAGGTTTTTGCAATAGATTTCCACGTAAACGTAAAAATAAAGAGTATGTACCATAGAAAAAGAGCTAACACGAGACGAAACACGAGTCCTAGCTGTGAAATTTATATTGGACTTTTTAACACATGTCTACTTTTCATTCACAAAATCAAAGCTACCCTTTAGATTCAAGGGTTAAGACAATTATGAAAACGTAGACGTTAAGTTACGATCCTTTATGAGACAAGCCAATGCCCCCGCACTGGATGCACAATCTGATCAGAAACAATACGTTACACAACCGTTTTACGGCCATATCACGCCTCGTATCAGGAAACATGTAGTTTCAAAATAGAGCACCGATAAATCACGAACCGATTATGATGTCTCAATCAGATACGAGCAGTATAGATGGAGGAAAAGCCGATTAGTATCTCATAAAAAAAGCAATACATTTAACTTCGACATGTTGAAACAGACAAAGCAACCAACACCCATGAAACAAATTATCCCTCTGTACATGCATGCAATCAAGAAGTTAGTAAGTTTCATCAAGTAGAAATATGCATTGTCGTGTTCATTGGAAGATTTATTCGATCTAAGAGTGTCACAATGGTTCCAAAGTTGGCCTTTGACGACAATTTTCCAATTGTTGGATCCTGTTACATGCGGAAAAGGATTTAATACTCTCTAATATCAATTACTTTCTCCCAAAGGACTCGTTAGAAACAAAAAATGGATTAAAACAAATCATGGTATTGTATCGACGTCGCTGCGAGGATTAATTTCAAAATTATGGATATTGTTTATGGTAAAAAGATACTCCCGGAGAACTTGCATGTTAGGAGATTATTAGCAAAGGGCCGATGATCTCCCAGACTGATTCCTTATGCTTTTAATCGCACCAGCAGAATGTGGCATTGCTTACCATATGGTATTTGTTTAAAATGGCTTCTCAAAATGCTTGAATATAGTTAACCTTGCTTTTTAGTGACCACAGTAAAGGGAGGTAGAACCGTTGTGTATAAGATAACTGACGACACGGGCACCAAACATTCATAAAACTCTAGTAGGAACTTAATAACTTGCGTCTTGTATCATCATAGCCTCAGATTGAATTAACTATGTTTGTTACGTCGAATATTCAGTTCTCATTGACCTAAAGTCCCATTATATTAACATTATGAGGATTCAATTGCTTTTTCATATAAGTAGATTTGGATAAACATACACACCTGTTCAAAAAGAATAAACTTTAATTTGGTCTATTTTTAGAAACGGGGTAGTTCCGGTTGTGATGGGCGCGCATCCTAACGATTACAAACAAGTCGCTCCGATTGGTTCTTTCATCCACGTAGAGGACTTCGATTCGGCGGAGGAATTGGCGAACTACTTACTCAAGCTGGATGGTGACGACGCCGAGTATAACAAGTACTTCCGGTGGAAACAAACCGGCCACTTCCTGAACACGAAGTTCTGGTGTAGAATATGTTCCATGCTTTGGGATCCGAACAAGCCGAGACTGTCTGTTAGTAACCTGGACGAATGGTGGAGGGGAAATGGCACTTGCATAGAGGATAGGAGGTGGACACAACATGTGTAATAAATGGCTAGGTAATATGACACATCTATAGGGTATACAAGGTGGACACAACATGTGTAAAGAAATCGTATGCGATACTTATACGAGTTAAGCAGATATGAGGTGAAAACAACATGTGTAAAGAGATTGTATGTGGTAAGCCTACGCGTTGAGATGATTGGCGGTAAAAATGTCATGCATGTAGAAATCCGTATGGAAATACCGTGCACATGTATGTAGGTGATAAGTCGTAGAAATAACATGTGTTAGGGACCGGAAATACCAATCGCATGTGTCAAGAACATCGTATGAGGTAATGATACTCGTTTAGGGCTTCAATGGTGGAAATGACATTTCCATAGAAACTCAACAAGGATATAACATGTGTATGTCCAGTGAACTAGGAAATGACATGGAAAAGGATCTGGGAGTGAAAAAAAAGAATGTGTACTGGGAATCGAATATAGAAATAACATGAACATAAGCCTAACTTGTGTTAAGAAACCACCCCTTTAAGCAGCCAACCTCCCTTAAACAAACCCTACAGAAAATCCCATTGTAAGATTTTGTTGTACATCAGTTTGTGTTAAGCAGCCAACCTGTCTCAAACAGCCAGTTTAATCTGTCCCATAGGCTGGCCTTTTAACACAAGTTTTAATGTGGAAATAACAACAATGTCAAAGCATCTGGAATTTTGGAAAGACATGCGTTAATCGAAATGGAAGCAGACACAGCATACGAAGACGGTCGAATGTGGAAACAACATTTACTTACACATATGTATAACCTATTTGTATAAAGGGGGGGGGGGGTGTATGTTGAGCTGACAAGTGTATAAGAGAATGGCAGAAGAAAGGGCATAACAACAACGATGGATTGTTGAAATAAACATTTGCACCTCCGATCAGCCGCTATGGACTGACTGTTATTTTGTTTTGGGCTTCTCTTAGCCCTTCAATTATAAAGTCCTGGGTACTGTTTTACTAAACGGTTTACGCTTAAGATTTGCGTAAGTCTAAAACAAAAATTCCTATTATTTCAATATTGGGCGAAACAATATTGCAAAGTAACAAATCATTGGAATCGTCTCTCCGAGATACTTCTAATAACGTGCCATGTTTCAAAAGTATACTTTCATTGAAGATACTATCCATGTGTATCAGTTATGACTTACGCAAATATTTTCCTTAAGTTGCTTAGTAAGACGGTACACAGGGTAGCGTTTTACGAAACATTCTACGCTATGCTTTTGCGTAAGTGCAAAGCGGCATTCCCCATAATTTCAAAAGATAAAAATATTGTAAAGTAACATTTGAATCGTCTTTCCGAGATGTTTCCAATGACTTGTCACATTTCAATATCGTTCTTTTACTTATGACGCTATCCATGTTTATCGGCTTTGATTTACGAAAATATGTTCCGAAATTTGTTTAGTAAAATGCAACCCTGGTGGATATATTTATCAATTAATGGTTAATAATTGTTACTTAGCATTGACAATCACGTTACAATAACACATATTATCACACTTCATATTTCTAGTAATCGAAAGTTTTATTTGGCGAAGGTTTCGTTTTAGTTTATGTGTTTACAATTTTTATACATTAGATAAATCCTGAAGAGTTCTGAATCATACTTTACCATGTATTTCTTAAATGCATTATCTTTAAATTGACATAGGGAGATGTTTCTTTACTATATAACAAGCATCCCTATAATTTTATCACCTTATCTTTTCTTTTAACTTTTTCTCATTGGCACTTTTCAGCAAGGATAAGTTTGGTATTCAAAAAATACATACGTTAAGTATAAATACCAACGATACAAATAAATATTACAGTAAGTGCATGCCTTTCTAGTTCTCAACAAACATTAAATAAACTCAACACTTTTGATAAATATCCTTAACTTACATAGAATTGACTCACCACTTTCGTTAAATATTTTCAACTTCCACAAACCGAATGATAGATCTCTTGTAAATTTTGCAAATAACTTTGATTTAATACAGTCGACTCTCTGTTATGCAAACACTCGTTTTTTTATTACTACATCTCATCCGAAGTAACGTCTAATACCGTTGATATACTTGTTTTTCTATAAATCATATCTGGGCAAATCAATAATCAAGTTTTTTCTTATTCACATACCCATTCATATTTGTATATTCCATTTTCTCACAGCAAGGGATGATTTAATTCTGTCGCCTGGAGTTTGGTGTTATGTTTTATTGATGCTCATGTCGGCTGTTGCAAGTTTTCTTAACCCTTATAGTGCTCGAACCGATTTCATGCTTATGCAAACAGATTAGATTCAGGCCAGCCGCCAAGTAAATTGGCGACTGGTCTGTGATCTAACCTGTTTGGTACTCGGAGTATCTTTCCTTATCAAAATTGAGCAGATATTTAAGGATTTGGAAAGCAGATGACACAAAAAATATTTTTAGAACTTTACCCAGCATTCTAAGCGTTAAATATTCTTGGTTTGAATAATTGCGTCCTGTGCCCTTGGGAGAAAATTGGAATAGCCTTCCAAAGCTTTAGTAGATTCTAAAGTTTCACAAAGACATTATTTTACCATCAATTTAGTTTGTTTCGTTTGAGCCATAAATATGAATTTAATGCGAGAGACTGGCTAAAACTCTGAACTGATAGCGGATCGCCTACGGATATTCTAAACCCTTACAGTGCTGGAACCGAGATCATGCTTATGCATTCATGCTTATGGAAATAGGCTAGATCTCAGGCCAGCTGCCAAGCAAGTTTGCGGCTGGCCTGTGATATAGCCTGTTTGCTACTATGTGTATATTTCCGCAGCAGATATTTAAGGTTTTGGATAGGAGACGACACAAAAAAATAGTTTTAGAAAGTTAACCAGCATTCTTAAGTCTAACGCCTAAAAGGCTGCCATGAAGTTAATACTTCTTGAAAGGAAGAGACTGCGTAGCATGGCGATTGCAAATTTTGTAACATTTTCCCCGAAGCTCTCTGATAAAGATGGCTTTTTACGAGTAAATTTGTAAGGGTCTTATTTGGAACGGCAGTTTCCAATGACATACAGGTAAATGAAAATATGCCATGTAAATGTGCAGGTCTTCATACACAAACAAACGTGCTTGTGTAACACTGGAGAAGTAGCCTACTCCCATTTTGATTGTTTGATTAGATTGGCCTGGAACTTACCCCCATTTGCAACATAACAGTCAATTCTAAATGCAGACCATCATAATATAATGCACCTTTCACCATTTCAGTTAACAGGCCTACGACCTATAATACATATACATATTACACAATTGAAAAAAAGTGGTGAATGACGAATAACACGTGTCCTATTGGCTTTATTAGATTTGATTTATTTGTCATTTATTATTCATTTCTTTTTATAAAAGAAATATGTACTTTATCATTACGCTGTACATTCAGATTATATTTGTGCCTCTACGAATTAAATCATGCCTTTCATTGACTTGCTGCCTTGTCTTGTTAATTTCTCCATACGGTGAACTGTTCTCTATCTCATTCATGTAAATGTCGCGTTATGAAATAACTATGGTTAAAAACTGCTAAATCCTTTAAGGGAATATCTCAGAGATTGTGCTCTATGAGTTGCAAACGTTTAAATGGTGATTTAAAAAAAAAACCGCTTGTCACTAAACAACATATATCTGTTCATTTCTTTGTTCTTATTTACTTTGCGGCTGGCCTAGATCTGACCTGTTTGTAAAAGCATGGAGTCGGTTCCAGCACACTAAGGGTTAACAGATGATGCAAACATACTCTGTCGCTGTATGTTATCATGCTCAAGGAATATTATTGCTACATGCCAACATGGAAATTAAAGTTTACGAGACCACGTTTGTGCTGCCAGACCAATCCATCATGGGACGTGCTAAGTGCTTTACTGTTTAATAAATATTGAACCATTATGATAGTGTGCTAAATTGGTGGCTGTCCTGGATCTAACCCGTTTGCATAAACAAAAAATTGGTTCCAGCACTATACGGGCTAATGCTGTCCGTGCTGTACAATGATGAATATTCCCCTTTTTACGATTCGTTTGCCGACTCAACACTGTATTCAGCACCCTAATGGTCAAAGTCAAAGAAAAGCAAACATAGTATGTCGATGTATGTTATCATGCTCAAGGAAAATTGTAACATGCCGACATGGAAATTACAGTGTATGCAACCACGTTTTGGCTGCCAGACCAATCCATCATGGGACGTGCTAGGTGCATTACTGTTGAACAAATATTGAACCAAAATGTGTAACCATGATTGATGAGTGTGCTATCATAGCCTGAGTAAGCCTACGTGTTGGACGTGTGGACAGCATGTGAGGGTGACAAGGTATGTTAGAATGGAAAAGGATGGAAAAATTCACAATCTTAGAAATGCGATGTTTTAACCATTTACCAAACGCCAAATTTCCGACTGTCCAAAATTAAAACAGTTCGTAGACGACATTCCAAATTGTGATGTAATTGAAAAATCATCTTCTGAGAGAGCAAGAAAATTTGTGGGAAAAGGAGAAATTGCTCGATAAGAGCAATTTCTCCTTTTCTCACAATGTTTTCTAGAGTCCTCTGCAACATAGTGGTTAAATGTCGTTATTGTTTGGTAATAGGCTAACAGAGTTGAGACAACTTTATGTATACACCAATTGGTAAAGTACCAATCCAAGCATGAATTTGATAAAAGAGGAAAGACAAGAAAACAAAGCTTGCTGATAGAATATGATCACTGTCTAGTAGCATACCTTTTCGATGTCGTCTTTTCCAAAATAATGAAAAACCAACAGCATGATATGTGTTTTTTTATTTGTTTTTTTTTTTTAGATCGTGAATGAGTACGGACGTCGCTCAAAACCACACAGAAGCAATATTTTATGTTTAAACTCATGAATAATCGAAACAAACTCGTCAACCCCGTTTATCAATGTACTATACTATCCGTCAAAGCGACCGTCCTTTTCTCAATAAATACAACGACATGAGAGGATGCCAACATAAATAAGAAATGAAAAAGAAAGAAAAAAACCTTTCAGCCAAATATACGCAGTTAATCCTTAACCAAAACGCCAACTTTTCGACTGACCCAAATTGAAAGAGTTTGCAGACGACATTCCAGAAAGTGATGAAATTGAAAAATCAATCTTCTGATAGAGCAGAAAACATTGTGGGAAAAGGAGAAATTGCTCGATAAGAGCAATTACTCCTTTTCCCACAATTTTCAGAGTACTCTTCAATAATGTGGTTAAATGTCGTTATTGTTTGGTAATGGGTTAAGAGAGTTGATGCATCTACAGGTATACACAGTATTGACTAAAGGACCCATACATGCATCTGACCCTTTTAAATTTTTGAACAAAAATGGAAAGACAAGATAAAAAAGCTTATTGGTAGGATATGACTACTTTGAGCACACTTTTTGATGCCGTCTGTTGCGAATGCGTCAAAATTCGTATCCGTGAAGGATCTTCTTTTTTTTCAGATCTTGATTGAGCACGGACGTCGTTCAAAACCGCATAAATGCAATGTCTCATATTCAAACAGAAAAAAAAATCCACAAAAAACCCAAAACATACAAAAAGCATCCTGCCGACCAAGATTATTCCGGTATTTACTCCTCATCATAGGGAATTTATTTTTCTCGATCGATGTGGACATGTAAGGTTGACAAGACAAATAAAACAGAAAAAGAAGAATATTATTTCGATTTTAAATAGAAAAGACAATCTTTCATCAGAAATCATGCAGTTATACAATGGTGGTTAAAAAGCCAATTTATGCACCTGTCCTTTCGTAATCTTTACCTTATTGTCAGTACTCAGTAATATGAAGAATAAATTGGTCGTGGTATGCAGTGTAGGCCTCTGGATACGAAGGTCGTTCACTCGAATAGCGTATGCAGTAAGATCAAAAATCAATTTTCAATCAATTACTGAGTTACATTCGCTTTCATGCTAATATTCCAGTACAATGTTATGACACAGTAGTTAAGCAATAAGACGATATCAAGAATTGAACCCGATCGTTCCTCACTCAAGTACACGACACAAACTACTTCGCCACCGCAAGCTGTAACGTCTTGATGCTAAGTTTAAGCAGAAGAACAGCATGTTTACTGAAATATGGATAAAAGTGAAACGCTTGAGGAAACGTTGACGGCTATGTTGTACGAATTATTGACTTTTATGAGCAAGTAGATGGATGGAAAACCTTCTAGAGCTGCTGTTTTCGATTTTCTTTGTCTAAAATCAAAGTACTGACTCGTGATTCATCGCCATAAAGTGTCTTTGGTTTTAGAAAGTAACTCGTAAACTTCAAGATGCATTACCATTTAAGTCACAAATGCTGTTTTTGAAAACAAAAGCACCCTAAAGGGAAATGCATGCCAAATGCTAAAAGACGCATTCTATGGATACTTCTGTTTATATTATGAAAGACGGCGATCCCAAAGCTAAACTACATATAAATGCGTGACAAGCCGGGTAGAAGAGCAAGCTAAATAGCGCTGGATAAGCCGGGTAGAGGCAACATTGAGCGCTAGACAAGCCGGATAGAGGCAAGTTTGAGCGATAGACAAGCCGGGTAGAAGCAAGTTTGAGCGCTGGACAAGCCGGGTAGAAGCAAGTTTGAGCGCTGGACAAGACTGGTAGAGGCAGGTTTGATCGCTGGAAAAGCTGGATAGAAGCAAGTTTGAGCGCCGGCCAAGCCGGGTATAAACAAGTTTTAGCACTAATCAAGCAACTTTAAGTGCTGGACAAGGCAGGAAGAAGCAATTTGAGCGCTGGAAGAGCTGGATAGAAGAAAGTTTGGGCGCCGGACAAGCCGGGTTGCGACAAGTTTGAGCGCTGGAAAAGCTGGATAGAAGAAAGTTTGAGCGCCGGACAAGCCGGGTAGAGGCAAGTTTGATCGCTGGAAAAGCTGGATAGAAGCAAGTTTGAGCGCCGGACAAGCCGGGTATAAACAGTAAGTCAGCCGACAGACTGTCTCCCATGCAACTCTAGTCTAACCCTATCATTTGGACCCACGCGGAAAGCAGTTTTGCGATTCCAAGTGAGGTTGTTAATCCTTAACCAAACGCCGATTTTGGACTGTCCCAAATTGAAAGAGTTTGCAGACGGCATTTCAAAATGTGATGAAATTGAAAACTAATCTTCCAATAGGACAGAAAACAGTGTGGGAAAAGGAGGGATTGCTCGATAAGAGCAATTTCTCCTTTTCCCACAATGGTTTTGATATCGTCTGCACGAAACTGGACAAATGTCGTTATTATTTGGTAATGGGTTAAGTGACTTAGGACGTTTATGGCTTTTCCCAAATAAGCAGAGAAAAATCACACGCTTTCCATCATCACACATAAAATGACAGTTGGCGAATGGAAATTATTAGATTACGATGAAAGATTTCCCCACTTATTCACTGACGTATCGCTCAATTATTTATGAGGTTTTATGTTTCAAAATTACAAACTGAGACAAAATCGTGAGTACGCGTTAAGGAAAATAATATCGCAGTATGTAATAATGTGAAACTGTCCATATATTCAAAAGTCCACTCGTTTTTTGAATTAACGTCGTATTCAATAGTTATTTATTCATTTATTCCATGTTTCACAGGTCAGCTATTCATTTTCATCGGATATGACCGGATCCCTTACAGAAAATTGGTGAATGCAGCTGAGGAACATCTTTCTGTCACACATGGTATTGCAAATTGATCGTTCTTGGTGTGGTTAAAAATATTCATCGAATACACAATATAATCTACCCATACTTCATATTGCTAAATCGGACGCAAAGCACTGTACAATTAAATGTAATAGAATCTGACAACGAAAACTTGTCCCCTGGCTGACAAACGCAATGTTGATGGTTCCAGTCAGTTTGACCAACCTTTAAACGCAGTCAATGTTGCAGCTATCATGGTATGACTGTAAAATAATGCCTGGCATTTTGTAAAAAGTCTGTCTCAATGTAATGCACATGCTCAAGTAATCAACGGGCTTAAGAAAGTTTGCGATACCCGACCCATTATCGATGGCAATCTCTACCAAGAGTGCCTTGCTCCTTTCATACACAAAGGCCTCCATGTCAACATGTATGAAATGATTAGGGACTTCTGGGTAAAGATTGCCTCGATGGAATAGATCAGCTTCGATCTTACTTTGTTTTTTTAACAGGAATTAACTTATATGGCATACATGCCTGCACCCTGTTCCTTTCATACACACATACCTCCATGTCAATATGTGTATGTATGAAAGGATTAGGGACTTCTGGGTAGAGATTGTCTCGATGGAATGGACTAGCCCCGGTTTTACTGTGTTTTCAACAGGAATTAAGTCATGTAGCGGTAGTCAGTATACATACATGTACCCTGTTCCTTTCATACACACAGACATCCATGTCAATATGTATGAAATAATTAGGGACTTCTGGATAGAGATTGTCTCGACTAGCTCCGGTTTTCCTGTGTTTAACAGGAATCAAGGAATATAGCGGCGGTAAGACCATATATGCCTGCACCTGTTATTTCCTTACCAGTACTTCCACAATATTGTTCCAAGCGGCTAGAGCATCAGCCTTGAGACACTAAAGTGCGGGTATAATTTCAAAGTGTAGCAGTGCCCAGTTTACGACCTACCATTTATCACCATTCGGTGCGAAAACTGAAATGAATCCAGGAAAAAGACTCAAAAAAGAATAAACCAAGGTTTAAGTTGTTTCACAATCGATATGATTGCCGACTTTAAAGAAAACATCTAACGAGCAATAATCATAATGGTGTCTGGTGAAAAGCGGCAAATCTTACACGTCATAGTGTTACATTGTCGTAAACCGTTCCTTAAGACTTATTAAAGGTGAAATTCTCCTTAAATGAAGATGATGGTTTGCAATTTCATTTGGAAGTTTTCCAGCAAAAATGGTATAATGGTAATCATTGTTACGCGGGCATTTCAGTAAAAGTAAAGGTAGGGTTACAATATGCCTGTAAAGCATTTCCTGCAAACGCCCGTTTAAATGTTTATGGAAGTTTTGTATAATTACTTTTAGTATGTTAATTTCACACTCATATTTGAAGATGAAATTTTAAGTTATAGTGTAGTTTTATTTCCTTTATCAAATTGAATGGCTGTTTCGATGTTGCAGTTGACAGTACAAAAATTAGCCCGTAAAGAAACAATACGCCGCCAGTCAACCGAAGAAATACTTTTTGATAGAATTATTCGAATCCATTCGGGGAGGGGAAGCTCTGCTAAGCTGTTTCAACTTTATCTATCCAACCATTCATCCAGCGGATGATCCCTTGGCGTTTGATTTATCAGAGTTTCACTGTATGCATCGATGGAATGCTGTCGGCCAAAACACTTAAGGGACTAGAAGAAACCCCCTTAACGTCCAATTGCTTAGGCTCACGCGACTGGGGCTTTGGGGAGTTGCATGGCATCGGCAAAAAAAAACCCATACCAAACATCTTTTCAATAATGTCCGAATAGAAATAGTTTATATCATACCCTATTATTATCGTCTACAGTTGGCTTCAATTTTGGACGCGATAAAAAAAGGGAGATACAAAAACACACGAGGGGATTAAACCTTTAACAAACACCAAATTTTCGACTATCCAGAATTGAAAGAGTTTGCAGACGGCATTTCAAAATGTGATGAAATCGAAAAATAATCTTCTGATACGGCAGAAAATATTGTGAGAAAAAAGAAATCGCTCGTTGAGAGTAATTTCTCCTTTTCCCACAATGTTTTCCAGAGTCGTCGCAACATTCTGGTCAAATGTCGTTATTGTTTGGTAAAGGAATTAACACCACCGAGGCCTCTAAAACAAGTTTGTGAAGCGGTCACTTCCTCTTTAACAGCAGCAGCAACAACAACTACACCCAACAACAACAACAACAAAAACAACAATAACAACAATAACAACAAGAATGACGACGACGACATACAAAGCGAGGGGATTTAGACATCACTGAGGCCTCTAAAACAAATTTGTAAAGCAGGCATTTGCTTTTGATACAGAGACAGGAATAATAACTGCACAACAACAACAACAACGACATTAAAAGCGAGGGGATTTAAGCGTCACCGAGGCCTCAAAAAAAACAAATTTGTGAAGCGGGCACTTCCTCTTGATACAGAGACAGGCAGGCGGCCAGGGTTTGAGTTATTCGTATAAATGTCTACGGCAACAAAATAACGACGCACCCCGTGGGATGATCTGTGATATAATATACGTTTGTGGATGGAGGAGCCTTTGTATCATAGAACAATGGTCTAGATAAAGTTCCTTAACACGCGATAATTATAATAATATCAACAGCAACAACAGCAGCAGCAGCAACAACAACAACAACAGCAACGACGACGCCGAAGACAACAACATCAACAGCAGCAACGACGACGACTACGCCGAAGACAACACAAACAACAACAACAGCAACGAAAACGACGGCGCCGAAGACGACACTACCACCACCAACAACAGCACAAATCCAATTTTCTAATGAGTGCCCTCAAGAAAGGATCCAAGAAGTAATACAGTCGTAGTCTTGGGACATACGCCTCTTTAGTTTCTGATATAAGAGATCATGTACGAGTTGGATCTAAAATATATACACCAATCGCCCTAAAAGCATTACATGGTATACATAAATTGATATCAAACGTTCGAACGAAATCCATGTGGATTTTCAGTAGATAAAATGCATCATTTCTGTTTATTTGTCGGAGCAGTTTCTTGAATCTACGACTACATGGGTATAAAAAGACACAACCCGTACTGTTCTTTGAATAGTTTGACGTCTAGCAAATGCCTTGTCTAAAAAAGTGCGTTCGTGGTTTACATGATTGGGCTCTTTGTTTTCAAACAAACTCAAATGTAAAAGGTTAAACAAATTTACTTGTTTTATCGTGTCATCTTCTTATGTATAATAGACAGAAAAGCATAACATCTTCATCCAACTACAGCACTAGTAAATCTTTTGTTATTTCTTTTACACAAGACAGACAGAAACGTTCCATGCTTCAACGATTGTTCCATTTGTTAATCTGTTGAAAAAATAAATTGAAAAATCGTGTTTGTTCATCTTACATGCATGAACAAGAAGCCATGCTATTCCACTTGCTTTCTAGCTTTCTTCGTCGATGTCAAAATAGTCAGGAATGTTAAACGTGTTCATCAATTAAAAAGCAAAGGGAGAGAAGAGATGTTTTTTCATCGAATATTTAGTAGAAGCAAATGTGTCTATCCAGCTCCTTACTCTATTACTCCTCACTTTGCCATATAGAATACAGAAGACTTTAGAAAACAATATAACTTATCCCTTTCCCAAACAACAACGACGTTTGACGACTTTGTTGCAGACAACTTTAAAAAACATTGTGGGAAAAGGAGAAAATGCTCGTAATGACCAATTTTTCCTTTTCCCACAAGGTTTTCTGCTCTATCTGAAAAATATTTTCAATTTCATCACATTTTGAAATGTCGTCTGCAAACTCTTTCAATTTGGGACAGTCGAAAATTTGTTGTTTGGGAAGGGGTTAAGAATAAGTTGCTACCGAGAAACAATGTGTCATATTGACTCAATTGTTTCTATCCAATGGCATTAAGATTTTTTCCCATTGTTGTTCTTTTAAAACGTCTGGTGATGATTCCAATTTGGACCAGTCGCAAATTCACAAATAGGGAAACGCGGTTATACCAATATAATTTTTTTCGCTTGCTCTCTCAACCTAAATCTGGAGAAAACGAAAGGTCTGTTGAATTCATGCTATCAAGGATTCGAAGCGTTGGAAAAGAGATTACTAAAAACTCTATGAATAATTAATGGCGCCGTTTTCCCTAATGACAATGATAGAAGGGAGAAAAACTATTAAACGGTATCATGGAAATGGACCGAATGCTTTTACCGATTATTCTTTATTTGTTGTTGGACAGACGCCATTTTCAACTATCTTTCGATATTATATTCCGAGGTTCTTCTATTCCGAACACGTAGTTTTTCTCGTGCTTAACTGCCACCCTGTCGTGTTAACTGGCTACCCGGTCGCACTGCAATCTGACCTCATCGAGTTAAAACCACGAAACCACTTCTGTCATGATAAGGGAGCCGTCATACTGCTTATCTTCGAACTATTTTTGTACATACATGTATGGTACTTTTGTTTAAAAATAAAGATGCCAAGTTCAACAACAGTATAGCCATTTGATTTTGATGAGGAAAGATATTCAGAGTAGCAAATTGGTTAGTTCACAGATATAACCTGGTTGCATTAGCATGAAATCGTTTGAAGCACAAAACGTATAAAGGCTAAAAACGCAAGAATTTACCATAACTAAAAGTTAATATTTTTTCATGATAGTTAATGTGCTCGACCTAAAAATGATTACTTGGAAGTATTTTCAACATTTACCTGTGAGAAAGTCCTTTCAACAATATTTTTATTGAACAATCTGGAATACTATGAAAGCAAAATGACCTAATCGTATGGTATGACGTTTGAACAAGTATACGATTTTGAGTAGAAACTTCTATTTTTCTTTAACGGACACAAGAACATTGTATTTGAGGCTACCTTCTTTGTTTGGACTATTTCTGCAACTGTTTTAACACAAAAGAAACGATTGACTTTATATAGCTGTTTTAACTGAAAAACATATAAATCAGTCTGTAAAAGCCACGAAGTCCGTCGTGGCGATCATCACAAATTCTTTATCACACGAAAGCGTTAGAATTGTTCCGATACATTACGCTTTTAAGTGTTTTCAGTGTAAACCCTTATAGTGCTGGAGCCGACTCCATGCTTATGCAAACAGGTTGGATCCAGGCCAGCCGCCGAGTGAATTGGCGGCTGGCCTGTGATCTAACCTGTTTGCAACTCTGGGTATCTTTCTTCGTCAAAATCAAGCATATATTAAAGGCTTTGGAAAGCAGACGACACATAAATCTATTTTTAAAAATTATCCAGCATTCTAAGGGTTATTTCAATCCATGAGTGCCCAAAATTCCCAAAAGCGACTGAAGCCGTTCTGAGACAGTTTATAGGGTGCTTAATGTGATGTACTGTAATAGATACGGCAAAATCCAGACAGATACGCACAATTTACTTTTTATCGTAGTTTGATAGTTTCATGTAATAGTTTTAATATCCATACGTGTACTTTGAGCCGGTTTGGGCTTTTATAAGAAAGATTAATCACTTAATACGATAACGGCGATGATGATGAAGATGGAAGAAGAGGAAGGAGGAGGAGGAGGAGGAGGAGGAGGAGGAGGAGGAGGAGGAGGAGGAGGAGGAGGAGGAGGAGGAGGAGGAGGAGGAGGAGGAGGAGGAGGAGGAGGAGAAGAAGAAGAAGAAGAAGAAGAAGAAGAAGAAGAAGAAGAAGAAGAAGAAGAAGAAGAAGAAGAAGAAGAAGAAGAAGAAGAAGAAGAAGAAGAAGAAGAAGAAGAAGAAGAAGAAGAAGAAGAAGAAGAAGAAGAAGAAGAGGAAGAAGAAGAAGAAGGAGAAGGAGAAGAAGGAGAATGAAAAGAAGAAGAAAAGCAACAACAAGATGGATGAGAAGGAGAGGGAGATGGAGGAGCTGGAGGAAGAGGAGAAGAATGAGGAGGGGACGGAGAGGGGAGGAGGAGGCAGAGGAGGAAATAATAATGATAAGAGGTAAAACAACATCAGCAAGTTCAACAGATGGAACAGGCAGGAAAAGGATAGACAGAAATAAGAATAAAAATATCAAGAACAATTACATTAAGGAAAAAGAGCAATGGCAATATTTGACATTGGGTGTTTTTATGATAAGTGTCTGAAGAGATCCACCCATAGAAGATTTATGTAAATCACATAGATGTATCTCCAAATGCAGTGGCTTATCAGTAGACGGTCATTAACTACCTAATGGGAAAAGAGGATTTTCGCATTATTACCTCACTTGTGCGTACTCTCTAGCGTAGAGAGTACAAACAGTCGTTTAGTTAAAAATGAGGGGGCAGTGTTACTTCCGGTATCTGTCACTCTCTGTATGCACGACTTATATGCCGATGAAAGACATTACTGAAAAGCCCAAATCACCCAGCTGTCTTACCTATTGGGAATGACCCGTAGTGGTCTTCAAACAAAACTTTTATTTTAAAAGCTAAATATTCATATATTGTAACATTTGGGAGGCAGAATGAATCGTTCTTGGAAGAAAGCAGTTTCTGTATTGATGTGTAAAATGAATTTCAGAATAGCCATTGCAAACAAAACAAATTAATATACATTAATATTTAAGTTTGTACAACAGATATGCAGTTGTTTGTATAATCGTTTCAACGCAATTGTATGGCAGTTCACTGTACAGGGGCTCTAAACACTTAAATACAAACTAATTTGGCTTTCTCAAATGAGCGTCATAAAAGCTTTTGTACAGCTTAAAAAAGTCTTCACGTCTGTGAATATGCAGCTTTGATTCTTCAACAATAAATTCTTGAAAGATCAAACCACAAGCAAATAAATTAAGAATGTTATGGCAATCTCTACCAAAGATATGTTTCTTTTCAAACAACATACATAGAACTGGCAATATCTACCGAATTCCGTTTCATTTTATTCCCGATTTGCGAAGATCAAATGGGTACATATTGTCCAACAGTTTGCCATCAAAGCACTGTAACGCATGTATTAATTAACGCTTGTTTCACGATTTTTTTCATAACAAAAAACCACATGTGATGAACAACATTAGGATAAAGAAACTAAAATACGGCCTTTTGTTAAGTAAAGAGATTTTGAATCACCGTTTGAATATCTGTTACCGAAATAACACTCTGTGCAATACTTCCCATGAAATATGGAAATACACAAGGGAGGTAATAACTTATACTATATAACAGAACCATATTAGAGTTACTTCCCTTTGGCATAAGTGCCCACATCGAGTTTTGCTGTTTGCTATCTATTATCCGTTGATTGGTAGTCAAAATTATTAACTTCAGTTTGATTGATTACTACCCTGTTAACTTAACCAATGGATTCTGAAATATTTGAAAATGCAAATTCAAACAACTACAGCCAATTTCTTATAATTTGTAGAAGCTGATAAGGATAGTTTTAACCCTTGGGGTGCTGGGTAATTTTAAGGCCTGGATCTAACCTTTTAGCATAAGCATTGAAGTTGGTTCCAGCATTATAAGGGTTTTTAAAGAAAAAACAAAACAGACTACAGATTATCTTCCTACAAGTCAGTTACAGTGTACTTATTAGACTCTATGAGAAACTTCTTGCAAGGATAGATTGGGACATATGAAAGACAAAAGGGCAATAAAATGATAAAATACTTTAATTAATCATAACCTTTTTTTAAGAATGTTCACATAAGTGCATAATTATCTATATTGTAAGTAAATATCTTATTAAAACAATAAAATAAGAATTTCATGGGTAATATCATTTACATACTTTCAAAAACAAAAACAGATGCAAAACTGCCTTTTTGATTTATCATAAACTATTTACTTCACACTTACTTTAAATGCACTTGCACATCAAGATAATAGAAAGCATTGTGTCAAAATGAGAAACTGCTCATTTTGTCAATAATTCATACCCAATATCACAACAAATAGGAAGAGAAGTTTTTATTTAGAAAAAATATCCAAGAAAAACTAGGAAATGGTTATAAAAAATGAATATATGACAAAAAGGCACAGATTTAATATTGTAATAAAGGCACATTTTATATCACTCTTACGATAGGTATATATAATAAGATTCACAAGGAAATTTACAACCTATTTTCTCTGATAAACTTTGAAAAGTAGAAGACAAGCTATCACATTATCTATTTATGGAACGCATGAGCTTTCATCACTTCAAATTGAGGTTTGTGAAAAACTCATGATTTATTTGGAAAATCATCTCCCTTGTCTGATTTTACAAAAAAATGATGGAAAAATAGAAAAACATATGAAATCCCTAAGTGATAGAAACACAACACTTACTTGAAAAACTAATTTTAAAAGACTAGGTAATAAAGGTTTTGACTGTGGTTTAAACAGGGATTTCAACAATGTCCAAGATATTTCTCAGTTACATTATAAAAAAAAAATACAAACATAATAAATCTTTGAATGTATGATGCCATACATGTATGTTGGGCAAGTCAAAATAAAATTTGCAAAGAACATTTTATTTGAAAGTCAACTACAACTGCAACTATTGTATTAAGTTTCAGAGATAAAAAGAGTTACAAAGACACCAAAATAAGTGTGGTACTTGTGTTATGTTTCACAATATTTTAGATTTAAAGGCCTTTACAAAGTTGTGATTATAGCAGGAGACAACATCATACTTTTATGGGTTTAACACGAATTCAACAACGTTTCAGATTGATTATTGTTTTTGTGGTATCCACCATACCATCAGTACAAGGCTAGGGCTCTGAAGTGCCTTGCCAAAGAACACACCAATAAAGCCAGTGATACTGGTGAGGCTCAAACCCAGGACTCTAATGTTACAAGTCCACAACTTATGCAAATGGGCAACACAGAACCTATGAAAGATTACATTTATCATTTCAACAGCAAAAAAAACCCCATCTGATCAGAAAAACTCTAATCAAGTTGCAATGATTTCAGCTCATTGAGTACTTAAACTGTTAACCGCAGTTGATTCCAATCCCAGCCAAATACAAAATACTGAATTGAAGTAATAGTTTGGTTGAGAAAACGGATATCACCATCAATTTCTATTTACAACAAAATGAAAAATAATAGCAATAAAAAATCTGGGTAAAGACACTGTATAAACTATGATCCAACTTGAAAGCCCATCTCTTCCAGGAAGCTTTTGGGTTCTTCGGATTCCTGAAAAGACACAAATAAAGCTTTTATTCTTCAATTTAATAATTGTAAATAGTTTAAAGCCTTATCAATAGTTTTTCGATAATGTTACAACTTGTACTAGGTTAGGGCTCTGAAATGACTTGCCAAAGGTCACTCTCACGAAACCAGAGGTGTCGGTGGAGCTTAAACCCAGGGCCCCCAGAGTTCTAAGTCCGCCATCTTAGCACCTGGGCCAAGCAGGAGTCCCTTTATTCTTCACTGAATCTTAAGTTAAAGTTGGTTTTTGATACCGGTCCCATAGGGGTCCTCTTCACCATTACCATATACAATTTAATGCAATAGTGCAAAATTTTCAATACATATCACTTTGGCAAAAAGAACATTTTCTTATAATGAGCAGTTACTGTTCGACTTTTTTTTTATCAAAATGGTTTCTAAACTTTCTACACAACACACAAAGAACAAGTATTTGTCTGTCATCCGTTGTTGCTTTCAACTAGGACTAGACATGAATTGAAATATCTTGGAAGTATTCTTAAACACAAACACCCACATAATTGTAGGACTACTATTGTCAGTTTACACAAGAACAATTTGAAAAGTGTGTTTAAACAATAGTTTCTACAGCAGACTAATTGGTAAAAGGGTTAAATTTGAATAAAAAAAAATACGCTGAACTACGGAAACATTATTTTCTGGTATTTACCGGCAAAGAAGATAGAAAATGAAGATCATTAGGAACAGCATCTAGTTACTACAATCATATTTAATATCTTGCAATAAATTCTTGAATATATGGTTAATATAATATACAGATATTATGCTGAATAATAACCATGCATATTTACATGATATCAATCTTGTAAATCAAAAACTTGACAGTCAAAAACAAACCAATAAAATATTGGTGCAGAAAAAGCTACAAAAACAAAAAAAATACAAAGTATGGGCACAGAATATGGTTCATTAGATGCAATAGTTTTTAGGGAAAAGCAAATGATTTTCAGACATTGTATGTTTCAAACCATTCAATATTCCCTCCCAGATGCAGATTTTGAGAACATGAAATTAACCTGTCAAAAGGAAATCAATCACAGAATTTATTGGCAAAATATCTACCAGCTCATTTGACCTTACCTTTTAGCCTCGGGTCCTGGCCCCCACATATCCCCAAAAACAAGGTATACATGTAGGCCAGGACCCCAGGCTACAATACCTATGACCTTGAAGAGAGATCTTGAGGTCAAATAGTGACCTAAGCCTTGACCTTAAATTTATGTTAAGAAAGAAGTGCATAGTACTTATCATCTCTTTCTTTTATATAAACTCCCAACAAACATATTTTTGAGGTGTTGATTTCTTCAAGAATAAATCCATGCATACACTTGCACACTCATTCAAATACTCAAACAAAGAAAACCTGTCAAGAAATTCCTATTTGGAAAAGAGTTTAAATCAAGATACAAAACAAATATGCAAAACAATATATTTCAACCAGTTGAGGTGCAAGGTAAGGAATTGCAAGTTTTTAGTCAATTGAAATCTGTTTTTGATACTTGTTTTGTTTGTGGTAAAATGCATTTCACGTTCTTAAGTTATAATCTGACAATCCCGAAATTCAAACCAAAACAACCCTTGTTTAGTTTAAACTTTTCTATATTAGATCTACATCAATTGTCACAGAACCTTGAAGCTTATTAAATTCACTCTTGATGAGGGTTCAGTGCAATACTATAGTAAGTACTTCATAATCAAGAAGCACTTACAATAGTATTGCACTGAACCCTCGATATAACCAGTGCTCGTCCGGATATGTGGTTCAGTCCTTTCAATCTGTTGCTAACAGGAATCAAACCATGGCCACTCAGTACCAGAGGCAGGTGCTATACATCTACACCAATGTCGCGCCTCAACCCTCTTATGAACAAGAGCCAGGCCCATGATCGTAAACAATTACTATGCATTTTTGAAGAATTTGTTTAGTGAGGGCTTTAAACAACACTATCAAAGTATTCAAGCTGTATTTACATTTGAGTCATTAAAAAAACCCTATGATCAGTGTAATTATTCACTCCTTGCATTTCCTGAACACTCACATTATTTCCAGTTTACTCACTACATCTTAATACTTACATAATCATTCAATGGTGAGAGGCAAAATAAATCATATTGCAATAGCTTTATCTATCGTGATAACTTTACTTAAGTTACCATCGTTGAAGAGTTTTAGCCATGCACAGATTTCGAATTGCTACACTTTTCTTTTCCAAGCTTAACTGGATATCTATTCAGCTACTGAAGCTTGGCATTATTGATCTAGAACTAGCTTTTCCAGTTAAATTTTTTATATCTTTTATCATGTGTGCCATTAAGAAGCCTTGTATTCCAAATAACCCCTAGAGCTGTTTAGTCTTGGACACTTCCTACCACAGGTTGTTTGTTTATATGGGGTTAATATGGGACACTCCCACAAAAAACCGAGCTGCTAGTGAGAATTGAACCTGGGACACCTGCGTCACAAGTCCTGTACCTAAATGACTGAGCCACAAAGGACCCTACCATAGGCTTACATCAAGGCTTGAGCAATTTAATCTCAGAAAGAAACATCTTATGCATTGTCTTATGAAACGTCATTTTGAATCAAAGCAATTATGACAAGTTAGTAACGAACCATGGTCAGGGTTTGTGCAACATGCTCACAAATTGAATGAGCGCTCAGTTTCATTGAAGAAGCCAGTCTTTGCACGATAAGCAAGAAATAAACTTTATCACAGCATTCTAATTCAATCATCATATTAAATAATCAAAAGGGCATATAATTCTGCCACACAACGTTCTAGCACAGGGGAATACCAAGTTGTTCAAATGTTAAAAGCACTCTTTCATTTCTTTCTCCACATAATCATTTAAGCCTTGTTTAAACCCATTTTCAACAAATTATGACACTGAAATGTTCCCTTGATTTTTAAACTATAACTTTAATTGACCTTGCATAAGCTTCATCTCTGTTACCCATGCAAGGAAACCATCATACTAATATTGCACAGAATTTGAAATCAAATCAAATCCCTCTCTGCTTGGGTTCAAATCCCCATGATGGCATTTGGATTTTCGTGAGAGGAAGTCTCCTGACTGACTTACGGAGTGCCGATGGTTCTACCAATCTTCACCAGCCCTTATGGGCAGTCGAGTATGGGGTCTTCCTCCATCATTATGAGAAGGCAATGCAACATAACTGGAATAATGTTGACTTGATGCAAAACTCTGTTTAAACAAACATGAATTAAATTTTTATTTTTTTTGTAAAGTATTCAAAGCCATACCAACAAATTTTCAGTTATGTAAAGGCTTTCATGGATCAGCAAGTACTAGGCTAAGGCTCTGAAATGACTTGCCAAACGTCACTCCCACAAACCAGAGGTGTCGGTGGGGCTCAAACCCTTGACCCCTGAGTTTTAAGTCAAACACCTTAACCACTGAGCCACATAGGCCACAAATAAAAAAAAGTTAAAAAATAACCTCAAGTGCTGTTAACCTTTGAACATCTGGGTTAATGGTAATGTCTTGGATACATACATACAACTCATCTTTCTGTCACTTTAATTGGAAATTTATTCTCATCCTAAATCATAAATATAGGAAATAATAAAAGCACAAGTTTGAAGTTTATTGAGGATAACAACAATATCAAAGTTAAAGCACAAGTTATGATAATCATTTCAATGATGTAAACTGAAAACTATGACAAACAATGGTTCTTAAATATGTAAGTTACCATGCTGAATATGAAATACGGGAGATACTATTGTAATAAAAGGAGCAAATTGTCTTTTAATCACAAAATGTTCTCAGCCATTCTGCAAAGAATATGTAGGCAGCAGATAACTTTTGTAAAAACACCATTTCAGCAAATTAGCCAATTAATGAAATAATCACATTTATCAAGTTAAGACTTCTTTTATAGATAGATTTCTCTTACAAGATTGCTCCACTAAAACAGGAATAACCATTGAAAGAGAAAAATTTTAAGATTCTTTCCACAAATTTCTCTTTAAAGAGGAGAATTTTTTACCATTTAACCCTTTCCCAAACAATAACGACATTTGACCACTTTGTTGCAAAGGACTCTGGAAAACATTGAGGGAAAAGGAGAAATGAACGTGATGAACAATTTTTCCTTTGCCCACAATGTTTTCTGGCCTATGAGAAGATTATTTTCGAATTTCATCACATTTTGAAATGTCGTCTGCAAACTCTTTAAATTTGGGACAGTCGAAAATGTGTTGTTTGGGAAAGGGTTAAACTGCATTACGTTGTCACCAATCTCACAGTTATATGATTCAACAACTTTTCAGGGGTTTGTGTAGAAACCATTTTACTAAACAACATTCGAAAAAATATTTGCGCGAATCGAAACTGATAAACATCAATAGTATCTTAAATAAAAGAACAGCATTGGAATGTGACATGTCATGGAAAGGGTCTTAGAGAGACATTTCCAATGATGTGTAACTTTGCAATATTGCTAAGCCATATATTGATATAAGAGGGAATGTGGTATTGACCTTCTCACATCTTTAGCTTAAATATTTAGTATAAGTTATAAATGATACCCAGTTCTAGGCTAGGTCTCTGAGGTCTCTTGCCAAAGGACATTCCCACGATTTTATAAGTACTGAAATAGCTTTTACTAGGTAGCCCAGAGTTAAAAGTTCACCACCTTAGCCACAACGCTATGCAAGACCCTTCGATCAAAAGGATTTTCTGAATCCAAGTGCAACAGACATGAAATATTCATGGATTGTTTGTAATTTGTTAAAATTTATGCAAAAAAGTATTTTTTATATGGTTTAAATCAAGTTTTTAATTCATTTTCATTACAACATCACAAAGAGTAATTGAACAGAAAATGGGAATGTATGATTTAATCTGGAATGTAAAATATCTTCAAATACCATTATAACATTAATGTGATGGTTTCTCTTCCCTTAAATTGGTTTGATTCATTTCCCGAATGTGTCCAATTGAACCCCCCACCCTCCAAAACAAAAACAAAAAAAAAAGCAGAAGATACAAAAAAACAAACAAACAAAATATGCATTTTCTATATAATACTCCTGAAAAGCAAAATGACATAAGGGTAAATCTGATCATTGGGAGCAATTTATCCTTTTGTCATAAATTTTTCATATTGATTTATGACATAATGCTTTTCTGCAGTATTGAGTAAGGAATCAAGTGACAGTTCCAAATTAAAAGCAACAGCAGACATTGATTACGAAACATGAAAACAAATAACATTCCATTCCAGATATCAAGGAAAGTTCATTGTGCTTTCATACAAATAATTGTTCTTTAAAGATCATGGTTTCTCTAAACATCTGCTCTTAGCAAATTTAGTTAAGTTAAAAAGAGTATACACAATGGAAAAAACAACAACATATCAATGGACAGCATTACACAAAGTTCTGCCACTAATCCTTTTTGTTCACTTAAATTCTTTCTCCAAAATTGTTTCCTTTGGCATCATTTCAATTAAGTTTCATCACTCGTTTTTCACTTTCATTACTCACTTCACATTCATTTCATTTTTAATCCAAATATGTGTCCTTTAAACACCACAAATACATCATAATAAGCAACAATAACTTCAAAACACTTAACACATCCATAATAATTATAATAATAATAATAATTGAAAGCAGTTTTCCATTCGGATTAACACCAAGTTAATGCCAGATTTGTGTTAGTATATGGTGAAAATGCTTCAAAATCTCCAAGCCCGCATGCATTTGTGGGTTGGTGGGGTAGCACATGTAATCAGCCGAGGCCATGGTCTTCAAAAAATCCTTGCGGGGTCTCTTCCTGCAAGACAAAACCATTCACATGAGCTGACCATGCAAGTTTCCGACTAAATTCTACTAAATATACTAAAGAAAAGCTTTACTTATTACTCATGCATGCATTCTGACCTTAATAACTTATTCCCCCACCCATTTGGGAACTTGTGACTGGTCCAAATTGAAAAGAACAGCAGATGACAAAAAAAAAAAAAAAAATAAATTAGAAATCTTTATTATAACTAATTATGTAGAAACTATCATGACAAAATTATAAATAATTTAATCTTGAATGCAGACAACTTTTAAAAACATGACAAAAGAAAAATTTGTCCTCACGAAGGAAAATTTTCTTTGTCAACATAATTAGATGAAACATTGTTGCAATAACCAAATCGATTACATAAGCTTTGGATAATATATACAGTATTTCTATTTGTGTAACAATGGTTTCTACCAAAGGATTATGTATTTTTCAATTACAGGATGAATGCAAATCTATTATTAATTCGTTAATTTTACACAAATCAAAAGCATGTGAGTCGGACAAAACTTATCAAAGTGATGTAGTCGAAAATTGAGTTCAAGTCATCTGAATAAGATTTGTTGATTGCATTAATGAGTTGTACCCAATTTTGTCAGATCAGGGGTGGCAAAATCAATGGATCTTATTGCTCAACATATTCATATCAAAAGCCTTAACCTACAAGTGAAATTTGACTGACATTTTATATATAAGGCTTTACAGACAAGCACTTAAACAATTTGGCATTTAGGGAAAA
Organism: Cerastoderma edule; assembly: GCA_947846245.1. Taxonomy (NCBI): domain Eukaryota; kingdom Metazoa; phylum Mollusca; class Bivalvia; order Cardiida; family Cardiidae; genus Cerastoderma; species Cerastoderma edule. Next base: position 22,721,802 of record OX401419.1, on the reverse strand, counting down.
ATAAAGATTTCGCCACCCCTGTCAAATGTATAAATTAACATGCTTCTTGCTACTTTTCTGTTAAACTGAATAAAATAATAACTAAACATGCTATCCCTTATGGAACCAGGTAAACGGACTGGGTTCATGCAATAGGTGGCAAACTGTATAATGATTCTATGGTAATCAGGACATACACTCCCTAAAAAAGTTTCAGACACCATTGCTCTTATATTAAACCTTTACCAAACAATGACAACATTTGACTAGATTGTTGCAGACAACTCTGGAAAACATTGTGGGAAAAGAAAAAATTGCTCTTATCGAGCAATTTCTCCTTTTCCCACAATGTTTTCTGCCCTATCAGAAGATTATTTTCCAATTTCATCTCATTTTGAAATGTCATCTGCAAACTCTTTCATTTGGGACAGTCAAAAATTTGGTGTTTGGTAAAGGGTTAAGAGTTGAGTTTATTAATAAAATAAACCTTATGGCTTAGATACCGGCTTACGCAAGTCTTGCACATAACCATCACTATGCTAAATGTCGAAATGACAACTCTGAAGAATGCAAAAATCCCAAGGTTTGGAAACTGTGTCTTGCAAAAGATTACTTCATGGTATCAACACATGCAGGTTTCACCACAACACCTTGAAAATGTGAGCTTTTGCAATACGAAGAACCAACTCAAATACACCTCCATCCAATAATTTTCTGGCAAGGACAAATAACTTAAAGCAAAGATTTTCTCCCCATAATCTTCATTTCATTTCATCCATATTTAGTAGTTCATCATACCTTGGAAATGTAAGCTTTCAAAGACAGATGAAAACAGCTCAAAGTGCAGCACACCTTTATCTTAAAACTTTCTTGTTTGAAAACATTTCTACCAAAAGCTAATAATGCTTCCTTTCTGTTTTCTTCATTTCATTTCATATTAAACTCATGCGCTTACCATGCTGTTAATTAGTTATTACTTTCTAAAACATGCCAACAGGACTTGACACAAACTCACTTGGAAGACTTATCTCAAAATATGAAAATATGCACAGAGAGTGATGACCTCACTTGAATGTAATAATGGGAAATAATACATGCTGTGAAAATGAATACAGTCTAACTTTTGTTAAGCAACCACCCTTTTAAAGCAGCCAACCTGCGTTAAACAACCACTAAAGAAAGTCCCATTGTTAGATTTATAGTGTACATCAATTTGTGTTAAGCAGCCAACCTGTCTTAAACAGCCACTTTACTCTGTCCCATAGGCTGGCCTCTTAACACAAGTTTTTCTGTAGTTCAAATTGATGATCACACATAGAACTTTTGGTTATCATATTTCAAGAAATATTTTTCTTATAATAACTCTCTACCACATGTATGCTTGTTTTGACTGGAATGTTAATTATGATTTCAGAAGTATTCTTATAAATACCCACTATTGAACAAGCACTCATATAGTTATCATTCTAGGGAAATTGCAAAAAATGCATTGAGACCAAAAAATAAGTTCTTTGTATCTATGAACAATTTCTTTTTTGGCCCCAATGATTTTTAACTTTTTATCATAGAGAAAATGTCATTTCAAAATCATTATGTAATTAAACTTAATTTTGCTGATAATTCCAATTCCAGCATTTCTTAAAATTCAACATCAAGCATTTCTTTATTAATATTTTGGGGTAAAGCTTTTGAACTAATTAACTTATTGGTACATTTAGTTGAATGAAGAATGAATTCAAAAATTCCTTGCCATAGTTTTTCCACCAAATACTCAAATATTATTTTTCATATAGAGCAACTTCATAAGTTATACTATACAATTGTTAAGGGAAGACAGTGGGACCAACAAAATGTATGACCTGGAATAAATAATAGTTTAATATTACTCCATATTGCAAGCGAAATCAGACAACATAATCACATAGTGTTTTTCTTTTTTTACCTCATTTCAATTTTGATTCAGAAAACATTGCGTCTGTTTAAGAGATTTCTCTTAAATAACCACTTATTTCTAATAAAAAGAAATTCGATGTTGTCATCTAAGTCTTCAAGGACAATGGTGATTAAATGCATTAAATAGTAGTAAACGATTCACATATTAAGGGTTCAGCACAAGACAATAATGTGTGCTTCAATTTTGTAAAGCACTTGCTTTTGTTTTGAATTGAACCTTCAATAAGTCAAGCACTTACCATAGTCTTGCATTTATCCCTTGACATACAATATGAAGTAATTGGTCAATTAGGAGGCAAATGGGATCCAAATTCTGTTTTCATACTTAATTGTTCATGAATACAACATAACATTCAATTCTGTATTTGTTGAAATGGATTGAATCTCTGGAACAATTGAAAAATTATATGTCAATTCTAGTTGTTCATATAGGGTTAAAAGCCATGTCAAAACATTTTTAAGCTATGTTACTGCTTTTCTGGACTCATTGGGGTGGCTAGGGCTCTGAAGTGTCTCGCTAAAGGACACTCCATCAAAATCATAGGAACAAGTGGGGTTCAAACCAGGAAACTCTTAGTTCCAAGAAATTCACCGTAACCGCAATAAACAATATGTTGAAGAATGAAGAATGTATCAAGGACTGAGATTTTAATACAAAACATAACTAAATGCAGCAGCTGGATAAAAATGCCAAGCAAAGACTTAAATCAGGAGGTTAATAGAAGAGACCTTTAGATAATTATTACAATGCAATTAATTGCAGAGCTTCAAACAATATGCAGGTCAGGGAGTTGCATATTTAAACTAAAAGCTTGCAAAAGAACATCCAATGAGGGCTTAAAGTTGAAGATCATGACAAGAAAAATTCAGACTTAAACCAAGACCTTTGGATGATGATTGCCTCAACATTATTTCAGTTATGTTGCAATGCCTGACTGTTAATGATTGAGGAAGACCCAATACTCATCTGCCCATAAGGGCTGGTCAAGGCGGGTAGAACCATCGGCATTCTGTAAGTCAATCGGGAGACAACTTCTCATGAAAACCCAAATTACCTGTGGATGAAAGCTCAAGGTTTAAAATAAGTGCCAATGCTTTGGATACAGATTCAACTTTGTAGTAAATGGCTAAGAGATTTAGAAATGATCCAAGAATTGTAGATAAGAGCTTGAAATTATTAATAAGCACTCAGAGCTTACATAATTATGAGCTCAGAGTAGCAGTCAAAGCTTTAGTAAAAAAAGATAGGAGATGCCCACAACGGTTAACCCTTTCCCAAACAACAAATTTTCAACTGTCCCAACTTGAAAGAGTTTTCAGACGACATTTCAAAATGTAATGAAATTGGAAAATAATCTTCTGATAGGCCAGAAAACATTGTGGGAAAAGGAAAAATTGCTCGTCCTTTTCCCTCAATGTCTTCTAAAGTCCTCTGCAACAAAGTGGTCAAATGTCGTTAATGTTTGGGAAAGGGTTAATAGGTACATGTTATGGCTCAGAGCTGCATATAAGGGCTCATCGTTACATGAAGGTTAAGTTAGGTGGTTTCTAAGGTATGTTTATCAAATTGTGTTTATATAATAATGCATAAGCATTACCAGATTGCTGTTCCAGAGATTCAAAACACCAACATAAGGAGAGAAAGTCAACTTTAATGTCTTAATGTTTCAAAATGCTGCTTTCTGCTAATTTACCTCAACTTCTCAATGGTCTATTAAAGGTGATAAAATCTATTTAAATATAATTTACTTATAGTGTAAGCATGAAAGCTATGAGAGAATAGTATACCAAATGTTATACCATTAGACCCTTTCACTTTTTTCTTTAAATGAGTTTTACATCAAGTCGTCATTATATCAGTTATGTTGCAATGCCTAGCTCTTATTGATAGAGGAAGATTCAATATTGAAATGCCCATTACAGCTGGTTAAATCAGTTAGAACCATTGGCAATTCATAAATCTCTCATGAAAATCAAAATGACATCACCAGGATATGAACAGCTTTACTTAGGGATCATTTTTTTTTTTTTCATATGGGTTTTACATCACATCAACATTATTTCAGTTAAGTAGCGATGCCCGACTCTTAATGATGGAGGAAGACCCAATACTCAACTGCCCATAAGGGCTGGTCAAGGCAGGTAGAACCATCGGCATTCCGTAAGTCAGTCGGGAGACTGCCTCTCATGAAAATCCATATCCCTCTCAGGATTTGAACCCACGCGGAGAGGGGCCATGTGAATTCAAGTTCTGTACTTTAACCACTAGGCCACGGAGGCCCCTAGGGATCATTGACTTTTTTATGATTGTTGTATTTGTTAAAGGTAAATGAATCTTGAAAAAAATCTTTCAAATACTATACTTCAATAGAGTACTTATCACTTTTTACAGGGCTTTAACAACATGTAAAAGCTAGCAGCACATAAAGGTGATTTTCTCTCCCTAAATAAAAATAAGATAAAAATAAATACTACCTCTTTACAGACAAACAATTTTACAAGCCATCATAAATAGCCCGGTCTATCAAATCATACTGAAACAAGGGAGATAACGCTTGAATTCTCTGATAAAAACTTAACTTCATGTACAATACTACCTCCCCTGTCAAGCCAACTCGTTATAAACAACAATGGTCAATAAGTAAACTTTAAGATGCGGTAGTCAAGATGAATGAATGAAGTTTGATGACCAGTCTATAGCTGTGATAATATTGGGAGGTAAAACATTAAAGTTATTGATGCATGAGAATATTTTGTATGAAGTTTTGTAAAATCTATGCAGTCAATCCTAAGTTGAGTCATCTTGTTAGAACAATCTTGGTAAGATGATTTGAATTGATTCACACAATATAGGTTTTACAGAATAAATAAAGAAATGAAAAAGGAAAAAACACATCTTAACTCAGCCCCTGCTTCATTTGTGTTTCAATGCCTGTATGTGATATTCAAGTATGATGATGGTAGCAGAAAGATTTCTTTCAATCATAAAGAAATCAACCCATGATAAACCTGTTTTTGCTTTGATTATATATTGCTTATCAATATTCAAAACATTTCATTTTGTATTGGTTTTACATAACAAACAAATAGTTCCAATTATGTTGCAATGCCTGGCCAGGCATGTAAAGATGGTGAAGACCCGAATTCAGTAAGACAGCCAGGAATCTACCTTTCATGAAAATCCAAAGGTTGTCAAGAATCTACCTCTCATGAAAATCGAAAGAACGTCAATGTTATGAGAGCCCCAGCAGAGGGGCAATGATATTTTAAATTCTATACTCCAACCACAAGGCCATGAAGTACCATGGAATCCATTTTTACATCTATGGATACATGGTCATTACTTTAACCCGATCTCTGAATTTGGCTTGTGTTACAAGATTTAATTGTGTAGAGCTGTGATTTCAAGCAAACTTAAATATTAGCATTCTACAAGTTTGATGGCTGATTGCACTGCTAGTAAAGACAAAGTAATTTGCATAAGCCATGCACTTAGTCATCAAATTGCATTTTTAAGTAATAGATACAAATTATTATTGAAAAAGAAGAGAAACATGTAATAATCATAAAAAGCAAGCTACAAACCAACCCATCAAAAATAACAATCATGCATTCATTCATTCATGCACAATTGATCACATGACCAAAAAAGCTCTAAAGACAATGTCAAATCTTACAACATGTATGATCCAAGTATAAATCAACAATCCATAATGGCTCAATATGACGCCTTAGCTTCAAAGTTCTTTAGAAACTACGACAACCAAAAGTTTCTGATAAGAATTCATTGGTTTGTCACAATGGTTGCTGTTACCACATAATGACGTCAAGGAAATGTAGTTTTTTTTCTTGCTAGTCTTTTTGTTGCCATCTCCTTGTGTCATTACCTTGACGTCATTGATGTCTCTAGTCAATACTTAATCTTAGTTAAATTTTCAGTTTAGCAAGGCATCGATGGCTATCTATCACTTTGTCATCATGATTTCTGATAAAAGTAAATTAGAACTTTTGTTTTTTTATTTCAGAGCAATGCTTTTTGTTAAGTCGAATTGTATATATGAAATGACACTATTTTCACTGTTATGTAGTTAATTGAATTTTAAGAACAATGAGCTAATATGCTTAAGTTCTCATAAAATATGTTCTGTTCTGTTCTTATGCTTTGAATTGGAACCTTTATTGAACAAATACAATAGGTAAGAACATATTTTAAAACAATCACTTCACATTACTCTACTTGAACAAAATGGCAGCTGACTTACATATCGAGGGTTTCATGCAAGACTATAGTAAGTGCTTCATAAACATGAAGCACTTACTATAGTCTTGAACGGAACCCTCCATATAACATATATGCAAAGCAATTTCTGTGTTTATACCAATGGCTTTTTCTAAATTAGGTTCATAAAGTTCCATTCTCAAATCATGTTTTTTTATTTGATCATTTTATAACAGAAGGCACCTTCACCATTGTAAATTTCATTAAAATCATGTTGTTTTCTCAAACATGCAAAGCCAAATCAAATTTTTTTAATTCACAATTCAGCAATTTCAGTGATACAGCTTCGCAAAGCTAACATATCTAGAATTCAAGGAAAAGAGCCTGTATCTTCATCAAGTGTTATCATCAAAGATAAAAACACAAATTTTCTCGTCGTGCAATGATTAAAATTGTCAATTCCAGAACAATGTCTGCCCAATATCTCTAGCAGATATAATGATTGACATTATATGCCAGGATGAGACAAAAGATAACAGGCAGATGAAGGCTTTCAATGATTAAACTTTGATTAAAAATCTGTTTTCCTTAAAAGCATACTAGCGCTCAGAAAAACTGTTAAACTGGGTAATATGAGTTATAAATCACGATAGAATATGTTGAAAAATCACAGGATCATGACAATATAACGCAGGCTATATTTATTTTCGATTTTTCAAAGTGCTATTTTCACAAATTAGGTGCCCACCAATTTAACTTCATTGTTTACATTTTAGTAACATCTAAAATAGCAAGGAGCACTCAAATTAATGCTTGGCGATCAGCTGGTTAGAAAAATCACATGAAACACATGAAGATACTGTCATTTATCTAATAATAACAATGTGAACATTCAAATTGGAGAATTTCTTTTATTTTATTGGTTCCCAATGTTTCCCGGGTGACATAGTTTTATCGCTAATTGTAAACAAATCTTATAGTATTCACTCATTTAAAAGCATAATGTGAACGGGTTACAGTCTCAATTCCTCTGTAAAAGGGAATTCAAAGTACTTTAAAGTTAATTTTGAACTATTCTAGAACTTTCACAATTTAAGCGTAAATGAGCGCAAGTATTGCTTTAAAGCAATTTCGCCTAAAGCCAAACTGGGCTTCTGCTGAACTCAAAAGAAAATATCATTCTACATATTCATAATTACACACTTTTTACTTTCCTTGTTTTTGTTTATCTTATCGATATACTCTAAATCCTGCCTGCCAGTGTATATAAAAGGGTTATAATTTATGGCACAAAGTGAGCGGATATATTTCAAACATGAGTGGCATACAAACAAAAACACATAACTACTAATCCAGGGTTTTGGTAACCCTCAATACACAACCCATCACCATTCAATCACCAGATTCAAAATAAGTGACTCAAAGATCGAATTTAAGACTATCGAAAATCCTTCACAAAAATGTAGGACTTTCTTTAGTTGAATCGAACCTTCAATATATGCTGCTAATATCTTGTTTATAGTTAAAAAATACTGTAAAATGATATGTCAAAAAATGTTCAGAACATTTCTACATTCCATCAATTCAACTGTTCTAAGCCTCAAGCAGTGTCTAGCCAGAGGACACTCTCATTTTATTTTATGGTGTTGAACGCCATGTTAAATTCTTTTTAGATATCTTACAGCTTTCCTGTGATTCAACTGTATTTTGCAAGGGCCCTGAAGTGTCTTGCAAGAGGACACTCTCATACAATCAGAGGTCACTGTGGGGTTCAAACCCTAGACCACCAGTTTATCAGTCCACTGTGCTATGCAGGATCCAAGATGACCCTTACAGTAGTTCTACTGCGAATGAAATATTTTCCAATTTCATAACCTTTTTCTATTGCCATTTTGAAATTGTTAAAACTGTGTTGAATAGTCACAGATCTTTCACTTGAGTACATAATCTACCATGACTAGCACAATTGTTGACATTCAAAGGCAAACATTCCCTGGTAAGGAGAACTGCAATCTTACAGCCAAAACATTGAGTGTTCCTGGACTGATTTTTATCTATTTATTTATTAATTTATATTATTATTTTATTCATATTTCTATACCCACAACACTTCTCTTATGGAAATGCACTGATCTTTGGACCTTTCCCATAAAAGAGAAATATTTTGAAGGGAATATATAGAGTAATTTCAAGCACTTTTTTGACATTTTTTAATGTGTGTATGCATACAATTTATATATGCAACTACACCCCTAACCACAAATTCACCTGTTTCTTTAGTGATCATGCTTTAAAGTACTACTGCTGCAGAATTTAAGCTGAGGGTTCTGTGCAAGACTATACTAAATGCTCACATATATAGTCTTGTAATAAATCATTTAAAACAAAATATTTCTCATTTGAGACAATTTCCAAAGTCTTGTTTCTTATACACTATGATTTCAGTTTTTGTTCTGTACATCCTAGTCAATAAAAGAAAAATGTTAAATATTTTTTTTGATACATCATTAAAAACTTTCCATATACATGGCTTAAGAAAATATGTCATCTTATTCATAATAGAGGAATAGGTTAACCAAAACTTTACTAAAACATTTGTGTGATTTTAAAGAAGATCTTAAAACATCAAGACATTTTATGCATCCGCAATTGTTGAACCAGGGAAAGTTCCTTTAAATGCTTTACAATACTCCAAGGATAGGTCAAAATAAGAGCCAGATTCCTATTTCTAGCTTTCCTTTATTTACACTGTAAACTTTATTTTATTAATTAAGGTTTACCGCTGTGTCAACAATTTTTCGGTTATGTATCAGTATTCCTGGATTCACCAGTACTAGGCTAGGGCTCGGAAGTTCGTACCAAGGGACACACCCTCATAACCAGAGGTATTTGTGGTGCTCAAAACTGGATCCCTAATTTCTAAGTCAACCACCTTAACCCTTATAGTGCTGGAACCAACTTTATACTTATGCAAACAGGTTCAGGCCAGCCGCCAAGTAAATTGGCTGCTGGCCTGTGATCTAACCTGTTTGCTGCTCTGAGTATCTTTCCTCATCAAAATTGAGCAGAAATTCAAGGTTTTGGAAAGCAGAAGATAACAATTTTTTTTGTTTGTCTAGAAAATTACCAAGCATTATAAGGGTTATCTGCTAAAAATGTCCCACATGACTCTTGGGCCCGTTTTACTAAACAACTTACGGAAAATGTTTGCGTTAGTCATAATTGATTATCATGGATAGTATCTTCAATGAAAGTACAATATTGCAATGTGACACGGCATTGGAAGCGTCTCGGAGAGACAATTCCAATGATGTGTTACTTTGCAATATTGCTTTGCCAAATATTGAAATAAAAGGACTTGTTGTTTTAGACTTACGCAAATCTTAAGCGTAAACTGTTTAGTAAAACGGGCCCTTGTAAATACTATATTGTAGATACACATTAGAAAATACGATGAGTGCCAACAAAACAGGATTTATCGTTTTATTCAAAACCTATCTAAAGGGGCTTGTTCACTGAAGAGAAAATTTGAAAGTCAAAATAAAATGTCGATGAAACAATACAGTTTTTGAAATGCTGTTTAACTTACAATTAAATGTAGCAAATGAAAGCATGATTAATTGAGGAAGCGTTAATTTAAGTATGTACAGTTTATAAGCAGTAGATCTAAAAAGTGATGTAATGTTTTGGATTAAGATGTGTCTTAATTCACTCTATACACACTTTTAAGAATTAAACACAATTGAATTTTACTTCTAATGACTTATTCAAATTCTCCAGTGCATATCATATAACAGTACAGCTATTAAGAAGTTTCAAATTCAATAATTATTAACTTCAAAATTTCCTTACATCTGTGAACAAGCACATTCAAGACTGCATGCAAGAGAATTTATTTATGCCAAATTTCCTTACATCTGTTAGCAAGCAACTTCAACACATTACCAATCAATAACGACATTTATCCACCTTGTTGCAGACCACTCTTGAAAACATTGTGGGAAAAGGAGAAATTGCTAGTTACGAGCAATTTCTCCTTTACCCATAATGTTTTCTGCCCTATCAGCAGAATATTTCCAAATTTTATCACATTTTCAAATTACATCTATAAACTCTTTCAATTTGGGACAGTCGAAAATTTGAAGTTTGGTAAAGGGTTACAACTGCATGCAAAATATTTTTTTATGCCATCTCATTTCAAACTTTAATTATAAGCAGAGTATACAAACAGACAACAAACACTTCCTACACACACATATATAATCTTATAATACCTGCAGCAGACAACATTGAAATAAAAAAAATAAAAGCTTTATTAACTCATCCTACTAAATTAGTCTTTGACGCTGGCCCAAATTGAAAGAAACAGCAGATGTATATTCCAGAGCATGTGAAATCTTATTTTCTTTTTAGTGTTGGTTCGACTATTGTGACAAAAAGTGAATATTTTTCTTTAAAATCTTCTACAGCAGTCAACTATCATGAGTACATGTGAAAGACTAGATTAACTCTTTACCACCTCCAGATGACATTTTTTTATTTTTTACTTGAAGCAGCAACTTTAAAAAAGCTTTGTAAACATGTGAAAACCCTTTCAGTTTTGCTGTTGTCATTTGTGAGTTGATTGAAAAAATATTGTGGCAAAAGGAGAAATTGCTTGTCACAAGCAATTTCTCCTTTTGAAAGAATGCCCTTTGAAAGACTTCTGCTGCAGAACGAAAAAATGTGGTAATATGCTTATATTTCTGTATTTACAATCCATTGTAAGTGTGGCATATAAACGATTCAAATTAACCACTGCACCTTCTCTTGCTTGGGATAAATGATTTTTTATATTATCTTTTTTTCAACATTTATTAACTTTTTCGTGGGTATATTTTGTCCCTTAAAGATAACAACATATTTTACTTATGCAAATTTTCTTGAAACAAAGAAAGTATGTATGCTATATAAATAAGTACAATAAGTACTGCTCTGTCCCTTAACTGGCTGCATTCAAAAGGTTTTACTGTACTCTATATATATATTGCATTAACAACCACATACTAAACAGACTTGAATTATGGCCATTGACACAAGCTTATTCAATTGCCCACATGTACGTGTATGCAGAGCATTTTTTTACGAAGTCATCTGCTGCAAATATTTCAAATGATGCCAGCACCAGGGAAGGTTTTAGATAGAGACGTTAAAAAAAGAGATATAGATAGCAAAATGTACCCACTACAAATAAAGTGTCCAGCTTTGATTTGCGTTCCTATGGAAACCACCACTAGGTAAGACCATAGTCTTTTAGAGCCGTATCTAAAGCCTCCTCCTTTGTAAATATAAAACAAATAAAGAGTTGTGTGAAGCAAAAATGCAGGCGGGGGAATTATGTGACCAATGTTTACGATCTCACGTGCAAACAAGATGGGCACATCCTTGACGGAACAGGTATTTTTGCCTTTGTCCCACCTACTTTTGTCAAGAATAGTCACGTTGTGTACCCCGCTTGAGATGACCACCAATTGTCTGGTACTGGTAATATATGATGAGCCATGCTTTGTAATGGCTAACGTCTAACACTCAGCAGAGATATCACAGTAGATGGATATGCATGCCCAAAATAGTCGGTCTTTGTCGACTGTTAGACATAACACCTTTATAAAGCATTGGTTATCATATACCACCAGAATCGGAGAGTTCATATTCAGCTCATGGTGGGTACACAATGTGGCCATCATTTGCAAAAGTAGGAGATAAAAGCAAAAATAGCTGATCCGTCATGGACGCACCCATCTTGTTTGCAAGTAAGATCGTCAATATTGGTTGCGGGATTCCCTTTGCCTGAAATAAAGGCAAGCGAAATAAGGTCTTTATAAAAACATCATGGATTTGATTTATATCTACTTTCAGCATTATTTCATCAGTGTATCATGTCTAGGTAAAGATCAATTCAGCTTAATTTACAATGGGGGTTCTATTCTGTTTTCAATTTCAGCGATCCTGTACCCTATTGTGTACCTTTTTACCAATTTGAGTACCTTGAAATATTGCGACTTTGACTTTTGTGACATCAGGTTGTTTGACTGCAGTACACAATCATTTACAATGTTAAGACCCAAAAATGAAAATTGAATGTAATAACGTAAAAAAAGAATATTGACCAATCTAGGTCTCTCTTCTAAAGAGTACTTTATTATTAATTACAAAGACAAACAGATATTTGTAACCCCAAAAAAGAAGCTTAATGCTAGTATCGTAAACCTTTTGTTTATGCTATTCACCATTCCCCTTTTGCAAATGACATTCAAAGTCTTTGCAGCAGATAACATCGAGGGTTCAGTGCAATACTATAGCAAGTGCTTCATGTTAATGAAGCACTTGCTATAGTCTTGCATTGAACCCTCAGCACATAAGAGAACACTGTGAATACTTTCGAGTTGAAAGTGATTAGAAACAGATATGGGTTAAAACCAGAACAACAACAGAAATGATTTAGTCAAAGTCTCTTAATGGTAGATCAAAATTTGAATACAATTGTCTAGCACCAAGCATCTTCATAGGAGAAGTTGAGTATAATGTTTAATAACTGTCGCCTGTTACTGTTTTCAATTTCGACCAATTACAAAATCCTACGGTAATTAAGAACAGCAAATCAACCTGCTTGGAAAAGGTGTTTTTTCTAGTAGTTAACACTTTCTAAAAATTGTTAAGTAAAGAGTATTTGCTTGAGAAAAAGTCAAGTGACTGGTTTAAATATAAAGCAGTTCCAGACCATAATCTTAAAGGAATGAAAAGAAAATCAAAGGTATATTCTGTACAGATTGTTGTGACAATGTTGCCTGCTGCCAATTCCAGGGAAACAAATATAGAAAGAACCAAATACAACATATAAGTCATCCTGGTACCATTTTAATTAACATTTTATGCTAAAGATTTGCATAGATTCAAAACAACATTCCCTCTTGTTTCAATAAATGTTGAAACAGTATTGCAGAGTAACACATCATTGGAATCATCTCTCTGAGTCGCTTCCAATGATGCGTCACAGGACAATATTGTTTTTATCTAAAATACTATCTATGTTTAACAGTTCTGACTTACGCAAATATCTTTCTTAAGTTGTTAAGTAAAAAAGTACCCTAGGACTTGAATAAGGATACTAGATCATGCAGTATTGTGGAATAATAATATGATATAGCTGCCCATATATTTGTTTTAACCCTTTCCCAAACAACAAATTTTCGACTGTCCCAACTTGAAAGAGTTGGCAGACGACATTTCAAAATATTATGAAATTGGAAAATAATCTCTGATAGGGCAGAAAACATTGAGGGAAAAGGAAAAATTGCTCGTCACAAGCAATTTCTCCTTTTCCCACAATGTTTTCTAAAGTCGTCTGCAGCAAAGTTGTCAAATGTTGTTATTGTTTGGGAAAGGATTAAGATACATCATGGGACAAGCTTTCTTGTTATATAAGTCAGAAATTGTTGTTTTTGTTTTGGTGCACATCTTATGATATATAAATGAACCAGATCTTGATCCTTTTCAAACAATTCACGGAAATCAATTTGCAAACTCCTTGATTTCTTCTGCCTATCGCGAGGATACTCAAACGAACTGCATTGAAGAAAGAAACTTTCAAGTCCAAAGAGTATAATGTTAATTGATTGCAATAACAAATAATGCATGCAAATGACTCCTATACACACCCTTAGTGAGACATTTAATACTGTATATTAAGTTATGAGTTATAGTAAATGAAATCAAGATCAGAAAATGAAAAAAGTAAAAATGTATGTTTGGACAGGGTGTAAAATACAATGACAGAGAAGTTTAAACTTCTTTCCATTTAAGTTGCGGTAATCCTGTGAATTCGTGAAATAATGCACGGTAAGCGCCTCTATGGTAAAGCTGGTTTATAAATTAACACAGGAAATCCTTGTGAGCACCTTGTAAACGTCAAGTAACACGGTTGGCTAAATTTTTTTTAAAGCCCCATGTCATGATTGCATCTTAAAACCGCACTTCCTATTCTCAGTTAAGCTCATAGTTTACGAAATAAACCTGTTTAACCTTTTCACTACCTATATCCTGCGTACTTTGAGTACATTATTTACCGTATCGGCCTTTTATAAACGGCATAACATGGTTGTATGTATAGAAGTACTAGGTTCAGGTTAGAGTATAGAAGATTGGTATATAGTATACTGTGAAAATAAATATCGATTTTAATGAATCAGTGAACTAATTTGAAATTTTGATAGCAAATTGTATCTTAAATCCAATTCTCAATTCCATACAGCTGGTGAGAGTGGTAGAGTGTCAGCCTCTTGTACCGAGGGTACCAGATTCCAATCTTGTCAAGCAAGGTAAAAATTGCAGAGACTAACCCACAAATCCATAAGAGTAGTGGTTTAGTATCCAGGAACCAGTCATTGAAAGTGAATTTAATAAGCATCAAGCTCCTGTCATAATCAATGTTAAATAGATAAGTTTAAAGAAAAAAAAAAATTCACACAAAGCTAAGAATAAAACACAATAACAATCTACAGCAAAACTAAACAGGAAACACATAGTGGATATAGAAAGCAGTTTACTTTATATCAATCCAAAAAGATGTACTAAGACAATACAGTAAAACTATGTACTCCAATAGATATCTTTTGATTAATGATATTCCCCTCTTTTGTGATTTTGAGACAAATCCAAATTGAAACTCACAGCAGACATAAAAAATCATTAAGTTAACACATTACCACCAAACCCCACATTTTTGCATCTTGCAGCAGATAACTTTCAAAAAGCATTGTGGCAAAAGGAGAAATTGCTTGTCAAAAGCAATTTCTCAGTTTGCCACAATGCTTTTACAATCTCTTCACATATCACAACAGCAGTTCTGAAAGATTTTTCACATGTTTACAAAGCTTTTCCAAAGTTGTCTGGTTCAAGTAAAGTTAAGTAAAAATAGTGTCGCCTGCAGGTGGTAAAGACTTAAGTATGCACATTACATTTTCTTTGTGATATAAGTGAGAAAACATTGCAATAAAAAGAGAAATCAATTGCCTCAAGCAATTTCTTTTTTCCGTCACAATGCTTTCTTAAAACATTTTCCTGGATGATATTTTAAATATGCTTGTACAAAGGAGAGAATCCACTTTGTATATTACATTTTGAAAATTGCATTGATACTGCAAAGATTTGCTAAACAACAGCTGATAACTATATCAAAATTGACATTCAGCATACAACATTAAAACCAGATATCTAGCTGGACAATTATTCTTGAAAAGCAACACAACTACTTCATAGACAAACAAACCATTTTGGCAAGATGAGAATTCACTTATCATGACAAAATTGTGTTTTTGTCACAATGCTTTCAATGGTTTCTACTATAAAAGTGTTGCGTATATCATCTGTTCACAGGAAAGGTCCATTACTCCATGTCTTATTCAAAGCTTTGTAACACGTCAAAGCATTAACACCCAACAACAGTCAATTAACACACAGACTAATGATATTTGCTTTTTATAAAATTTTGAAAGGAATGACTTTGACAATAGTGTTGATTTTTCATTAGTTTCTTGTGAAATAAACCTCTTTTGCAGATGATTTTAAAAAAGGTCTTAATTGAGAATTGAGATGATTCAACAACTTGACAACATTTTATATATTTTTATACCGCATTAGTAGGGGATAGTGCTACATTGGTAGAGAGTCTGCCTTTGGTACAGAGGTTCCAAAGTTTGATCCCTGTTAGAAGCAAGGTGAAAACGCCCAACTAACCCAAAATTCAGCATAAGTAATGGTCACGCATTAAGGAAGCAGTCACTGATAGTGAATTTAACAAACTTAAAGCTTCTGTAACAATTGACGGAAAATAAATAAGTTTAAACTTATTTGCATGGTGTTTAATGTCATATCTACAATTTTGTAACAGTTTTCCTTGGTCCACCAGTACTAGGCTAGGGCTCTAAAGTGTCTTGCCAAAGGTCACTCCCATAAAATCCGAGGTATCTGTAAGGCTCAAACCCAAAACCATTAAGTTCATAGTCCTCTATCATAACCACTAGACCATTTTACACAATATTCGCAGCATTTCAGTTTTATTGCAAAGCCCTGTTCATAAGTGCTGGACAAAGACTCCAATCTCCACTACCCAAAAAGCCAGGTAAAGCAGACTTATACTGGTGGGATATAATAGACCAGCAGGAACCTTCCCCATAATTAGAAATGATAATTGACTAAAATTGGGGAAGAAAAAAGGGTGAAATACAAAAAAAAAGCATATGAATACCTCCTGCAGTAAATCTTGTGCGGCGATCGCCTTTAATACGTTTTTCTTGCTCGTCTCCTGGACTTCGCCACCCAACAGTAACTCATCTAACATGAAGTAAGCTTTCTCAAAATTGAAAATTATGTCTAATTCACACACCTAAAAAAGAACATGTGTAAGCTAGAACATGGTAAAAATGGTAAAAGTATAGAACACAGTAAAAACATGGAATGATTAAGACTTTGTTTGTTTTAATAAGTCTCAAAGTTGTGATAATTGTTAAGCTATTTTTTTGGCTTTCCTGGATTCACCTGTAATAGGTTATGGCTCTTAAGTGTCTTGCCAAAGGAGAATCCTACAAAACACGATACACTTGTGCGACAGATTTTTACACATTATACTATTAAATGCTTTGCTCAATATACTCTCAAAAATGCTGGCTTAATTCTCACCAAACAAATGTATGTTGTATGTATAACCCTTTTAAATTTCAAGCTATTTATTTTGAATCACAAATGACAAATCTTACTTAGTTTTAAATGATTGATTAAACAATTGATTCAAAGTGTTTGTCAATACCTGAAAAGAGATCAAATCAATCAGAGTTTATGATGTTTAAACAATTTTTCAACTTTAATTTCACTAAGGAATCCTACTTTTAAAAGATCTTGCATCTACAACATTTCTTTCTATCCTTCCCTTTGATTAAAATAATAATCCTTATTAAAAAAGATTAGCAAGAGATAAGACATTTTTGGTCTTCTCTCATTGAACACACACAAAAATTAGTCCAATTAATTCCAAACTAATCTAATTACTAATTGACTTTTGAAATTAATCCATCAAATAGGGAATTTTTCATTTCAACTATCTCTGCATTTCAACAATGCTTTCTATCCTTCCATAGATACATCTATGAGATGCAAATCATTACAGTGACAAGCTGTAACAAACGTGAAGCTATTATGAACATCCTTACTCATTCTGAAAGGAGAAATTTAAGGTCAAGAAATATATTATTCTTTTTGGTCAAGAAAATGAGTCTTCTATCAGTCATCAGTTATTGATTAAAAATAATCTATTGGAATAAAACCATCATATCAAGGCTGTAAGTCCAGTCCTTCATGAACATGAAACATTTACTTTTGTAAGAATGGTATTTAACCCAGTATCAACAATTTTTTTAAGTTATGTTTGCTTTCCTCCAGTACTAAGTGGGGGCTCTGAAGTGACTTGCCAAAGGACACTCCCATGACGTATTGGTGGGCCCCAGAGTTCTTAGTTCACCACCATAACCAATGAGCCGCGCAGGACCCTAAAGGACTTACTATAGTCTTGCATTGAACCCTTTCAAGTTTCAATATGACCATCTGTTATAGCAACATCTCATACTTACACTGCCAAAATATTTGTCTAACAATTCCACATAGCGGTGTATTATCTCTAGCGTCAGTAGCTCATTATCTTCAGATTCAATTGCACAGCAGAAGTATAAACTGGCATATCTGGAAAAAAAATTGATAAAAAAATAATTACTATAAAACCGTACCCCTATAAAATGTACTGCAACATGCAAGCAAATACTGGAAAAAAGTCATACTTACTATGAACAGTCTTGTATTGGACCCTTAACTGACATTTTAGCAGCTCTGAAATAAAGCCTATAAAAATTGTCCATTATTCTAAGGCAGTCGGTCCCAATAGTCTGAATGAGGTAAAAGATCAATGTAGCAAAATGATTTTTTAAAAAAGGTTAAGCTCAATAAAGTCGCTTTACTAATAAATTGTGTAAAATACTGTCAAACCCTTACATTTTTCTATGATCAAGACTCATCTTCCATCACCTGATTAATATCTGGTAACAGACAATAGAACATGTATATACATAGCAAATTCACAAAGAAACTGTTAATTACAAGGTTGAAAGCTACCATACCTTTTATAGACTATTTTGAGATCTTTCCATTCTAAAAAGCTACACATTTTTGGCTTTCTTCCAAGAACCATTGCAACCAGTTCTCGACAGATCTTCTTCTTTTGTTTGTCTTGGTGGGCTGTATACCATTTTTGTAACCTTAGTTTC
This sequence comes from Cerastoderma edule, assembly GCA_947846245.1. Classification (NCBI taxonomy): domain Eukaryota; kingdom Metazoa; phylum Mollusca; class Bivalvia; order Cardiida; family Cardiidae; genus Cerastoderma; species Cerastoderma edule. The sequence continues at coordinate 22,703,304 of OX401419.1, read as the reverse complement.
CCTTGACGACTGAACAATAACATAAATTGCATCTGGAAAAAAAAATAATAAAAAAGTGGATTTAACCAATTACCAAACAATAAGGACATTTAACCACTTTGTTGCAGACAACTTTGGAACACATAGAGGGAAAAGGAGAAATTGCTCGTAACAAGCAATGTTTCCTTTTCCCACAATGCTTTCTTCACCATCAGAAGGTTATTTTCCCATTTCATCACATTCTGAAATGACGTCTGCAAACTTTTTCAACTTGGGAAAGTCGAAAATTTGGCATTTGATAAAGGGTTGAAATGCCTACTATGGTTTGACTGAGGTCTTTAAGGGTCTGAGCCATTCCATACATGTTCTTCCGCATGCTCAAGTTATTTGTATGGTGTTCAGTTTATCATCAGTTTTTCAGTTAGGCAATAGCTTTCCTGGATCCACCAGGCTAGGGCTTTGAAGTGACAAACTTCACTCCATGAAAGCTTGCACCCGGGACCCTCCGACTCCCAGTCCTGAGTAGACAACTGTAACCACAAATATATGCAATTGAGTCTCAAATAATGCAATTTTATGTTTGACTTTGAAACGCAGTGATGAATACTTTACTGAAAATGGTTAAGAGAAAGCTAAGAAACTGAACACACTCTTTGAGATAGTAATATTTGAAGAGGAGCTTTCCATTGTATCCATGATTGATGACAGGAGCAACGGGAACAGTTTATCCGACATTGAAATATCTAAGGGTAGAGTGTTGAAGCTTCTAGAAAAGTATACTGTGAACAATTCCACTGGACCAGAAAGGTTACATCCCAGAGTCTTAAAAAGACTAAGAGCAGTGATAATTTTAGGCCCAAAAAATCTCATAGAATTCCCAAAAAACTCATTAATTTCATTCATTTTAATCATTTTTCTATAGAAAAACCCTTTGATTTTTTAAGTTTTGGTAAAGAAAGCCCATTGATTTAATTTAGAAAAAAAATCACTGCTAAGGGTAACTATTGTGAAATCATTGACAGCTATTTTCAAAGAATAAACCATAAGATAGAGAAGTGATATACAAAAAAAGTAACAAATGGCAAGATTGAAAACATGACATTAGTCCGAGGACATTGCGTTTTTTGTCCTCAAATTTTTGACCCAAATACACCGTAACGTGCCAGAAGAATGGGGTTCTAAAGGGTTTTACTGCTTGTTATAAGTGGTGCATAAACCTACCATCTTGAAGGGCCTTAAATATGAAAAATAGTTGACAAAATAATTTATTTTCGTGGCCAACACCTTACTTCCGCTTTGCGTGTAAATCAACTGTTCTGTAAGATGTACAAATCATCAAAGTACCTTGAGTATTTGAATAAAATAGCTATTCATCATTCACGACTGCCTTCCTTGTTTCAGTTTAACTACCCTTAATATTGTGATAGATTATGTGTCTTGTTATTGAATAGCCGGTATACCCTTAACCACATAAGTATAAGGGCTTAAATCCGCCTATTGGAGCACAAAAATTCCTATGACAAATGTCATCAAAAATATAATCAAAGGGAAACAACTCAATTTAAACGTTCGTTTTAATCCAGCTTCAGTTATTTCCCTTAAACTTAAAATATCTCTTTTTTGATGAACTACTGACGTGGTAAAGCTCAATCGTTATATCATACGCCGTACAACCTTTCTCAAGTGGCTATTCAACGATACACTAAAGAAAAAGATAAAAGACAATAATTTACTGATTTGGTAACTGCAACTAAATGAAATTGGAAATGAGAATACAACCAATTTGATTTAACAATAAGAATGAAACATAAAAGTAAATACTTAACTTTGAGATAGAATATTCAATAGAATTAATAAAAAGTTAAATTGGCAATGCAATACATTGTTTGCTAGATAACGGACAGGTATAAAGACTCATGGGTGTACAAACACACGTACAGACGAACAGATATACGGTCGTATTGAACTACAGACATACAGGCAGGCAGGCAGGCAGGCAGGCAGGCAGGCAGGCAGGCAGGCAGGCAGGCAGGCAGGCAGGCAGGCGGGCAGGGAGGCAGGCAGGCAGGCAGGCAGGCAGGCAGGCAGGCAGGCAGGCAGGCAGGCAGGCAGGCAGGCAGGCAGGCAGGCAGGCAGGCGGGCAGGCAGGCAGGCAGGCAGGCAGGCAGGCAGGCAGGCAGGCAGGCAGGCAGGCAGGCAGGCAGGCAGGCAGGCAGGCAGGCAGGCAGGCAGGCAGGCGGGCGGGCGGGCAGGCAGGCAGGCGGGCAGGCAGGCAGGCAGGCAGGCAGGCAGGCAGGCAGGCAGGCAGGCAGACAGGCAGGCAGGCAGGCAGGCAGGCAGGCAGGCAGGCAGGCAGGCAGGCAGGCAGGCAGGCAGGCAGGCAGGCAGGCAGGCAAGAAGGCAGGCAGGCAGGCAGGCAGGCAGGCAGGCAGGCAGGCAGGCAGGCAGGCAGGCAGGCAGGCAGGCAGGCAGGCAGGCAGGCAGGCAGGCAGGCAGGGAGGCAGGCAGGGAGGCAGGCAGGCAGGCAGGCAGGCAGGCAGGCAGGCAGGCAGGCAGGCAGGCAGGCAGGCAGGCAGGCAGGCAGGCAGGCAGGCAGGCAGGCAAGCAGGCAGGCAGGCAGGCAGGCAGGCAGGCAGGCAGGCAGGCAGGCAGGCAGGCAGGCAGGCAGGCAGGCAGGCAGGCAGGCAGGCAGGCAGGCAGGCAGGCAGGCAGGCAGGCAGGCAGGCAGGCAGACACACAGGCAGGCAGACACACAGGCAGGCAGACACACAGACAGGCAGACACACAGCACAGGCAGGCATACAGGCAGACACACAGACAGACAGGCAGGCAGGCACACAGACACACAGGCAGGCAGGCACACAGACACACAGGCAGGCAGGCACACAGACACACGGGCAACTACCCTGTGTGAAAATCAAAATAATATTTGAAAATATACAAAAGCCGAGGTTTGAACACATGCATGGAAAGATCTCTCTCGTTTTGAAGTACAAAATACAAAACATGATAACTAAAGTGCGTTGAACTGAACAATACCTTCAATCTATCACCTCAAATACCGTTCGTTGCCCCAATGATTATTCTTTCCTATCAGGAAGAATCAAATCACGTCAACACGGATTTCGGTTTTTTGGAATTTTCTCTATTTCCCCAATTTTCTGTACAATACAAAAAATAGGCCTACAACACAAAATACACTCAATTACTTTTTACAGAAAATATGAGGATAAAATAACATGAAACATAATGTAAACGAGGCGTCTTTTTCGTAACTCTCTACCTCTCTATCTCTACCTCTCTTTCTCTTCCTCTATAGTTCTACCTCTCTATCTCTATATCCCTATCTCTACATCTCAATATCTACCTCTCTATATATATACCTCTTTATCTCTACCTTTCTATCTCTACCCCTTTATCCATCTCTCATATATCAGTATCTTAATATATAACTGGTCCATTCTCTTTTTCATCGATGACAAGCAAAATAAAGCTGTCGATTTGCGGACTTTAAAACGCCAAAAGAAGTCGCCTGTCTAATGTCTAATCATTGTCAACGTGTGGTTAAGAGCTGTAATTGGACAGAGATTGGAGGAGAAAAAAGAGACAATCGACGCAGTAGTTTTCACTTCCCGCGTCGTAATTGATTTAAGCGTTTTCCTGTTACTTGTAATTGAAACGTGTCAACCAGTTCCCTCATTATGATTCTCTCTGCTATATGGATAGTGAAACGGGTCGAAAATGCAAGAAGAAGCAGACGACGAAATAGCAATTTTCCTTGGGAAAATTATTTATTTCTCATTAAAAGCCTGTTTGTTTTCTTGTCACAATGTTTTCTATCGATAGACATCCGAATTAAATGCGACAACGTTAGGCACATAAGTAAACCCGTTACCAAACGCCAAATTTTCGACTGTCCCAAATTGAAAGAGTTTGCAGACGACATTTCAAAATGTGATGAAATTGAAAGTAATCCTCTGTTTAGGCAGAAAACATTGTGGAAAAAGGAGAAATTGCTCGTTAAGAGCAATTTCTCCTTTTCCTACAATGTTCTCCAAAGTTGTCTGCAATAAAATAGTCAAATGCCGTTATTGTTTGGTAACGGTTTAAACTTGTTTATCTTAGATCGACTGTAAAACAAGTTCTTATATCTTAGATAAATCACTCTCAATTCTGCTACCTTGATACACAACCCGTACTCGCGCCGAATGTGGATCAATGGATGGTAGCAAGACAGAGCCTGCTCCTCACAGGGCTCAAACCCAAGACTCTCGTGTCCCGCTACCGACGCTCTACCCACAGACCAATGTCCTCCACATTAGAGGTAGGAGTAAAAGATATAACTAAACGTTTTAACTCACAACATTCAGTCATGGTCATATTTGCAATCATCAAGAATATGTTTGTCTGTTTGGCTGTAGGTTAAATCCGTTTTCATCAATCTTTTTAAAAATAACACGGGGATCCATATATCGGACCTAGCTTAACCAATTCTACCGGGATCTCGCTTTTCCAGACGAAACGCCGTCTCTTTCATTCATGGCACCATGTTGAGGATCCTTCACCCTTTACCAAATGCCACATATCCGACTGTCCCAAATTGAAAAAGTTTGCAGACGACATTTCAAAATGTGATGAAATTGCAAAATAATCTTCTGCTAGGGCAGAAAACATTGTGAGAAAAGAAAAAAATGCTCGTTAAAAGCAATTTCTCCTTTCCCACAATGTCTCCCAGAGTCGTCTGCAACAAACTGGTCAAATGTCATTATCGTTTGGTAATGGGTTAATACCATTGTTTTTCGATTTTTGGTAAAGTTCGGTACGGGGTTCAATCAATCCATCAAACTGCTTTAGAATTAATCCTTAGAATGCTAGGTAATTTTCCTAGAATATATGTTTGTGTCGTCTGCTTTCAAAAACCTTATTCTGTTTAGTTTTGACGAGGAAAGATACTCAGATTAGCAAACAGGTCAGATAATTCAATTGGCGGCTGGCCTGTTTTCTAACCTGTTTGAAATAAGCATGAAGTCGGTTTCAGCACTAAACGGGTTAAAGCCTTTTATAAGGTTTGAGTTTATTGCCGTCTTAAGCAGTAGTGACTTGTATATCATGATGGTTTTAACATACATGTATCCATGCAACTGGTATGTTCTAACCAGACAGTGCACATTGAGGTTTACAAGTCACCAACTTCTTTCCCACATACAGATTATTGGTCAGATTGTCAGGGGCAGATCAATGATGCTGTGATGACCAAATGGGATGCAGACACGGTAACACATTTAAACCTTAATGTGTTGGAACTGACTTCATGCCTATGCAAATGGGTTAAATCCAGGCCAGTCGTCAAGTAAATTGGCGACTAGCCTTTGATCTGACATGTTTACTACACTGAGTATATTTCCTCATCAAAACTAAGTATGTATTCAAGGTTTCGGAAAGCAGACGACACACAAATCTATCTTTAGAAAATTACCCAGCATTTTAATGGTTAAATGCCATTTCTAAAACATGCCAGTATCATCCAGAACGATCTACCGTTTTTCGACGAAAGCATCTTTCCTAATAATGCAACTCGTTTATCTCGAATTCTCACAATAATGTGCAAGGAGATTTAATTAAAAATCAACGACAAATTCGATTCATTTCTTAAAATTGGAATTATTGCTAAAACGCCGACTTAACAAACATTCCAAATGTGTTTGTTTGTCTCTTTAACTGATTTACGGGGGAGTTCTGTGGCAAAGTAAACAGCTGAATTGTATTTGATATTCAAAAGAGGTCCGTGATTTTACACAGCGATTGCGAAAAAAGATCATTTTTTTTAATTTGAATTCATGTGAAAGTAATGACAGGGACATTTTTGCAGATTTAACTCTTATTATATAGTGCTGGAACCGATTCCATGCTAATGCAAACAGGTTGGATCCAGGTCAGTCGCAAATTTACTTAGCCTGTGATCAAACCTGTTTGCTACTCTGAGTAAATTTCTTTATCAAAATTAAGCAGATGTTTAAGGTTTTGGAAAGCAGACGACGCAATTATTTTTTTTAGAAAACTACCCATCATTCTACCGGATCCGGAAATAGCTTCGCAAACGGGTGTTAATTCTGTGGATACAGTTTGGAGTCGCGACTGTCTGTTTCGTCGATCTGAAAGATAAACGAGGCTTGTGTGTTGACTCCTGCACCCCGAGTGATAAATAAAACCGATTTGTATAAGATGGCGGATCCGAATTAATTCTCTCTTTGTTTTCATTAAATTCTATTGGGAACAGAGGTTAACAAATTACATTTCACAGAGACACGCTAGATAAGCGAAATGAAAGTCGAGACGGAAGCCCCCTTAATCTGTATTTGTGGATTTCATTCGGTTTATTATTATTTTTTTAATTTTTCTCTTTTCGTTTGGTTGTCTTTCAAATCGCATTAGTAGTTTTTCAGATATAGATTGCGATATCTAGCTCTTAAGTTTTGAAAAAAGATACTAAAAGTTAAATAGATATATCCATGAATACTTTACAAATTTTGATCAGCCAACAAATCGCCCAAATGTCATTCTCCAACCAAATTCATTATTCCGCTATTCTTCCATTATATGTATATACTCAATTGACTTCGTTTATTTTGAAAGAGATCACGATTGTTTTTTATGTTAACAATCTTACGTTGACGCCAATACACTAGACAATCCAACTGTTCAATACGCATGCGTATAAAAACCGTTGCACTGTGAACGAAGACGGACCCAGAAAGCCTATCTTGTAGGTTGCTCATAGCAACGGTATGTATTGATCATCATTAGGTTATCCGAGGACAGTTTTACAATATCTATATGAAAGCAAAACTTTTGGACAATCGTTACTACTCGGGTAATTCCGTAGCTTTAAAAATATGCTTATTTGGCTTTGTATCCCGGCACCGTGAACGAAGACGGACCAAGAAAGCTTATCTTGTCGGTTGCTAATAGCAACGGTATGTATTGGTCATCATTAGGGTATCGGGACAGTTTTACAGCATCTACATAAAAGCTAAATTTGAAGACCAAGTTCTACTAGGGCATTTCCGTAACTTGTGAAATACTAATAAGCCTTTTTTGGCTGTGTTTTCTTGGCATGGAACCTCCTTCTACATATCAGGCAGGATGGTCCAGATTGGGATGCATCTAACGCTTCCTTCTGCTTCAGCTTTGTCCTCTTTTGCTTTGCTAAGCTGATGCGATGATGCTCATTCATTTTGGCTCCCTTATCCACCCGTGACTGTGGTTCTGTGCTAGCTCCTCCCGTGAGTCAGGTTTAATGCCGAAGAGCTTGGTAGATAATTTCAGTGAATATTTGAAAAGCTTCTTTTAACCACCTTGGAGCGTGAGCTTTTTTCTAGTTCTCCGTAGAACAATTGATTTGGAATCCGTGTATCGTTCATCCTTCGAAAGTGACCAGCTCTGCAAAGTTGGCCTGGCCATGGTATCGATGCTGAACATAGCTGCATGGCCGAGGATCTTGGTATCAGTTGTACAGAATCTGTACAGGCTCTGTTGCATGCCACCATCTGTTGAAGCAGTAAGGGCACAATAATCTGCAAAAAGATGATCTCCCAGTCTTTTTAAGTTTGCCTTGGTCTTAGCAATGACCAAATAAACATTTTAGGTTATTTGCTTCAATCGCTGCAGGTTGATGGCTCCCCCATCTGATGTCAATGCCTGGGTCATGGTCAAAGAAAGCATTTGCAAGCATGGCAGTGAACATCATGTTGAACGTACAGTGTTGGGGCGAGAACGCATCTTTGCTTGACTCCATTTTTGACCTCAAAGGGTGAGGATTTATTACCATTATCAAAAACTTGGGTCTGTATAGGCCTACTGTCATGGAATTGGCGAACCATTGTGTTAAACAAAACTATATATCTATACATCGTTTATATAGTCTCTCCCTGTTATACTTAATAATAATGTCAACCATATCACAAATTTCATATAAGCAGAATACGAAAATAAGTGCTGCTAGCTTCGAGAGAGTAATGGCGGATTCAGATTGTAAACACGTTTTCAAGACTACACAGTTTATTAAAGGTAAGGTTCAGTGAATATATATCACTTGTCATTACAAAGGATGACCCAAAATCATTTGTTAGATTAGTCTACGATACATGAATAACTCTACCATGTTTACAAAACTCTCAATTGTGTATCAAACTTGTTTGCTTAAAAGAGTGGGTGGGGTAATGATATGGACACCTATTTGAGTTATGATTTATCGATGTATTTACTTTGCTTACATGCGTTTGCCCCAGAAACATCCATTTCTATCAATTGTATCAAAGTTTTGTGAAACACTTTTTTTTCCAAATTACAAGAATTGCCAATTTGAAGCTCTTTGTGTTATACTGAACAGCATATCTTTGCCTGTCAATTGTCACCAAGTATTTTATAAGGCAATATTTGGAGCCTGTTTCTTTCTGCTGTAGTTGTTTGTCAGTGTTGATGTTTGTATATATTTGGTTTTATCAAGTTATTATGTTTAAAGGTAGAGTTCTAAAGACACTCTAGCCAGATCATCCACATGGAAATGATTTGATTCGTGAACTTAGTGAAGGAAAAATGGCCATTTATAAACACAAAGTTGTTCTTGAACAAGGTCAAGAATTTTAAGAATATGTTCATAAACATCAAGAATATATTCATAAATGCATTCATTGATATGTTCATGTCCATGAAAAAACTATGAACATGTTCTTGAAATCCATGAGCATTTTCAAAAACAACTTTGTATTCATGAATGACCAACTTTTTGTTCATGCCTGATCATGAAACTCATGTATACTGGTCTTGAATTTTGCACAGGGTCATGGGTCATAGGTTTTGAAAATTGAGAGATTAAAGTATTCATTTAGCTAGTTTTATGGCGAGACTCGATTTTTTAAAAAAATGCCATTATCCTGACATTCATTATAAACTGGTTATAGTGAATGAAGGATCAATTACTCATTATGAGCAAGATCTCCTTTTGTCACAGCACTTTTACAACAAACAACTTTCAATTATATTCATCAATCTTGATCATCTGGCAATCAATTTTGGCGAACAACTCAATCCAATATTAGATATTTCTACTTCTACTTCTATATGATACTTCCAACAATCGTTCACGATTATTTTTGGAAGGGAACACCACCATCATCAGGACATTGTTAGGTGTCTAAAAGGTTAAAAAAGATCTACAGGTGCTAAGGTTAAAAACAATTATTACTTTACGTTATTATGTAATGAATAAAGGATTAAGAAAATGATTTGCAAAGAAGAGAAAGTCACATTAATGTATTTAGCCAATAAGAGGTCATAGGAATTGCATGACATTCATTAAACAGTCTCATACTTACAGTTTCTAGAAATCCAAAAGAAGGGGGGGAAATTCTCCCCTTACTTTGAAAATAAGGGGGGATTTTTTAAATTAGGGGGGGCAATTATTAAATAGAATTATAAAACTCATCACTGAAAAGTACCCTAGCTATGAATCCTTGTTGTATTACTATTAGTCTAATGTTATATCATATCAATAATCATAGGTTATTATCAAAGGTTCGCTTAGGGTTCACGTTTCTTATAGAAGTCTGTTATCCGCTTCCTCGACATGCTTGATCAAGGACGTATGCACTACATAAACAAATTGTTTTCTCAGAAGATTGACCTCCCTTGCTAAATTCAAACGATATTTTCGCACAGTTTATTAAACTATGACTGTCCGTTAAAAATTGGATCCTTAAAGTTATTCAACCATATCGGAAAACTAACACTTTTTATTTCGATCGTTCTTTCACAAATACTCTGAGCACATTTTAATCAGCTGAGCAAATTTTTGACGATCAAAATGGTTATTAGTTATTATGGATATCGGATGTGCCATTTCCTCGCATGCATGTGGAAATCCGCAGTCTAGAGACACTGTAATTATTTACGTTTTCATTTTACCTTTGTAAAACCTTAATCATAAAAGGAATTGGTTAAAAGAATTTGATTTATATCTTGTCCATGGCTGGAATTATAACAGGGAACCAACTTTTGAACCCTGGCATGGGAAATGTTGTTTAACCCTTTAAGGTATAGAGATAAGGCTTATCAGTGACACTATAGGTATAAACCATCCGATTATCGAAGACCATTAACGCATACATAATTAGTCACCCTGGGTACCTATTTGCACAGGATTATCTCCGATAATTGTTATTGATTGGGGAACTGTTAATCAAACCCAAATTAATGCATTTTACATTCATCTAATAGATTTTCTCAAAGGATAAAAGACGACGAGAACAAAATTTCCTTTAAGTTGATGTTTTTTTCTTTATTAAGTGATACATTCATATCAGGATTAAGTTGTAGAAAATTAAACAAACAATGAAAATGTATATTACAGTGTGAATTTTACAAAATCAAAAGTAATTAAATGACTTATGTGTTCTCCCTGAGAGATCCCTAATTTGTTTTTCTGTTTTGTCATCAATTGCAGGGAATTTTGTTGCCGAAAAATACCATTCATGACTCGAGATACATACTTTGTCTTTGCATATTTCTCAACAAAGCTGAATCGTTTTACTTCAATGCCCATTCAAACAGTTTCCAAAATGAAGAAAAGAAGGTTTTTCAACGCAATATTGCTTTGTAAAGAAGTTAAACCTGGTCCTTCTAATAAATGTAAAACAGTAAAAATCAATTCATTTTGGCAAAGAAACATGCTAATATTTCCGTAAAATACATGCCCATGGGTGATGAATTTACCAAAAGCTCGTAGTTGTAGTCAAAGTCGGAGGAATGATCTAATTTGCTTGTCCGTGAATTGGTAATATTTATCAACATTTCATCATCTTCAGGCTTAAAAAAAAACGATCAAATTACTGCTCTGAATCTACATTGATGTCTGACTTGCGATCGGAAACACCAAATTGGCTAAATATTTTAAAAAAGCCGTCTTTATAACGTCAATTATTTGACGGCTCGATTTTCAATCGCCTTTAAACTTTGAACAATAGCTCCGTGTCATAAACATCCTTTACAGGTCGCGTGCCGTATGCTCTCGTTTTAATTGGATAGTATTTTTAGAAATGTGTTAAGTTACTAAAGAATTGCATGAAATCCTTATCGAGTCTTTACAAATCGGCAGTGTTTTGATCTTTTATGACCGGAAGGCTTCTCATTAATTGGGTTGGTAATTTGGATTCCCTTCATCTCAATTTGATAGCGTTATTTCCATAAGCGTGTCGTGAGACCATTATCAAAAGATTCTCTCTAGAGCAAAAGTTTAAACTTTGACCCTATGATTTTATCATCGGAAATGAAAGAAGACATATTTATTTAAGAGGAAAATAAAATTTGGAGAAAATGACGTGTGTGCAAAGATGTGTTATTAAGGGCTAAAGTTGAATCAGTTTTTCAGCTGTCAAAAAGCGTTCTATGCGGTAATCGATAGAACGCCAAAATAGGTTTTATACGGTAAAAGGTATAACGGCGAAAAGCGTTTTATACGGTAATCGATAAGGCGGCGAACGGCGCTATATACCGTAAAGGGTTAACACAATAAATGAGGTGGAAAACAGTTGAGCCTTGTTTATCCGAACACTTTGGTCCCAAGGAGTAATGTTCATTTTAACGAATAATCCGGAATAAACAATGGATGAGTTTCCTATGAAATGTTTACCTATACACTGTTTTTCATCATAATTACTTTTAAGTAAAAAAAACGTAATAGTTGAAAATGATTGCCAGACATTCTCTCCTGATGGCTGTCAATGCAGCGAGTTAACACCTTTTACAAACTCGACTTTCTGCACACAAAGATAATGACAATTAGGTTAGACCAGTTAACTGACTAAATCACCGATTTACAAACTATTAACGCCTTTCATTACACTACACTTGGTGACATTTTATGATCAAGCATGCGTGTGAATTTGCCAAAGGTGTGAATGTTGGATTACCGTTACATCGTCAATAAACGTAGGTTACCGCAAAAAAAAATTATCATTATGCTGGTTTCCAGATTAGTCGTGCGCATATATTATTACAAGTTAGGCTTGGTTCCCGACTTTTATTGTCCGGAACCGGAACGCGGATTTTCCGGATTAAACAGTGGAATTAATGAAGGTAAGGACCGTTCCCTACAAATTCTCTTCGGATGGCGAATAATACGGATTAACGACGTTCGGATTATCAAGGCTCAACTGTACAATGTTTTGTTTCTTTCCATACAACAATTTTGTTACTTTGTGAAAGCAGACAGTGCCTTGGGAGGATTTAAAGAATAATGTGCAAACTATGAAAAACTGGAATCATATTGCACAGCAGATGTTGTGATATAAGTAGCTCTACTGTTATATGAAAAGTCTTGTAACATTTAGCCTTAGTTTGTTGTCATATAAAAATGAATGTTCTCTATTTACAGGTATCTCATCTGGCCATGTGTTGAATGGAATCCTTTACCTCCAAAATGTTTGAGAGAGACTTGTGATGTCACGAACATACGACTAGATTTGAATGCTATTAAATACCTCTTAAAATGATGCAAAGTGGTAAGTTCAATATTTGTCTCTTGTATAGGGATTTTCGAACAAGCCCTTACCTTATGTAGACAATATTGAAGGCTCTTTGAAAAGCTTTTGCAGCAGAAGTTGTTTTAACCCTTTCCCAAACAACACATTTTCGATTGTCCCAAATTGAAAGAGTTTGCAGATGACATTTCAAAATGTGATGAAATTAAAAAATATTCTTCAGATAGAGCAGAAAACCTTGTGGGAAAAGGAAAAATTGCTCGTTACGAGCAATTTCTCCTTTTCCCACAATGTTTTCTAAAGTCGTCTGCAACAAAGTAGTCAAATGTCGTTATTGTTTGGGAAAGGGTTAAAACATTTTGAAACAAGAAAATATGCTTTTTTTTGTACTCTTTGGGCTTTGGCGGCATACCTTAGGGTATCTCATTATTTACTAGTGCAAACTATGGAAAGCATGAATATATGCACAGCAGATGTGATATAACTACACTACTGTTATACATGTATATAAAATGTCTTAGAACTCTTAACCCTAAATTGTTGTCATATAAAATGAATGTTCTGTATTTACAGATTTCTCATCTGGCCATTGTTGAATGGAATCCTTTACTTCCGAAATGTTTGAGAAAAACTTGTGAAGTTAACAACATTAGACTAGATTTAGATGCTGTGAAAGGCTTCTTCAAATGATACAAAGTGGTAAGTTCAAGCTTTGTGTTTTCTATAGCTAGGAATTTTTAATGAGTCATAATATTATGTAGACAACATATAAGGCTTTTAGAAAAGCTTTGGCAGCAGAAGTTGTTTTAAAAAATATAAACAAGAGAGTTTGCTCTTTTTTGAGCGAATACTTGTAGCAGAACAGTTTTTAGTTCAATTTTATGTTCATTTACCAAATAAACCCTTACTCCTTAATACAAACTGTTGCAAATTCTTAAGAAAACATGACTATAAAGAATTAATTGCTGCTAATGAGCAATTATCCCTTTGTCACAGAGGTTTCTCTCCAAGATCACTGCTCAACGATAGAACAAACTTTCTTTGATATTTTCTCTCGTTAAAAAATAAACAACTGCCATATTCAACGTATGCGCATACCAGGTCAATATCATAAAGGCTTTCTTACCTGTCTGATTGGACTTAAAAGTTTGATTTCTGTATATATTTTTGTTTGGTTATTTCTTTTATTCTTTATCACTTGCCTGATAAAAGAAGAAAAGTATTTGTTCCCGTTTTTTTCCCGCCCAAATACATTCTGTGTTTTTTACTTCATTTAAAAGACACAACTGTGTTGATGTATTGCAAATCATACCATAATGTCTTTCTACACATCTCTGCCCTTTACGTAATACGATTTATGATATAAGGATTTGTATTTGAACATTTGGCTAAAAAAATGTTAAGATGCAGTTTCTGAAATCATTATAGAATAGATACATGTATGTTTGTTTTGTGTCCAAATTTCTTACATGATGATTTAGAAATGAATGAAATTGTAGGACCAAACTTCATAAGCTAAGTTGGATGGTGCAATGTAAGACTAGTATGTGCTCAACAAACATAATGCACTCACTATAGTATTGCAATGAACCCTTAAGTTGGTTTTATGTCACACTTTAAATACAGTAGTTCTGAGTTTGACACCTATATTTCAATCATGAAGCACTTAATATAGTCTTGAATTAAGCACTTACTATAGTCTTGAATTGAACCCTCAATTTGAGCACACCAAATATTCTTTCTGATGTTGAAGTCAATGTTTCATGATGTATTGATGTGACCCACAAGTGTGTGTGTTGGGGGGGGGGGGGCAGGGGGGGGGTGCAGGAGGGGGGGAGGGGGATGATGTCTTCTCTTTGGGCTTCTGATCAGACAGCATTTCTATGAAGCGACTGATCAAAGGATTAGCAGTGTGCAAAACTTGTGTCTGCAACATTCCCCTCTCAGTATACTTGCAATTTATTGTATTTTTTTCTTACAAGAATGTGGAGAAACAACTTACTTACTTTGGGTTGGTTCCCAGGACAGGTCCTCTTGTGTCCTCTTTGCCAAAGTCTTGTTATTCAAAAGTTGCTGATGTTGTTGGTACCTACAGGCACTACATATTAGATACGCAGATTGACCCAATTATTGTAAAGATCAACCCATGCATGAAACACACTGTGCTCATTCAGTATAGTGGCGATATCTATGTTGGCGTTGGTCTTTCCGTCTTTTCAACCGTGCATCATCTAACATTGTCAAACGATCTGACCATCTCATTTTCCTTCCTTACCCCTATGCAACATATGAAATTGTCAAAGGTTTGACCATCCCATTTCCATCTATTCCTCCATGCAACATCTAACTATGTCAAACAATCTGACCATCCAATTTTTCTTCTTTTCCTCCATGCAACATCTAACTATGTCAAACAATCTGACCATCCAATTATTCTTCTTTACCTCCATGCAACATATGAAATTGTCAAAGGTCTGACCATCCCATTTCCATCTATTTTCCATGCAACATCTAACATTGTCAAATGATCTGACCATCTCTTTTTCCTTCTGTTCCTCCGCGCAACATATGACTTTGTCATATGATCTCACATGATCCAAGGTAATTATTTACATCCATATTCATGTATACTGGAATGTTATGGTTAGTTATGAATTAATGAAAGTCACAGGTTTAATGTTCTCTCAATTGAATTGTTCATGAGTTTCAGGCTACCAACAGAACGCCATACTTTCTTAAATGCTTTGTAAACCATCCAATATTCTGTCACCATGCGCAAGCAAAATAGCCGGTAACCTTTGTCTGAAGATTTCCCTCTCTGTATATTTGCATTTATTGCATTTATTCTTACCTGACTGTGGAGAAACATAGTCTTGTTAAAGCCTTGTTATTCAAAAGTTGCTGATGATGTTGGTACCTACAAGCACTACATATTTAATAGGCAGATTGACTGAATTATTGTAGAGATCAACCCACACAGGAAACACACTGTGCTTATTCAGTATGGTGGCGATTTCTATGTCTTCGTTGGTCCTTACTTTGTGTGCTCATCAAACATCGTCAAACGATCCGACCATCCCATTTTCCTTCTGTTCCTCTGTGCAACATCTAACATTGTCATAAGATGTAATCAACCCACACATGAAACACACTGTGCTTGTTCAGTATGGTGGGAAATTCTATGTCTGTGTTGATTTTTCCTTCTTTACCTCCATGTAACATCAAACATTGTCATACCATCCAACCATCCCATTTTCCTTCTTTTCTTCCATACAACATCAAACATTGTCATACCATCCAACCATCCCATTTTCCTTCTTTTCTTCCATACAACATCAAACATTGTCATACCATCCAACCATCCCATTTTCCTTCTTTTCTTCCATACAACATCAAACATTGTCATACCATCCAACCATCCCATTTTCCTTCTTTTCTTCCATACAACATCAAACATTGTCATACCATCCAACCATCCCATTTTCCTTCTTTTCTTCCATACAACATCAAACATTGTCATACCATCCAACCATCCCATTTTCCTTCTTTTCTTCCATACAACATCAAACATTGTCATACCATCCAACCATCCCATTTTCCTTCTTTTCTTCCATACAACATCAAACATTGTCATACCATCCAACCATCCCATTTTCCTTCTTTTCTTCCATACAACATCAAACATTGTCATACCATCCAACCATCCCATTTTCCTTCTTTTCTTCCATACAACATCAAACATTGTCATACCATCCAACCATCCCATTTTCCTTCTTTTCTTCCATACAACATCAAACATTGTCATACCATCCAACCATCCCATTTTCCTTCTTTTCTTCCATGCAACATCAAACATTGTCATACCATCCAACCATCCCATTTTCCTTCTTTACCTCCATACAACATCAAACATTGTCATACCATCCAACCATCCCATTTTTCTTTTTTTTCTTTATGCAACATCTAACGTTGTCAAACGATTCAACCATCTCATTTTCCTTCTTTACCTCCATGCAACATCTAACGTTGTTAAACGATTCAACCATCTCATTTTCCTTCTTTACCTCCATGCAACATCTAACGTCAAACGATTCAACCATCTCATTTTCCTTCTTTACCTCCATGCAACATCTAACATTGTCAAACGATTCAACCATCTCATTTTCCTTCTTAACCTCCATGCATCATCAAAGATTGTCAAACGTTTCAACCATCCATTTTCCTTCTTTTCCTCCATGCAACATCTAACGTTGTCAAACGATTCAACCATCACATTTCCCTTTTTTTCCTCCATGCAACAGCTAAAGTTGTCAAACGATTCAACCATCATATTTTACCCATTTTCCTCCATGCAACATCTAGAGTTGTCAAACGATTCAACCATCTCATTTTATGTCTTTTCTTCCATGAAACATCAAACATTGTCATACCATCCAACCATCCCATTTTTCTTTCTTTTCCTCCATGCAACAACTAACATTGTCAAACGATTCAACCATCTCATTTTCCTTCTTTTCCTCCATGCAACATCTAACATTGTCAAATGATTCAACCATCTCGTTTTCCTTCTTTTCTTCCATGCAAAATCAAACATTGTCAAACGATTCAACCATCCCAATTTCTTTCTTTTCCTCCATGCAACATGTAACGTCAAACGATTCAAGCATCTCATTTCCCTTCCTTTACTCCATGCAACATCTAAAGTTGTCAAACGATTCAACCATCATATTTTACTTCTTTACCTCCATGCAACATCTAGAGTGGTCAAACGATTCAACCATCTCATTTTACGCATTTTCCTCCATGCAACATCTAATGTTGTCAAATTATATGTCCATCCCATTTTTCTTTCTTTTCCTCCATGCAACAACTAGCTTTGTCAAATGATCCAAACATTCCATTTTCCTTCTTTTCTTCCATACAACATCAAACATTGTCATACCATCCAACCATCCCATTTTTCTTCTTTTCCTCCATGCAACATCTAACGTTGTCAAACGATTCAACCATCTCATTTTCCTTCTTTACCTCCATGCAACATCTAACGTTGTCAAACGATTCAACCATCTCATTTTCCTTCTTTACCTCCATGCAACATCTAACGTCAAACGATTCAACCATCTCATTTTCCTTCTTTACCTCCATGCAACATCTAACATTGTCAAACGATTCAACCATCTCATTTTCCTTCTTAACCTCCATGCAACATCAAAGATTGTCAAACGTTTCAACCATCCCATTTTCCTTCTTTTCCTCCATGCAACATCTAACGTTGTCAAACATTTTAACCATCACATTTCCCTTTTTTTCCTCCATGCAACAGCTAAAGTTGTCAAACGATTAAACCATCATATTTTACCCATTTTCCTCCATGCAACATCTAGAGTTGTCAAACGATTCAACCATCTCATTTTATGTCTTTTCTTCCATGAAACATCTTACATTGTCAAATAATATGTCCATCCCATTTTTCTTTCTTTTCCTCCATGCAACAACTAACGTTGTGAAAGGATTTAACCATCTCATTTTCCCTTTTTTCTTCCATGCAACATCAAACATTGTCAAACGATTCAACCATCTCATTTTCCCTCTTTTCTTCCATGCAACATCTAACGTTGTCAAACGATTCAACCATCTCATTTTCCCTTTTTTCTTCCATGCAACATCAAACATTGTCAAACGATTCAACCATCTCATTTTCCCTTTTTTCTTCCATGCAACATCAAACATTGTCAAACGATTCAACCATCTCATTTTCCTTCTTTTCTTCCATACAACATCAAACATTGTCATACCATCCAACCATCTCATTTTCCTTCTTTTCCTCCATGCAACATCTAACGTTGTCAAACGATTCAACCATCTCATTTTCCCTCTTTTCTTCCATGCAACATCAAACATTGTCAAACGATTCAACCATCCAAATTTCTTTCTTTTCCTCCATGCAACATGTACCGTTGTCAAACGATTCAAGCATCTCATTTCCCTTCCTTTACTCCATGCAACATCTAAAGTTGTCAAACGATTCAACCATCATATTTTACTTCTTTACCTCCATGCAACATCTAGAGTGGTCAAACGATTCAACCATCTCATTTTACGCGTTTTCCTCCATGCAACATCTAATGTTGTCAAATTATATGTCAATCCCATTTTTCTTTCTTTTCCTCCATGCAACAACTAGCTTTGTCAAATGATCCAAACATTCCATTTTCCTTCTTTTCCTCCATGCAACATCTAACATTGTTAAACATGGTGTCCATCCACCTGACGCAGTCCTAGTGTCCATCCACCAAACACAATGTCCATCAACCAAACACAGTGTCCATCCACCAAACATGGTGTCCATCAACCAAACACAGTGTCCATCCACCAAACACGGTGTCCATCCACCAAATGCGGTGTCCATCCACCAAACAGGATGTCAATCAACCAAACAGGATGTTCATCCACCAAACAGGATGTCCATCCACCAAACAGGATGTCCATCTACCAAACACGATGTTCATCCACCAAACATGATGTCAATCGACCAAACACGATGTCCATCCACCAAACACGATGTCCATCCACCAAACACAGTGTCCATCCACCAAACACGATGTCCATTCACCAAACACGGTGTCCATCCACCAAACACGGTGTCCATCCATCAAACACGATGTCCATCCACCAAATACAGTGTCCATCAACCAAACAGGATTTCCATCCACCAAACACGGTGTCTATCCACCAAACACAATGTCCATCAACCAAACACGGTGTCCATCCACCAAACGTAATGTCCATCCACCAAACACGGTGTCCATCTACCAAACATGATGTCCATCCACCAAACATGATGTCCATCCACCAAATACAGTGTCCATCCGCCAAATACCGTGTCCATCGACCAAACATGATGTCCATCCACCAAACACGATGTCCATCCACCAAACATGATGTCCATCCACTAAACACGGTGTCCATCCACCAAACACGGTGTCCATCCATCAAACACGATGTCCATCCACCAAATACAGTGTCCATCAACCAAACAGGATTTCCATCCACCAAACACGGTGTCTATCCACCAAACACAATGTCCATCAACCAAACACGGTGTCCATCCACCAAACGTAATGTCCATCCACCAAACACGGTGTCCATCTACCAAACATGATGTCCATCCACCAAACATGATGTCCATCCACCAAATACAGTGTCCATCCGCCAAATACCGTGTCCATCGACCAAACATGATGTCCATCCACCAAACACGATGTCCATCCACCAAACATGATGTCCATCCACTAAACACGGTGTCCATCCACCAAACACGGTGTCCATCCATCAAACACGATGTCCATCCACCAAATACAGTGTCCATCAACCAAACAGGATTTCCATCCACCAAACACGGTGTCTATCCACCAAACACAATGTCCATCCACCAAACACGATGTCCATCCACCAAACACAATGTCCATCCACCAAACACGATGTCCATCCACCAAACAGGATGTCCATCTACCAAACACGGTGTCCATCCATACAACATGATGTCCATCCACCAAACATGATGTCCATCCACCAAACATGGTGTCCACCCACCAAACATGATGTCCATCCACCAAACACGATGTCCATCTACCAAACACAATGTCCATCCACCAAACATGATGTCCATCTACCAAACACGATGTCCATCCACCAAACAGGATGTCCATCTACCAAACACGATGTCCATCCACCAAACACGATGTCCATCTACCAAACATGATGTCCATCCACCAAACACGATGTCCATCCACCAAACAGGATGTCCATCTACCAAACACGATGTCCATCCACCAAACACGATGTCCATCCACCAAACAGGATGTCAATCAACCAAACACGATGTCCATCCACCAAACACGATGTCCATCCACCAAACACGATGTCCATCCACCAAACACGATGTCCATCCAACCAACACGATGTCCATCCAACCAAACATGATGTCCATCCACCAAACACGATGTCCATCCACCAAACACGATGTCCATCCACCAAACACAATGTCCATCCACCAAACACAATGTCCATCCACCAAACAGGATGTCCATCCACCAAACATGATGTCCATCCACCAAACACGGTGTCCATCAACCAAACATGATGTCCATCCACCAAACACGATGTCCATCCACCAAACATGATGTCCATCTACCAAACATGATGTCCATCCACCAAACATGATGTCCATCTGCCAAACACAATGTCCATCCATCAAACACGATGTCCATCTACCAAACACGATGTCCATCTGCCAAACACAATGTCCATCAACCATGATGCATTTTAACTGCAACATCATGTGTCCAATGTAACGCAAAAACACCCATTGGAGGGCTGATTTCCAATACAATACCTGTGATTATTAGATACTGTAATATTCACAAATATAGTTTTTCTTATTTATGTTCAATTGTCTTTTGTAAATGGTTTGATATGAATTAGACTTTTCAACTTGCAGGCATTATGTTGTCATGGTGATGTGATGTGATGTTTCGATTTCTTTGAACATATTGTTTCATAATTTATAACTCATTGTACCATGTTGTGCATTTGTTTAGAGCTAGTATGCTTTTAAGATATCTAAGCTTATGCTTTCAAACTTATCCGCTTAGTAACAATAATGCATGGGCTTGGTAATTACCAAGTAACACAACTCTGTTAGAGTGGTACATAATATTTTCCCCTAAACATTGTAATGTTCACTGTCATATGTCACTCTCCATCATTTTGTCAAGTCCAGCTTGCTGTCTTTTGGACAGCTCTTGTTTCTAAACAAGGTTTTTATCATAATGATATAACTTATTTGCATTTTTCAGGTTGCACATATTACTGCTTCGTCTGCTTCTACTACTGTCACAACATGTGAAAGAGGTGATTGGACTTATTCTGGTGTTCGATAGTCTCCAATAACCAATGGGCTGGCAAAACATTTGAAGGGAGATAACTGCTGTTATAGCGTGACTGTAGACGGAGTGAGATAAGTAAATTTACCTTTCTAAATTACCTGAATTCGCTCATTTTGATAAAATATCGGTTTGTCAAACATTTCTGTCCTCAAACATCGTACATGCAGGGCCTTGCTGGCCTAGTAATTAAATTACAGAAGTTGTGTTTGGTAGCGAGTCTGGTTTGGAATACAGAGTTCTTAGGCTCCTTGGTCTGATCGTAAAATTATAGAACTTTACAACACTCTGTCACTGACTGTGCGTGGGTTCAAATCCCGGTCAGAGCATTTTAATTTTTATGAAAGGTAGGCTCCTGGTTGACTTACCAAATTCTGATGGTTCTACCTAACTTGACCAACACTTATTAGTTGTTTAGTTTGGGGACTTCCTCAATCATTACGACTCCGCAATTGCAACATAATAGAAATAGTGTTAATGCGATGCAAAAACTCCAAAAAAGGTTTTCCAGTATTTGCAAATTCTGTTTGCCTTTATAGTGTAAAAGGAAAATCTTCTTTTTATCAGTAATTGATTGTTTTGTAATGATGCTTTTTACACCAATTAACTAATACCAAATATGATTGAGACTACAAAGGGGACACATACAAACACAAGGACCTAAGGAATAACAGTATAGATTGCATAGATATTTTTTAAAGATAATAATAAAAAAAACATACCAATTAGACTACACTTGCAAAAGATCTATGGCGGCCAACCCTGGTTTGATCCCCGATGGTAATCATCTTTATCACCATGGAGTGTCCTTGGGCAAGACACATTCCCTAGCCTAGTACTGGTAGGTCATCCAGGGAATCATGTACTATAATGCTCAAGAGTAAGTGCTCTGCAATAATAAGTATAAGAAGTAGAAGAACGAGGTTCATGAGAGATAGTCTCCCGACTGACTTATGGAATGCTGATGGTTCTACCCACCTTGACCAGCCCTTATGAGCATGTGAGTATGGGGTCTTCCTTCATCATTAAGAGTCGGGCATCACTACATAACTGAAATAATGTTGATGTGATGTAAAACCCGTATAAAAAAAAAGAAGAACGAGGACTTAATTTTTAACAGAACTTAGTTTAGTGTTTTTTCAGGCACAAAAAATATTTGCTGGATTTGTCTTGCTGTCCCAGTATTTCCAGCCATGATGACCGCAATCATACAAGAATGTGGGAAAGATAGAACAGCATCAGTTGAAGAGGTAGTGAATAATATGATATAAATCAGTTTGAGGGAATTTTGATTTTCATGAGAGGTAGTCTCCTGACTGACTTACGGAATGACAATGGTTCTACCTGGCTAAACTAGCCCTCATGGTCCATGGCCTAGTAGTTTGAGATCAGAAGTTGAAACAGTATGGTCCCTCTATGTGTGGGTTCAATTCCTGTTGAAGGTATTTTGATTTTTCCTGACTGACTTACGGAATACCGATGGTTCTACCCCCCAAACCAGCCCATAAGGCTAGTTGAGTATGGAGGTCTTTCTCCATCATTAAGAGTCTGGCATCGCTACATAACTGAAATAATCTTGATGCGATGTAAAACCCCATATAGATTAAAAAAAAATCCCTTGGCCCCTCTCTGTTTAGGTTTGAATCCCATTGACAGCATTTGAGATTTCATGAGATGCAGCATCCTAACTCACGGAATACCGATGGTTCTACCTGGCTTATGTGCAGATGAGCATTTGGTCTTCTTTCATTATTAAGAGTCCTGCATTGCAACAAAACTGAACAATTAAATTGTTGACACTATGTAGAACCCATTTTAATATAATACCAAATGGGAAAATGGATTGAGTTAGAGTAAAACAAACTGTATGTTACTGACCCATGATTACTTTGAAAGATACGATGGTTTACTTTTGTCTTTACAAGGGAATCACAATGTCAAAATGAAGACACTAGGGAATTTGTTTGATTATTGTTCTCAGAAAGCCTCTACTTAATGACTTGTTGACAAAGCCAGTCTTGTCAGATCAGCATGAATATCCAAACTAACTTGTTCCCTCTGCTGAAAGTTGTCTTGAAATATTTTAACCCTGTACCAAACGCTAAATTTTCGATTGATCCTTATTGCAAGAGTTTGCAGACGACATTTCAAATTATGATGAAATTTAGAAACAATCTTCTGGTAGGGTAGAAAACATTGTGGGAAAAGGAGTAATTGCCTGTTTAGAGCAATTTCCCCTTTCCTCACAATGTTTTCCAGAGTCATCTGTAGCAAACTGGTCAAATTCTGGTATTGTTTGGTAATGGGTTAAAAGGTAATTATTGTCTCTCTAGATGATTCTTAATGTGTATGGCAAATATCACCTATCCGATAAGCTCATTTGGAAGAGCACTACTCTAGTGTTAAACAAGTTGTTGCTTTGAGGCCCACACTAAGAGCATTATTCCTTTCAATTTCACATTAGTCAGTTTCCCATTGACAGATGTACTCATTATCGTTTTGTTGATCATTGTACGACATAAAATGTTATTTATTTGCCTATTGTTGCCCTGTGCATTGTACCGATTTCTAAAGCTCATTTCATTATCATCTTAATGGTTTGATGCAAGGCTACTGTAAGTCTTTCATGAACATTAAGGACTTGATGTAGTCTTGCACTTACTCATTGATTAGGGTCTATTTTACAGGACATAAAAGGGGCATTTATTTGCTTTTTTCCACTCTATACTCATTTCGAGATTTACCATTGGAATTCAGCACTCTGATGAGAATTTCTGATAATTCTTACAAACTTCTTGGTTAAAGCTGGTTAGGATAACCTAATTAGGTAAAATACCCATAGTCCACTATTTTGAAACTAATTATTTCTTGGGTATACTTTGGTCATATTCGGCATACATTGGTCGGGGCTGAAACTATTTGGTTTAATTCAAATAGTTCTGATCCAGGGTACCGTTTTACTAAACAGTTTACGCTTAAGATTTGCGCAAGTCTAAAACAACAATTCCTCTTATTTCAATATTGGACGAAGCAATATTGCAAAGTGACACATCATTGGAATCGTCTCTCCGAGACGCTTCCAATGACGTGTCACATTGCAATATTGTCATTTCATTGAAGATACTATCAATGTTTATTAGTTTTGACTTACGCAAACATTTTCCGTAAGTTGTTTAGTAAAACGGGCCCCAGACCACTGTTTACCTAGAACTACCAAAGTAATCTGGTGAAATGATGACTTTCAAAATGACGGATTATAGGTACTCTACCTTTAATTAGAATAGGGCACTGGCACTTTGTTATACAACATTGCATATCTCTTTTAATTTACAGAAAAAGGTCAAATAGACTTACATGTTTGTCACATATGAAGCATCTTTTACCTTAAAACCTTCTCAACTTATTTTCTTAAATGATGTAGGAATATCTTTGTGGGGATACTTTTAAAACAGTTTTTTTTTGTCATGATCAGTATCTTGAAATATTGAAAACTAGGTTTTGTGATATTTTTGTGAGCAATCCAAAAGATGTTTGTTTCTATGCTTTGACTGTGTGTAATATATGTATTTGTATGTATTTTTTTTTCAAAACCCATTACTACATCATCAACAATATTGATTTGTATTTTACAAGAATCAGAGCTTAGTTTTGTTGCATTGCTTTGACTGTGTGTAATATATTTATTTGCATTTCTTTTTTCATTCTTTAATTTAAGATCTATTAATTACAACAAATATTGCAAATTGATATTGTTTATCTATTAATTACAACATAAACAATATCAATTTGCACTATACAAGAATCAGAGCTTATATTTCTCATCAAAGTTTTCTTCAATTTATACTTTGTATGAGTACACTCCCTTTGACACAACTTTGGTAAGAGGTTGTTGAGCTTACATTGAGAAAAAGGAACAATTGAGCATAATATCAGAATTTCTGTTATAATCTATGAATGTTTCAAAAACTTTAAGCTGAGTGAATTGTTTCATATACAAACACAATTCAAGGAACTTTGTGAAGGACTTACTATAGTCTTGCACTGAAGTCTCGAATTGCAGATAACCATATAAAACATAATTAACCCTTTACGGTATATAGCGCCGTTTGCCGCCTTATCGATTACCGTATAAAACCCTTTTCGCCGTTATACCTATTACCGTATAAAACCTATTTCGACGTTCTATCGATGACCGCATAGAACGCTATTTGACAGCAGAAATATTTATTCAACTTTAACCCTTAATTACATAACTTTACACACAATTCACTTTCTCCAAATTTCATTTTCCTCTTAAATAAATATGTTTTCTTTTATTTCCGATGATAAAATCATAGGGTCAAAGTTTAAACTTTTGCTCTAGAGAGAACCTTTTGATAATGGTCTCACGACATCCTTCTGAGATACCGCTATCAAATTGAGATGAAGGGAATTCAAATTACCATCCCAATTACTGAGAGGCCTTCAATATCCGGTCATAAAATATCAAAACAATGCCGATTTGTAAAGACTCGATAAGGATTTCATGCAATTCTTTAGAAACTTAACACACTTCTAAAAATTCTATTCAATTAAAGAGCATGCGGCACGCGATCTGTAAAGAATGTTTATGACACGGAGCTATTGTTCTAAATTTAAACGCGATTGACAATAAAGCCGTTGAATAATGGACGTTATAAAGACGGATGTTTTAAGATATTTAGTCAATATTGGTGATTCCGATCGCATGTCAGACATCAATGTAGATTCAGAGCAGTCATTTGATCGGTTTTTTGAGCCTGAAGATGATGAAATGTCGATAAATCTTACCAATTCACGGACAAGCAAATAAGATCATTCCTCCGACTTTGACTACAGCAAAGAGCTTTTGGTAAATTCATCACCCATGGACATGTTTTTTACGGAAATATAAGCATGTTTCGTTGTCATTATGAATTGATATTAACCGTTTTACATGTATAAGATGACCAGTTTTAACTTCTTTACGAAGCAATATTGCGTTTAAAAACATTCTTTTCTTTTTCATTTTGGAAACGGTTTTAATGGAAATTGAAATAAAACGATTCAGCTTTGTTGAGAAATATGCAAAGACAAAGTATGCATCTCGAGTCATGAATGGACTTTTTCGTTAACAAAATTTCCTGCAATTGATGACATAACAGAAAATCAAATTAGGGATCTCTTGGGGAAAACACATAAGTTACTATATTACTTTTGATTTTGTATAATTCACACCTCAATATACAGTTTCATTGTTTGTTTATTTTGTACACCTAAATCCTGATATGTATGTATCACTAAATGAAGAAAAAATCATCAACTTAAAGGAAATTTTGTTCTCGTCGTCTTTTATTCTTTGAGAAAATCTATTAGACGAACGTAAATTGCATTAATTTTGGGTTGATTAACAGTACCCCAATCAATAACAATTATCGGAGATAATCCTGTGCAAATAGGTACCTAGGGTGACTGATGATGTATGCGTTAATGGTCTCCGATAATCAGATGGTTTATACCTATGGTGTCACAGATAAGCCTTATCTCTATACCTTAAAGGGTTAACTGCTTTAAACAATCTGCTTTCTTCATTACCATCAGGTTATTAAGCAATCTAATTTTGAACTCGGCAATCAATCAGTCATTATGTATAATTTATTGCAATCATCTTTTGATATTTTTAAAATGTATTTGTAATGATTTGTGTATACATGTCTTGTAAATTACTGTGTTATGACTCGATCCTCCCTGCCTGATATGAGGAAATGTTTTGACAAAAGATCATCTTTGCATTTACATGTATTTTCTCTATTTGTCACAACATTTTCTTCTATGCATGAAGGGAAAACTGCCTATCAAACGTAAATCTCCTTTATTTAATAACTGAAGTCTTCAGATATCTGATCCCAATGAAACAAAAACACATTCATGAAGTGATGTTCAGTTATAGAGAATAGATGGTTGGTGTCGTGAATCGGAAATGTTATCGGGCAAGGCTTAGGATTATTATCCGGTGAGCCAAGGCGAAACGAATAATAATCCGAAGCCAAGCCCGATAGCTTTTCCCATTCAAAGACACCAACTTTCTATTCTATTTATCCTGTTACCTCTATGTATTCTTTCAAACAAACAAGATGTAAATAAAACATGAGAAAAAAGGAAACAATAAGTAGAGAATTATGTAAGTATGACGTCATTTCGTTTTATGACGTCATGATTCGTCACGTGCATGTGTTATATGGTTAGTGCCGGATACCACAAATGTTATATGGCACCTAGTTATCGGTCTCAAAATGACACTAGTGTCAGGATAAAATCTTTTCCATGCTTTTCTTTAAAAATAACAGTAATTGACACATAGAATTCTACATGTTTTCATCTTAATACAGGACACAGGTTATATAGATAAATAAACAAATGTAACATGCTGTGGGCCTTTGATGAATGAAGGGTTCTGCATGGCCCAGTGCTAAAGGCAGTGGTATACAGACTTTGGGGTCCCAGGTTTAAGCCCCATAGGTACCTCTAGATTCATGGGAGTGTCATTTGGTAAGACATTTCAGAGCCCTTTCCTTGTACTGGCGAATCTCCATTTTAACAAATCTGGATGAATGCAGCTAGAGTGACTAATGTGACAAATAGAGAACTTAGGCATGAATATATATGGGGAGCGACGTGGGAAAACCCACCTTATGGTCAAAATTTTCGATTTTCGTTTTTTCAGCGATTATTTTAGTTCGATTTTCCTTTGTTAAAATGATATAAGTCTCATGTAAATGCGTCAAAAAATACGGTTCCTATACGCGTTCAAAGACGTCTGGTAAGTAGAGAAATATCACGCGAGTGACGCGACGTCAACGTTTTGGCTAACGGCGTAATCTAAATCGACGTTTGAATATTCGAGTTACCATATCTGAGCTCTTCTTGATATGGAAATGACTATCTCGTTCATCCTGGTGCCAAAACTTAGGAAACAAAACTGTCATGTTTAGATTTAATTCAAAGTTATTAAAAATCCAATTCAGTGAAATGATATTTACATCAAAGGAAATTAAACAGTACAGATCAAGCGCTCATCTAAACGCAATATACACTTTTGACATGGACTTACGTTAGTATTGCGTCAAACCTTCGAAATAAACAGGTCTCTTCTTGAAAAGGGCAGTCTTGTTTTCTTTTTCGCAAATGGCCACGATCAGGAAATTGGTGGTTTTGGACCAATTCGGTTTTGTCGGACCGATTGCAACCGGCAAAAAATCGGTCATGATATCACAGACAGATATGGAATTCTTCACATTTAACAGTACGTGTTTCTCTGTTATCCCAAAATTAATCCGTTAATTGTAATTCCCGTGTAAAACAATGTCTTCAGTGTGTATTTCGGGTTTTGATTATGGAAGCTAATCGGCACGCTTGATTGAGAAGTACAAATGACACGTTTATTTCACGAGAACCGTTTATTTCAACTACATGTGGTCCATTTTTAATGGCATATGGTAGATTGCAAGAAATCAGGCAATATCTTTTTATTGAAACGCGTTTTATTAACATTGAACAATTTTCATCATAAACTGTGAGGCTTGAAGATTCAGATCGTTTTTTAAGATGATAAACATCAAACAGATCAACCTGTTTATGTTTGAAATTGATTGACTTTTTCTACAATAATTCTTGAAAGTAAACAATTCAGAAACAAAATGAAATATATTTAAAATGTATTTTATGCGATATCAAATTCAAGGCTTATTTGATATTGTACTCGAAGCACGATGTATGGTTTAAAGTATGAAGGACACAGATATGTTTTTTTACCTCGGGGGTAGCGAAGAAGTATTGGAGGGAAGGCCGTATCTGGGACCGATTGGGATTTGGAGATTTCCTGATCCTTGCTAATGGCTGATAAGTCTTTTTCGAAGTACACCCTTCAAAACATGTAAAGATAAATGTGCCAACAATCTGTATGCCACATATGCCAGCTGAGCTCTAGTTTCGGAATCGTTGTGGCGACACTTTAACGTTATATGAGCTAAGTCAAAGTTAATTAAACACCTAGTATGACCAGTTCTATTGAAGACAATATCTTTCATTAGTATACGCATAAAACACACAGCTGCATGTGCCAATCATTTCAATTAATTTTTATGTGCGTGCATATTTGTTTAATTGCGGAGTATACATGTGTTATATTGCGGTAATTGTCATTCAGTCAATAATTGAAGACAGTTTTTCCGTATTGGAAAAGAAGATATTTTTCCAGTCAAAAAGAGTTGTGAATCCGAGACCAAGATGAAACAGGGTACCCGATGAAACATCCATTTGGTATACTACCTCTCTGGGCTATCCTGTCACCACCCTCCAAATTAGGTAGCAAACGACGAACTTATTATTTTACCCCAAAATAAATACAGTGTAAGTTGTTTATTGAAAAAAAAAAGAATAGCCTATATTATACAACTTAAAAAAATGCATTATCGAATTGATAAAAATGTCACTAATGATGAATTTCGCGTTTGTTAAAATGTTAATTTCATCGGGTCAGCAATGCGAATCACGGACCGATAAACGGATGCCATATAACATTGTAATGTAGGACACTAACCATATAACATGCAGCCGCGTGACGAATCATAAGGTCATAGATACGTTATGACATTTGACGCCATTCTCTACATCTTACCTGTCGCTTAATGTTGATTTTCAGCTTTATTTTTCCCTTTTTTCATGTTTTATTTTCATTTTTTGACTTTTGATTTGAATCCATATCACTAACAGGGTAAACAGAATAGATGATTTGTGTCTTTGTCTAGAAATGGTTATCGGGATAGCCTTCAGATTATTATCCGATTGACCTTTGGCTCACCGGATAGTATTCCTACGCCTTGCCCGATAACATTTCCGAATTACGACACAAACCATCTATTGTCTATATATCACTATAATAAAGTATTCCAGTCATGCCACCGTGTTCAGTAAAACTAGCCATGTTTTTTGTATGTCATAACCGATGGAGGACACTATTCATCGAAGGCAGCATGCAACTGTTTAGGTGTGACAGACAAATAGAAAATGACGAAATGACTTATTAAAACAATGTCAGTCAAAAAAGAAAAGAACTACATAAAGAGCGCGTCTCTGGAGCGGATTTTGTCTGTACCGAGATATGTGGCGTACCACGACAGTTATCTGCATGGATTAAGTATGCATCGTAATCTCATTCATAATCCTCCAGTACCCAGTACCAAGGAGATAACGGTGTCTGGTCCGTGTGTCTTGTTGCCATCTTTCCCGATGGTCTGATCCTCATCAATCGAGGAATGACCTGCTTTGACTGGAGATTTATGCGAACTCAAAACAATTGGATCTTTCTAAGAAAAAAAGATAGAGCGAACTCGTTGGTCGAGCATAGTGTGGGAGGCTCAAGCTTTGACTTAAGTCAAAGGTGAAATGCTCAAATTTTTGTGCTGTTTGGTGATCGGTGCATTTCCAAAGGCATTCTTGCCTTTTAAGCTTTTTCATATTATCAATGGATATGTCGTGGAATAGTGGTAACGTTTCAACACAGACAACTATTCCATTTTCACGGAAGTTTGTTTCACCTCTCTGTCTTTTTGCCCCGCCTTTTTTAAGCTCCGTGACCGGGATCTGTAACAGGGTATCCGCTGTCGTTTTCTTTGAAAACATCCTCCAACCAGTCCTTTGATATGGTTGGTTTTCTTTCAGAGTGGTTTGATAAGATTTATTCTAATTCCAAAAATCCAAGGACATAACTGTTAAACATAAGGGTAACTTTAATTTTAATACGACTATATAAATGTATAACATTTATACAAATCAATTACATGATAGAATCTAATTGTTTAAAGGGAAAGCGAATAAAGAAACCCAATAACAGTTGTATGTAAACCTAATTGTTAGACATACGACGCAGTAGTCAGTTTTGTTACAATCACGGTTTTTAAAATTGAATCCTCGAAGAATTGACGAATAATCTGCAGGCAATTTGTCATACTTTACATGTAGTCACGCAATCAACTAAAAATGAGTTTTAAAAAAACTATATTAAATTAGGTATATAAGAATGAGAAAAGATTTGTCGGTAGCATCGTTGATATGTTTACTTTCCTGATCGCGGCCGAGATTTTAATGAAAAGGAGTAGGCCTATCATGGTAGGCTAAATGTTTTAGTAAATGAATGAAGAATGATTTTTACTCTACTGCAGTTCCTTCTGAGACTGGGACATTTTACCGAGGGTTTAAAGATTATATGTTCAAACAATAGATCGCGTTTGAAAACAGCGATGAAACTTAAACAACGCCGTAATAAATGACGTCACTTTGACAGCGATTTATCGATTATTGCGCGTTAAACCATAAGGTGGGTTTTCTCACGTCGCACGTCATATATATATACATTTGTTTTGCCTTTAATTTTTTTTCTTACAGAAAGTTAAGACCATTAATGTTGTCTGCTATCTGTTAGTCTTTAGACCCATTGAAAATCATTGTTTGAATTGTGGTTTAATGCCGTTTTCATTAGTATTTCAGTCATATCAGAATCAAGGCGGTAAGCTCAACTATCTATGCTGCTGGTGTTGCCATACCAATATTGCGAAATATTTCTTTTCAAGTAGCTGGCTGCTTTCCTTAATGACCAGTATTGATCATTGATGAGAGACAAATAAACCATGTCACATAGGCTTCATTAAACATTGGAAAGAATATCAGGGAAAACTGAGTCTCCAACTCTGGAAATTTATATTCCTAGTCAGACATGCTACAGACTAACTGACTGAGTTTGCAAGGCTCAGCAGTGGAATTCATGAAAGGGAAGATTTGTGGAAAATGTCTTCAAATCTTTTATTGTTTTTGATGATGTGTACTTTGACTACAAAATGCATAATTCAGGTAACACTCTTGTGCATCGTACATGACAATATATTTTGTCATTTCACCTTAATGTTCTCCTTCTAGGTTTGCTGATTCTTGATTTAACCAAAGATACTTTCCAACAGCTGGGACTAGAGGGTAAACTGGCAAAATATGGAAAAACCTACATTGGCCATGACAAATATGGTTAGTTGTGTAACCCTGTTGTTTCATCAGATTATTTTGTGATTTATATAAATAGGAATCTTTATCTGGTGATAATGGTACTTAAGTATAATAGAAAATCATTAGGCTAGTAATGATAAATAAAAAAAAAAGCTGTTTACAATTGTTTACATGACATTAAACCCTTTATTGAAGAAATGAAATTGTGCCGAAAGCTCAAAGAAGGAGTTTTCATTTTGACAACCTTATATGTCACAATTCTGTATTGTTTTTGTATGTCTTGAATGTTAGAGTTAAGATGTTCTCTATTTTTTTGTTCTTTTTAGAGAATTTATTGCATGCTTCTTAGATTTTTCTCTTTTTATGAATGTTGATATTGACATGAGTTTAATTATTTCAGATGAAGAGAGAGTGTGTGTAGCCTGGATGACTCATGAAGTCCAAATAAATATTTTACAAAAAATAATCTTAGCTTTTGGATAGGTGTGAACATGCAGTTTTAAAAGGAGAAATTGCTTATTTTGGCATTTTTTCTTTTTTCCTAGAATGATTTTAAATTGTCAACGGTAGACTTTTGAAGGCTACTTTTACTTGCATTAACTTAATAAGGCTACACTTAATCACAATCATAACAAATTCACATGTATTTTCTAGTTGTAGAGATTGACCTGCTCAACAAGACCTTCTTCCCAGATATGAAGCACTATGAGAGAGTAAGATGGTGTTTCACTGACAGACTAGATCTCAACTTTGACTTTTCATTGTCATGGAAACCGTATGGTATAGTATTCATTCATCTCAAGTTCAAATCATGGGTGGGTCCTAGTGGTTGAAGAGGTGGTCTCAGAACTTAGGTCCTTGCTGGTCCCAGGTTTGAGCCCCAGTGACATCTATTGTATATTTGGAGTGTCCTTTGGCAAGACACTGGTGAATCCAGGAAGGTAATAACCAATCTGAACACATCGGGTTTATCCAATAGAAAACACCTCTGAAATAACAGGGATGACGCCATATTGTTTCCCGCGAGAATGACGTCCCTTTCTTTCGTTTCTAAAAATAGATCTTGAATGTAAAATCCAAAAAGTCGTTAAATTTGATTGAGGAAACAAGTATACATGTCAAAACAACAAGTTCGCCATTTGGTATGAGTTACTGATCAAAAGTGATTAAAAAGGATGTCCAACACTTCCATACACATTGAACTACTTAACGTGCACGCTTAGAAAATGTGTTAATTGGCGGATGCCGATTTAGTCGAAAAATTGTAACACTACACTTATATCTGAGGGGTATTTCACAGCTCACTGAAATACCCGAGTAGTTCCGATTGGGTAATAACATAACTGAATCAAAGCGCTGATAGCACTGAAGGACTAAGGTGCGTTTAAAGCAAGATGATTGAAGACACATTTGAAATTTGAAAAGAGCTGCTCCTTTTACCACCATTACTATAATTATTATTTCTGTGAACAGAGACTGAACGATAGTCTATTTTTCGATCATCTGGACATTTTATGATTTCCCACTAGGCAACAGTTATTATAATATAGAGCAAAATAAAGCGAGTAAATCCGGACTACATTCCTAGTTCCAAGAATGTATTAGTCCACACAGTGAAGGCGGATGTTTAATGAGTAATTTGGGTCAGACCGCGGTTTGTGTATTGATAAAGTACCGTCCCTCAAAAAGTGGTATGTAAATTCAATGGACTAAGGTGCCCTCAGTCCAAAAATTGCTGACGTGGTGTTACACCCAATACAAATCAAAATCCAATCACAGTGATTTTTGTTTGGATTTTCATGAAGTGGTAGTCCACCAGCTGTCTAGCTTGTTCAGCCCTTATATAGGCAGTCAAGTTTGGGGTCTTCCTACATAATAATGTGTCATCCATTCAAACATTATTGAAATGCTGTTATGGCGATGTGATATTCATTTAATTTTGACTTTTAACAAAGTTCTTGATAAGACAATTTTTTGTCATGAAGGTTTTTTTAAGAAAATAGTGCACACTTGTTCCATATCCTGTAACCTGTTGAGGCGTACAAATAAAACCGAGGTAGTCCAATATCCCCGTTTACTGTCATTCAAATACATTTCGATTCTTTTAAGGATGTTCTCGGTAGTTTTATCAGCGTACTTCATCTGCACATCCAAGGGAGATAATAATATGTTACCGAAGAGGTACTTGCATAGTAGTCGGATAAACTTTTTTATTCGGACGAAATTTACTGTTTGCAAATTGTTTTCAAAGAATAATTATATTATCCATACAACTTCAAAAGGTTATTGACATTAGTGTATATTTTTCATGCATATTAAGCCCCCAGCTTCTATTTTTCAAGTTTAAAGCTATTTTAATCTTTTTATAAATGTTTTTCAAATACGGTTACCATGGAAACTGTCATTTTACAGAAAAACTAACTCGTCAACATATACTTTTTTTTGCATTTTGTATTTCAAGATAAAATTTTACTCCACATACTGAAAACTGAGAAAATTCTATGAAAGGAATTTTAAGATATCTTCATTTATTTGTAATAAACATATCAAATTTCATTGTTTTTTGTCAAATACAAAAATTTGAAAAACTGATTTAATTACAAAAAATATTCAGTTTGTAATAATTTGAAAAAAAAACATTGAATTATAATGTATTGAAAATATGAATTCTTGTTATTTGTGTTAATAACCCTTCCAAAAATTATTTTATTACCTTTGAAGATGGTAATGGTCATTTTGACATTTTACCCAAAACGGTTACCATGGAAACTGTCATTTTACGAAAAAACTAACTTGTCGACCTGCATTTTTCTTTTCATTTTTGAATTAACAATAGAATTTTAAATAACATATACAAAATTTAGAAAATTCTATGGAACAGTGATTTTTTTCTAAATTAAATCAATGGGCTTTTTTTACCAAAACTTATAAATCAATAGGTTTTTTTCTATAGAAAAGTGATTAAAATGAATGAAAGTTATGAGTTTTATGTAAATTTTATGAGATTCTTTGGACCAAAAATTATCACTTATGAAAGGATTATTTTCTTATAAAACTGTAGAACATGTCCTTAACTGCCCAAAATATAGGATTACAAATTATCAAGATTTTATGTTCATAATACGCTCTTATCTAGTTTATGTTTATATGTCTTGTTGCAGCAGTAGTTCCAATACCTGTTTAATAATGAAGTTTGATTTTTTCATTTTTGATAAAAAATCAGTCGAAGACTATGATGAGGTACGTCAAAGTTGATAGATTATGATAATGTTTTATTTGACCTTCCATTACAGATCCTAAAGTGTGCCCGTCATCAATACAGAACTATTTCCAGAGTTACCAGTGTGTGTGCAATAGACTGAAATTTCCCAGGAGAACTATGAAATATGAACAGTTTAAAGTGCCAGTCATATCACCAGATGTATTAAATGTGTATGAAGACAAAAAGAAATTAGATGTGAAGGGGCCAGAAAAAGTAGTTCCATCTGGTGATTTTATTGACCAATCAGAGACAGCATGTGGTTATTTGGAGGTTTTTGATTGGTTGGGAGCTTGTGCTGCTGGTATAGAGTTGTAAGTCTATTCTTTTTAGCTCACCTGAGCTCTGCTCAGGGTGAGCTTTTAGGATACTTGAATGTCCGTCATCTGTCGTTGCGTGCGTGTGTGCGTGTGGCGTCGTCAACAATTTCAGCGTTTACACTCTAGAAGCCACATTTTTGGCCCATTCTTCCTGATACTTGCTCAGGATGTTTACCTTGATGATATCTCAATAGAGTTTGATCATGGTTGGTGCGGGGTCAAAAAGTAGGTCACTAGGTCAAATCTTTGAAAAATCTTGTTTACACTCTAGACGTCACATTTTCTGCCCAATTTTGATAAAACTTGCTCAGACTGTTAACCTTGATGGTATCTTGATTAAGTTCGATCATTGGTAGTGTGAGGTCAAAAAGTAGGTCACTAGGTCAAATCTTAGAAAAATCTTGTTTACACTCTTGGAGCCACATTTAAGGCCCATTCTTTATCAAACTTACTCAGGATGATAACCATGATGATATCTCGATCGAGTGTGATCATGGGTGGGCTGGGGTCAAAAAGTAGGTCACTAGGTCAAATCTTAGAAAATCTTGTTCACACTCTAGAAGCCACATTTTTGACCCAATCTTGATCAAACTTGCTTAGAATGATAACCTTGCTGATATTTCAATAGAGTTCGATCATGTGTGGTGTGGGGTCAAAAAGTAGGTCACTAGAGAAATATTACCTTGATGATATCTTGACCGAATTTGATCATAGGTGGGGTAGGGTAAAAAAGTTCACTAGGTCCACTCTTTGAAAATCTGGTTTACACATTAGAAGCCACATGTCAGGATGTTTACCTTGATGATATATTGATCAACTTCGATCATGGTTAGGTGGAGTAAAACAGTAGGTCAGTTCTGCTTCAAAATGGCATATTATGTTTTCTTGATGATATGTGGGTCGAATTAGATCATAGAAGATGGGATGGGTTTAGAAAAATGGTCACTATGTCACATCATAAATTACTATTGTTTACAATATTATGGTAACAAATTCGACCCAATCTGTCTGGAACTCGCTTTCTCTTACCCTTCAAAGTTTCTTAGAATATTTGTGTTAGTTTGATAAATCTTGTTTACATTCTAAAGGCAACACTGTTTGTACAATGTATATCGAAGAGGTCTACAGCTTAATTTTTTAAGACATCCAGAGTGCTGATCAAACTTGCTCAAAATGTTAACCTTGATAATATCTTGATTAACTTTGATCATGGGTGGAATGGAATCAAAAAGTAGTTCACAAAGTCAAATCTTAGAAAACACCCGTTTACACTCTGAAAGCTACATTTTCAGCCCAATTTGATCAAACTTGCTCAAAATGATCAACCTGTTATATCTCAACCAAGTCAGTTTATGAGTAACTTGGGGTCAAAAGTAGATCACTGTCAAATTTAGACAAATCTTGTCCATTACTCATGTGTAACCTTGTTGTAACCAACACTTTACAAGTGTCAGGTGAGCGATCCAGGACCCTCAGGGTCCTCTTGTTTTGAAAATTGTAATTTGTTAAGATTAGTTGAAAGTGAGATATCAATAAAAGTTATATTAAACCAGTATAACTAAACTAACTGCTTAACCTGATTATATATCTTTTAAAGATATGTGATCTGCTTAAATTGATAAAATCTTCCATTAGAGGCAAGAGTCATGTGTGCTCCTATGTAATTTGAATCATATGTTAGACAGATAGGTTTTTTTACAAAATGGAATGAGTTCCATTTTGCAATAGAAGCAAATTATTAGTTTGTCACACTAGTTAAGATATGCAATATATTATATATAAGAAATTCCTGTTACTCTCCTCTGACAACTTTATTTTTGATTTGCATAGAAAGCCAAAGGCTTGGCATCAGAAGACAAATTGTATAGTTCTATCAGTTTGCGATTGTATTCATCAGATATGTGCATAAAAAGAAGGAAGACTATTTCTGAAAGGAAAACATTAGAAAAAGGAATTTTTAGGGATTTGCAGCTTATTGATTGTCCATCAATAGCTTATTTTGTTGAATGCTAATTGGAATTTGAAATTATTTGCTAATTAAAAATATCTTTAAAGTAAATCCAGCATAATTGGATTTCTCATTTTAATTGTTTGTTTTCAGAGATAATTTTGTTGGTGAAAAGGAAGGCTATGTGTCAAGTTTCTCGTGTCCGAGTCCAAATAAAACTGTCGACTATGGAGCCTTAGTAGAATATCGAGGCCTGATCACCCCACATTTGCATTGCCTTATAGTGGCAGTGTTCTCAATAAGAATTGGTTGAACAGGCCAAAACAAAGTTTGAACAGGCCACTTTGAGGGGGGTTCATGGGGGTTCCTAGCATCTCCGCAAATTTGAAGTGTCATTTTGGACAGCGGCCTATTCTTATTGAGAATACTGACTGGTAGACTGTGGTCCTACCTGGCTCAGTGCGAAAGGTGTAAGAGATGTGACATGGGGGTACTGGGCTCAATCCTCACCAAAGGCATTTTGATGGTTCAGCACAATACTATAGTAAGTGCTTCACGTTTGTGAAGCACTTACTATAGTCTTGCGTTGAACCCTCGATTTGTGATTCTTAAGTGTGCTCAGAAAAGCACCAAAATCACTGAGGTTTTCGTGGGAGTGTACTTGGGCATGACACAACAGAGCCATAGCCTAGTACTTGTGAAGTTAAGGAAAGCAGACACCTTAATTGAATTTGTTGACAAAATCTGATATGGAGCATTGCTACCATGAGTAATTTCTCCTTTTTCAAGCAATAACTTTCAAATCCATTCATGTGAAAACTTTTTTTTTTAAAAATGCTATTATTTGCTTAAATGTTGACTCTCTTGGCAGAAACATTTAAAAAGTTGCTATAATGATATGGCTAAAGAATGATTAGGTTAAATTCTGTTTATCAACCAACATTTAGTTTTTTGATTCATCAGTAATGTTCGTCAATATATGAATAAGTCAAAAACAAAATGGTTATGTAATTCAAACTGTTTATTTCAGAACTTTGATGGCCAACAAACAGTTACCCTGGTGTTGTATGAACGTCCACGGGTTTGCGGACAGCCCGGTATCATGGCAGAAACGTCTCCATGGATTTTACAACAACGGAGACAACCTGTATTCGATGTTAATGTTTAAAGACGGATCCTACTGGCTGTACAAGGCTCTAGGAGGGAGGGATGTGGTGATATGATCATTTTGTCCCAGAAATATACATCTAGAAATGGCTGTTACAGACTCCTAAATGACGGAAGTATGTAAAAAACCCTGATTTTTCTCATTTTGAGCATGTGAGCAAATGATCTTTTTGTTACAATGACTTTAATATTTATACCCTAAAAACCAGTCTAGTATTTATTTTTGAAAATGATTTGAGTACCTTATCTTAGGACAAATATTTAATTCATTGTGCAAAAATGGGAATGTTCTCCTCATGAGCTAAGTTTATTTTTCTCAAAATGTGTAAATATTGTGGTACAAGGCGAATCAAAATGATATGAACATTTTCTCCTTTTGCCACAAAAATTCAAATAATATTAGACCAGTTCTGAGTAATGAGATTTATTAATTGAAACTTATCCAAAACATCAGATCTCAAGCAATATGATAATATAAAATGTTGAATTAAACAGAACCCTATTGAATGAACCATATTCTTACATATTGAATGTTGTGGTAAACGGTAAAAGTGGGATTGTATATCAAACACCGCATATTTTAAGGATTTGTTTTTTTCTCCTTTTGAGAAGAGGTATGTATCTATATAGTTAGCATACCTAGCCATGCTCCTGGTATTTCTTCACCGGTACTGCATAGGTATTCTTTACAAGCGGCTGGCCATTTCCCGTCATGGATCAGTGATTGGAGGATTAACACATCATGTTGCATTGATTTAATCAACCATTGGAAATATTATTGGCTGTGAAGGTTACCAACTTAGAACTCATTTGTATTCCAAACTGACAAGCTACTGAGGTGATGAGACTCTTCACATATCATAAGGGCTCAGAGATCTATGAATAGACTGTTTCCTTAATCATTTTTCCAAATTTATTTTCAGATGTTCAGTGTATGTTGGCTGCTCCGTGTATGTTGGCTGCTTCGTGAATATGGCTGCTTATTGTATCTTGGCTGCTCATGTACGTTGGATGCTCATGTTTGTTGACTGCTCTGTGTTTGTTGGCTGCTCTGTGTATGTCCTCTGATCTGTGTATGTTGGGCCCTCCGTTTTCTGTAATCATCAGATGACAATCATACAGTATCAACTATTTTAGACATTCCATCTAGAGGTTATGGGACACTTCTTTGGATGCCTTCTTACTCAACAAGCAGTATCATTTTTGAATAGATGTTGTCATCTAATTGGTGCAGATCTAGATGTAACCACTTTCTCCATGATGATATCTCACCTTTAGGCATCTGCTTCAAAAGACTCTAGGAACCACTGCGACAAAAGGATAATTGCCCCAATAGAGCAACTTTTTTTTTTTTCAGTTTCTCCTACCCAATAGCATATGTAAAGAAAGTCTTTTTTCTTGATGATTTTTTTGTAATTTTGTGTTGTATTTAATTTGAACAAGTTACAGAATCTCTTAATTTTTTTACTGTCCCAAATTGAAAGAGTTTTCAGGCAGCATTTAGAAATGTAATGAAATTGAAAAAAATCTTCTGATAGGGTAGAAAACATAGTAGAAAAGGAGAAAGTGCTCGTTAAGAGCAATTTCTCCTTTTTCCACAATGTTTAACGGAGTCGTCTGAAACAAACTGGTCAAATGTCATTATTGATTGGTAATGGGTTAAAAAGCTATTGTATGGGCAGGGTATTAGTCTAATGGTAATATTTTATTGATTGGCTATTGTAAGCTGAAGAACTTTTGGACAGAACATCACAGACTGTTTGTTTAAACTTGTGCCCATTACTTTTGCTATCATTTATAATCATTAGACAGGGTAAATGTGAACTAGATTGGTAAATAATTAATCATATGCACCATGTTAAGGGTTCAATGAAAGACTTAACCCTTTCCCAAACAACAAATTTTCGACTATCCCAAATTGAAAGAGTTTGCAAACGACATTTCAAAATGTGATGAAATTGGAAAATAATCTTCTGATAGGGCAGAAAACATTGTGGGTAAAGGAGAAATTGCTCGTTACGAGCAGTGTCTCCTTTTCCCACAATGTTTTCTAAAGTCGTCTGCAACAAAGTGGTCAAATGTCGTTATTGTTTTGGAAAGGGTTAATTAAGTCCATGACAGAGGTGAAGCACCTACAATAGTCTTGCATTAAACCCTTAATATGACCTTACACATCAATGACTTATAGAGATGGTTTGTAAAACTTGAAGTTAAAAAGTCAAGTGAATTAGTGATGTGAATGAATGATTTCCTAAACCCATTACCAAACAATAACAACATTTGACTACTTTGTTGCAGATGACTTTTGAAAACATTGTGGGGGAAGGAGAAATTGCTCAGTAAGAGCAATTTCTCCTTTTCCCACAAGGTTTTCTGCCATATCAGGAGATAATTTTTTAAATTTGAAATGTCGTCTTTTTCAATTTTGGACAGTCAAAGATTTGGTGTTTGGTAAAGGGTTAATATGTTGCTTCAATTGAGCAACGATTCAAGCTTGGAATGTCTACATATCTTTCTCACCTTGGTTATGTTGGAAATCAATGTAAATAACCCATGGGCGGCTGTACGGGGGGGGGGAGGGGGGGGGGGATACTCGAGGATCATTACAAAAATGGAACTCATTATAACCCAGAAGTTCTCTTCGGATCGAGCTTCATAGTTGGTGGATATCTAGCTTGGGGAGGGGGGATACTCGAGGATCATTACAAAAATGGAACTCATTATAACCCAGAAGTTCTCTTCGGATCGAGCTTCATAGTTGGTGGATATCTAGCTTGGGTTATATTCAAGGTGGAAAGCTGTGTAGGCAGTTAAGATAATCATGATAGAATAAAACCGTTCAGGGAAAAAAAAAATAAAAACATTTGGGAATAAAAATAGAATAAAACCGTTCAGGAAGAAAACAACAAATAAAACCATTCAGGAAAAGTATAGTCTTTGGTCTTAGATCTGATATGATTGCATATTATTTTCTCCCATTTCGTTAAATAGAGACCAATGCTTCTGTAATCTTTTACTCCATTATATCTCATTTTGCTGGGTCAGTTACAGAAAACGTTTGAAACCACTATGACAAGAGGAGAAATTGCTTGTAACAAGCAATTTGGCCTTTTATTAATTTGGTTTCTTTATTTTTTCATGTTTTGTAATTGTCCTTTGCTATTGCTTTTGATTTGCACCAGTTACAAACAAAGATAGGACAATTAAATAATATCATAGGTTACCAGCCATTGGTGAGGTAAATACATTTGTTGAATTTGTAAATCACCTTTACAAATTGTGATTCTAAATATGTTAGTCTTCTTTTGTTAGTGTTTTATTGCTACTCATCATTATTTTTAGGGCTTTTGTGT
The DNA here is from genome assembly GCA_947846245.1 of Cerastoderma edule. NCBI lineage: Eukaryota > Metazoa > Mollusca > Bivalvia > Cardiida > Cardiidae > Cerastoderma > Cerastoderma edule. The sequence goes on along the minus strand of OX401419.1, from coordinate 22,660,748 downwards.
CGTGTATGTAGGAAACAGATTCCAAATAACATTTGAAATCTTGGATGTTGTAGATTTGAATTGTCATAAGAGATAGTCACCCGCTGACTTACAGAATGTTGATGGTTCTACCTGGCTTGACCAGTCCTTACAGGCAGTTTAACTTGGTGTCTTTCTTCCTTCTTTCATGAGCTGAGCATTGCAATATAATTGAATACTGTTGACCTGATGTTAAACACTCATATACAAAACAAAACTTATTGTTTTCAGCTCAACTATTCCAAGGACAAGGAGAGCTATACTACTTTGAAAAACTTGGTTTAGTTTTGCCTGCATGTTAGTTTCTCAACAACTATTGTAAGGGGATCATTTTGTGCATCCTCATTTTTTAGAAACAAATAATATTTCACTGACCTATACCCCTCTCTGACATTATCGAATAGTCAAGCATGCTGTCTTATGGACAGCTCTTGTCTTTTTGATATTGGTTAGAGAACATTTTGATAAAAGGAGAGATTCTTTATGCCACTTACTTTTCCTGATCATTTTTCTCATTCTCAAAGTAATAAATCAACTTGTTCTCCTCTTCCAATGGTGATTTTTAAGATTTTAAGGAGTTGACAGCAAAAAAGAATCATCCTGGGAATGATTTGGATGTTTGGATGTTAGTCTGTTTATTTGTGTGAAAAATGATTTTTTAATATTTAGCTTGACTATTCAAAGAATAAGGAGAGCTATATACTACTCAACCGGGCGTCAGCGTCGGCGTCACTGTCGGCGTCACACCTTGGTTGAGTTTTTACGTGTAAGTTTGTATCTCATTAACTAATGTTTGGAATGGGTTGTTACTTCACACATGTGTTCAGGGTCATACTTAAAGGTCCTTGACCAAGTTTCATATCTCTAATTTTGAATTTAAGCAAATTATGCAGCTTTTTGTACTTAAAAAAACCTTGGTTAAGTTTTTATGTGCAAGTTTGTATCTCATGAACTACTGTATGGAATAGGTTGATACTTTACACATGTGTTCAGGGTAATAATCCGCGGTCAAGGCCAAGTTTAAAATGTGTACTTCTCAATCAAGCGTGCCTGTTTGTTTACAATTAAACCCCCACTTATACGCACCTAGGGCATTGTTGGACATGGGAATGACAATTAAAGGATCAATTATGTGATTCTGGAGGTATTGTTAGGTATGTAGAGTGTCATATATGTCTATTATCCGGACAGATTTTTTCATCCAATCTGAACTTGTAACCGGTCCCGTACAACCGAAAACGGTCCAAAACCGGCATTTTCCTGATCCATGAGTAAGAGGATTACGTATTTACATGTCCAATGATGTATTTCAACTGGTTTTTGTTTATATGTTTGTATATGTTAGAAAGTTGCGTCTGCTTCTTTGATATGATTGGTCATTATTGTCATTGTTAATATTTTTCACTGGCTCTATGCTATGTGTTTGTCTTTCTTTAATCTTTTACTCTATAATTCCTCACTTTGCTCATCTGTAAAAGAAGGTGAAAGAAAGAAAGCACTGTGACAAAAGGAAAACTTTATTGTGGTATTCAGTTGCTTCTATACATCACATCTGCTTCTACCAATACCTTTAAAAAAACATACATTTAAGGTGTTTTATTTGTCATCTGCTATTGCCTTTGATTTTGGAGCAATATCAAAATCTGATTATGGGGAACATGTTAGATAGAGCTCATCCAGATTCTGGAATTGAGCAATCAGTGTGTATAATGCAATATTTAGGGTCTCATGCTTAAAGTTAAAAGAGAGAGTTGTTTTTGGAGTTTCGCACTGTTCTTACAGTATTTCAGTGGTAGTGCAGCAGCTAGTACACATATCAATGCCTGTCAAATAGTCTCTAAAAACTAATCAGTTTCTCTCATCAACTATATCCATGTGGGAAAGCAGTCAGCAACTTCGAAATAATATAGTTTAAAAATTGTGAGGAAATGCTTGGAAGCATAGAAAGGTCTACTCACGGCTGTGATACGACTGAAATACTGTTGAAAGTGGAGTAAAGCTCCAATTTAACAAACTAATTAATTCACAACAGAGTTTTCTGCTACATGTATTTGTAATTCTGTGAATGCTTATTATTTTAGGTGAAAGGCAACTTCTAAGAGCATTTTCACTAAAAGTATAGGCATTTGTCTCTTACCACTATTCAGTTATGTAATGTGGGAAAGCAGTCTGCAGCTTTTAGGAAATATTGTGCAGTACTGGTAAAGAAAAAACCAGGAGCATAGATAGTTACCACTGCTGTAATTACACTGAAAACAGATAATACTGAAATATCGTTGAAAGCGTGTAAACCCTAATACGGAAACAATATCTAACCAAAAGAAGTTGCTCACCACCTAATTTTATTTACATGCTTTCTGTTGATGCCTTTGTGGTAAAGAATTTAAGTGAATGGACAATAAGTTTAAAGCAGTTAAAACCCTTTCTTCTGCTTTTTCTCTAGAACTGTTTGTATACAAAGATTCTAACGAATACCCACAACGAAGGGTTTAGGGAATAAAACAGACGCAATACCTTAATCTAAACATTGACTCAATGATATCTTACTTTTTTACATATGCATGGGTGAAAGTGTTCAGGATGATTCCTTTGAGACTTTTTGTCCCTATATAATGCTACAGCATACATGCCTTTTCAGGATAATTAACTACAGAATTCAGGTTTTTGAAATTCTTCAACTTTCACCCATGCATATGTTTCAGATGACTTGAGAAACCATTGTGACAAAAAGATAAATTACTCCTAATCAATTTATCTCATTGTCACAATGGTTTGTATGTAATATCATTCAGGGACTCTTCTATGTGCTATTCTTTGGAGTTTGCTGTTGCAAGGATGTTAAATGAAAGTTGTAACCCTTAGAATGCTGGGTAATTTTCTAAAATAGATTTTGTGTTGTCTGCTTTCCAAAACCTTAAATATCTGCTTACTTTTTATAAGGAAAGATACACAGAGTAGCAAACTGGTTAGATTGCAGGCTAGCCGCCAATTTACTTGGCGGCTGGCCTGGATCCAACCTGTTTGCTTAAGCATGAAGTCGTTCCAGCACTAAGGGTTAAGCACTCAAAACCTCTTTCTAATTTTTTTGTTTCAAGTTGTTTTGATAAGACAATTAATATGAATACCACCAACCCAGTGTATAGAGAAGAGAAAAAAAAAGGTGGTTAGATTTTTTAATCCTCATTTTGTTCTGACTCATTCCCCATGTTGGAATGTTTCACCACTCCAAATTGAAAGCAACAGCAGACGACAAATAGTACATGATGGGAATTCTTCATTTTATTGGTTGGAAACCATTGTGACAAATAGATAAATTGCTCATGAGGAGTTTCTTATCCTTTTGTCTCAATAGTTATTGATGCCATCTGTTGTAGATGCGGCAAAGTTTAGTGTTTCTATGTGGTGTAAACTGATTAAAAACAAACTGTTGTAAATGCATCTACATGATTTTAGAATAAAAAATAAAAATGTTGTGAATCAGAATTTTGTCTTGACTGTTTTATTTCTATTTCCTTTACTTTGGCATTTATGTATGGCCCATATTTTGATGATTTGTGCATTACTCCGTTACAAAGTTCAAAAGACATGGCTTGTACATATACCTGCTGTAATGTGAGGTTTATGGTAGAGAAAGGGTTGTTGGTTATTAATAGATTATGTGAGCTTAGGTCAAGCACACCTGGTTTTCAATTTTTTTTTATTTATTTCCTCCCTTTAATATTTTTTTTAAGAGAAAATCTTGATTTCCGGACTTCATGATTTTCTTACGGCCAAATAAGTACCAGATTGTATTAAGGAACATTATGACAAGTCTGTAAACAAAATATCTTCACATTACATTGCGAGAAAAGCAGGGAAGATTCTTGGACCTGATGCATGGTTACAGAAAGAATTTATAAAATAAAAGCCAAAAAGGGAGGGGGTGGGGGTGGTGTGATGGGCGTTTAAGGACCAAAGCGAACCCGATAGCCAAGTGTCTTAAATACATTTTTGTTGGCCATTCCAAGTGTCTTTAAATAATTTGTTTCCTCTTCCAAGTTTCTTTAATGAAATTGCCTAGGGGGAAAAAGAAACCCCTTTTGTATTGATAGAAAAAATAAAGTTAGAAAATAGAATTGTTAGAAAGTAGTATAGAAAAAAAAACATTGTAGGAAATAAAAAAATAGTCTAGTATAAAGCAACATAGTCTCCACTAATGTTTTATTTTCTTGTTGATATAAACACCCAACATGTCCTGTCTCGGTAGAACATGAAGAATTGCAATCTCCACCACAGAGTTGAATCATTCCTAACACATCATGTAGGAACGACACTCTGAGAGAGATTGTCTGGGCCAACATACCATTGTGTATATGAGGCACCAGGGAAGCTATAAGTCTAAAACGGAACCTCCCCACCAATATGACAATCTCAACCACTGAGTTGTTACTGTTGTACCTCAGCATTGTATGAGAGGAACGAACAACCCACCAAGGGAGACCGGACATATGGCTAGATGGCCAGCATTAAACAAACTTCCACTTTTAGAAATGGTTTCAAGAGAGTAACTATACCTTATGTGTAAACCTTTGCAGTAGGTTTGAAGAATTACCTCCCTTTAAGAATTTGAGGAACCTTTTTTAGCTTTGTATACATTTACATAACTCATAGAAACAAATAAGTCATGGTGTGTTTCAAATATATATGTATAAAAGAAAACCTGCTTCTTTTTCTGGATTGTTTACACTATCACTGTTGTTGCTGTGTACTCCCAATCTTGTTGTTATAATCCACCATGCTTCAACAGTGCTTTATATGGTATTTAGTCTGCAGCTATCTTAACCCTTAGAATATTTACCTGTTTACTACTCTGAGTATCTTTCCTCATCAAAATACTCAGAGTAGGAAACAGGTAAGATCACAGGCAAGCTGCCAATTTACATGACGGCTGGCCTGGATCTTACCTGTTTGCATAAGCATGAAGTCAGTTCTAGCACTATAAGGGTTAAGCCACCATGCATGAACAGTATTGAAAAGAGATTTAGTCTAAGGCTATCTTAATACAGCAAGCATGTCATTCAGAATTGTTGGCCTCCATGTAGCCATGAGTTGCCTTAGACACCATGATAATTTCTCCTTTTAAAATTGTTGCTTGAAACTAGAGTGAATAGTACTCTGCTGATTAATGATTACTATTCAAATTTAAAATACAATTTTCATTGACAATACTGGGTGTTGGATCAAATGGGATAAACTCAAAATGTAGCTTACAAAATTTAATAGGCAAGAGGTTTACATATCACATATCGAGGGTTCAATGTTTATAAAGCACTTACTATAGTCTTGCATTGACCCATCGATATGGCTTTGAATAAGCTTTAAGCTTCTTTCGCAATCGATGTAAAACAAATATGGTGAATAATGTGATTCACTATTCATATGAGCATATGTCCAAATTTTCAAGACGTACACTCAGCCTTATAGATAAACACACAACTTTTATCAACTTGTAGAAGACTGCTTTTTACCCATTACCATACAATAACAGAATTTGACCAGTTTGCTACAGACAACTCTGGAAAATATTGTGGAAAAGGAGAAATTGCTAATGACAAGCAATTTCTCCTTTTCCAACAACGTTTTATGCCATATCTGAAGATTATTTTTCACTGTCATCACATTTTGAAATGTCGTCTACAAAACTCTTTCAATTTGGGACATTTGAAAATATGGTGTTTGGTAATGGTTAAAGCATTATGACAAAAGATAACAGACCTATCTATCATGATAGAAAAAAAAACACTATTTCTTGCCAATGTGTTTTCTCCAAACACGTATGGCTAATACAGTAAGGGCCAGATGTGTTTTTACAACAGAATATAACTGTACCACACAATATTGAGGGTTCAATGTAACACTGTAGTGGGGTCCTCCAAAAAACATGAAGCACATAAATTAACCCATTACCAAACAATAATGACATTTGACCAGTTTGTTACAGATGACTCTAGAAACATTGATGGGAAAAGAGAAATTGCGCTTAAGAGCAATTTCTTCTTTTACCATAATATTTTCTGCCCTATCAGAAGATTATTTTTCAATTTCATCAGATTTTGAAATGTTGTCTGCAAACTCTTTCAATTTGGGACAGTCGGATTTTGGTGTTTGGTAAAGGGTTAAACCCTCAATCTGTGCTTATTTAACCAGACAAAATATTTGCAAAGCTTTTATATTGCTCAAGTCATCATAGCACAAGTTACACATAAATCTGTTAAAAGACTGATATTCTTGCCCAATACTATTGACAGAGTCCCACAAAGAAGTAATAAACCTTTTATCAAAATAAGGCTCTGCAATTTTATCATTAGGTACTCATTAGAAATGTCCCAACGTACATGTAGTACCCATAATATAGCATACAACCCAATTTATGAATCCCAACTATTGAAATAAATATTAGCCCCATTTGTCAATGGTTGACACTAACTTCTATATTAAGGTCTACAGGACCAGTAACTTGTACAATCTATGGGTCGTACACAACTTCAACTGCACCTTAAGATGTCATGCTGTCAATTCTTAAATATTAACAAATTAGGATAATGAATTTCCTCATGGGAGATAAAGCAAATACCTAACAATATCCTTTCTAAAATTTGTTATTAGATTTCTGTGGAAAGGTTAGATTTTAAATCAACTTTCCTCAATTTGTTGTGGTCACAAGGACCACCCAGGCTATGTTTTGGGTACTCATTAAAATCCTTTCATTTAAACAATTATTTTGAGTACCTACAACATAGAATTGAATCAAATTTAAGAATTTTAGATGTTAAATTTAGCGTAAAACCTTTATGTTGTAGGTTCTATTTAGAATCCTTTCATTGAAATATTTCTTCTTAGTACCTACAACATAAAGTTCAATCGAATTGAAGAATTATAGCTGTTTAATAAAATACGAGAAGACCTATATGTTGAGAAAACTAATTAGAATCCTTTAATTGAAACATTTCCTCAGAGTAACTACAACATAAAATTCAATCAAATTAAAGAATTATAGCTATTGAAATCTGTATCAAGAGCAAATAGCCCAGATTAAATTGACCATGTGTTTTGTAACTCTTGCACATGATAAAGATGTGGATGTTTAGCACATGCAGATTAAAAACAGACTTTACACAATGTCTGATACACCAGTCAAAGACCAAAGAATTTCTTTCTAAGTCTTCTAATTATATTCTGTTATATTGATACACTAACTTAATCTTTAACCCTTTTCCAAACAATAACGACATCTGACCACTTTGTTGCAGACGACTTTAGAAAACATTGAGGAAAAAGGAGAAATTGCTCGTAACTAGCAATTTCTCCTTTTCCCACAATGTTTTCTGGCCTATCAGAAGATAATTTTCCAATTTCATCACATTTGGAAATGTCCTCTGGAAACTCTTTCAACTTGGGACAGTCGAAAATTTGTTGTTTGGGAAAGGGTTAATCAATAAAACGGACACTTTGACATATCTGCTGCAGAGGATTTTAGAAACCTCGACGAATAAAGGATAAATTACTCCTAATGAGCAATACATCCTTTTTTCCAAAATGGTCTCTTCATTATTTCATAAATATTCTTTTCTTGATTCTTACTTTTGTCTGCTGTTGCTTTCAATTCGGTTTTTATGTGTATGTGGTTTAACACCATGTAAACAGTTTTTCAACAATGATACAATTTTTCGGGTGTTCACCAGTACTAGACAAGAGCTTTAAGGTATCTCACTATGACACTTCCAAAAAACCCAAGAACGGTACAAGTCGTATAATAACCTGGGACGCCTGAGTTGCAAATCCATCACCTTAACCCTTAGAATTCTGGGCAATTTTCAAAAAAAATTGTGTGGTCTGCTTGCCAAAACCGTAAATATGTGCTTAATTTTGATGAGGAAAGTTACTCAGAATAGCAAACAGGTTAGATCACAGGCCAGCTGCCAATTTACTTGGCTGCTGGCCTGGATCTAACCTGTTTGCATAAGCATGAAGTTGGTTCCAACACTAATAGAGTTAACATCCTGGGCCACACAGGGCTCGCTTTCAATTTAGTCCAGGCACAAATTCTCATAGATGGGGAGTTAATTGTTTTTCTGTTGTCAAGTAAATATATATATTTCAACTTGGTCCCCACTGCTGTTAGCCTGTATAGGTTCAAATGACTAAGTCAGAAAACAAAAAACTTGTTTACCCTTTCCCAAACAACAAATTTTCGACTGTTCCAAATTGAAAGAGTTTGCAGACGACATTTCAAAATGTGATGAAATTGGAAAATATTCTTCTGATAGGGCAGAAAACTTTATGGGAAAAGGAAAAATTGCTTGTCACAAGCAATTTCTCCTTTTCCTTAAATGTTTTCTAAAGGCGTTTGCAACAAATTGGTCAAATGCCGTTATTGTTTGGGTAAGGGTTAAAGACAAAGCAATATTGGCAGGACACAAAACGATACTGAATTTTTCAATTTATATAAGTTTAATATCCCATCAACGTTATCTCAGTTATGTTACGCTACCCAGCTCCTTATAATGGATGAAGACCCTAAACTTAAGAGCTTATAAAGGGCTGGTCAAGCTGGATAGAACCATCGTAATTCCGTACATCAATCAGGCAACTAGATCTCATGAAAAGCCCTAGCCTAGTACTGGTGTATCCAGGAAAGCCATTATACAACTGAAAAATTGTTGATACAGCATTAAACACCAAACAAACATCTCATGAAAATCCAAAGCTCGCACCAGGACTGGAACCAACGGGAAGAGGGGCAATGTGATCAAAGTTATGTACTCTAACCACTAGACCATGTTCATTGGTTATCATTTAAGCCATAATTAACTCAAAGCATCTTTATTAACCCATTACCAAACAATAATGACATTTGACCAGTTTGTTGCAGACAACTCTCACAAACATTGTGGGAAAGGGGAAAATTGCTTAATGAGCAATTTTCCTATTCCCACAATGTTTTCTGCCCAATCAGAAGATTATTTTTCATTTTCATCACATTTTGAAATGTCATCTGCAAACTCTTTCAATTTCGGACGGTCGAAAATTTGGCATTTGGTAAAGGGTTAAAAGAGAATTTTCAAATACAAAGCAAGCAAATTTTCCTTTGATTTTAAAAGATTCACATGCAGTTTGCAATTTTTTTTATACAAATCCCTTACTACATAAAACTTCACTTATAAGCATCTGTTACACTTTAAAGAAACAAACGTGACTAAAGGAGAAATAACTTTTAATAAGCAATCAATCCTTTCGTCAAAAGTTTCTTTTTTGTCATCTGCTTTTGTTTTCAATTTGGACCTATCATTAAATTACTTATAGGCTAATAAAAAGGATTTATGGGTAAATACAAAAAATCATAAAACACTTGAGTTATCATCTTTATTTAACTAAAAACCTACAATCACACGTTAGCTATTCTAAATTGCATCTAACAAAGGTGAAAGTGTTGCAAGGTTGCCAGTGACTCTGTTTCATCAATATATGTTTATTTGTTTATAGGGGGTTAAAGATTATGTCAACAATTATTTTTCTATCTTACAGCTCTTCTGGATTCACACAATATTAGTCTAGCACTCTAAAATGTCTTACCAAAGGATACTCCAATGCATGTTTCTAAATATAAGACAGTTCTGTAACCTTAGAATCATGTATCCACTTTCAAAGCATTATCTCTTTACCATGAGAACAAGGATCAATTTATCCTTTTGTCACACTGTTTTCTAAACTATTCTGCAGCAGATGTTTCAAGTGATGTATCATGAGGTAAGGAGATAATCAAAAGATACAGAATACATTCAAACAAACTAAGGTTGTTAATTATTAACCTATTTAAAAACCTTTTTAGACCCAGAAATGTAGAAATTGTACAATATAGTTCTCATTAGGTTATTGGTTTGTTTTCGTTTGTTTGTATGTTGTTTAATGCCATATCAACAATTTTACAGTTATGTAATAACTTTCCTGGATTCACAAGTACCAGGCTATGGCTCTGAAGTGACTTGCCAAAGGTCACTCCAGCAAAACCAAAGGTGTGGCTTGGGATTGAACCCTGGACTCAAGACTTCTAATTCCACCAACTTGACCTCTCGATTGGTTGGATTTGGGGTTAACGCTGGTTTCAACAGTATCTCACATATTGCAGCTGTCAGTGCAGATATCTCTACCAAAACTGAACAATGTTCAACATAAAAATAATGCATCTGTTATAACTATTGACATAAACTTTGTATGCATTTAAATAAACAAAAGAACATATTTTCTATTTGTAATGAAAAGGTACACAGATCTATACAGTTGTTATTCTTGTTTTAACCCTTGAAGTGCTGTAACCGACATCATGCGTTTGCAAACAGGTTAGATCCAGGTCAGCCGTCAGGTAAATTGGTGAGTGGTCTGTGAGTTAACCTGTTTGCTACTCTGAGTATCTTTCCTCATCAAAATTTAAGGTTTTGGAAAGCAGACAACACAAAAATCTATTTTTAGAGAATTACCAAGCATTCTAAGGGTAAAATCAACCGTTCTTAAACAGTAAATGAAAAGTCATTTAGTACCATTAGTAGATTTATACACCTAAATTCAATTTCCTTTTACTATATTCATTCTAAACAACATTTACTGTACAAGTTTGTTGAAACACAGTTGGATGAAAAATGTGTCAATGCTTTTGTCAAATGTTAGACTCTTATACAAAGGTTTGACTTTGTAAAGGGATATCAAATAAAATATAAATAAAATCATACCAGTCTAGGAAGGCTCATACATTCATGAATGACATGCTGGTTTCCGACTTTGAGGATTCAAAGAGAGACTATAGTAAGTACATCTCAAATGTGAAGTACTTACTATAGTCTCACATAAAACCATCAATTTCCAGGTAAATTCTTAAATCATTCTACCATTTTTTTCGTCTAGTGTTCCCAAAATGTACTAACCTAATAAAGGGGTTACATTATATGAACTTAACTCTATTTGGCACTAACCTAATACACTTAGGTGTATTGGGCACTAACCTAATACACTTAGGTGTATTGGGCACTAAAGTTGTATTGGGCAGTAACCTAATACACTTAGGTGTATTGGGCACTAACCTAATACACTTAGGTGTATTGGGCAGTAACCTAATACACGTAGGTGTTTTGGGCAGTAACCTAATACACGTAGGTGTATTGGGCAGTAACCTAATACACGTAGGTGTATTGGGCACTAACCTAATACACTTAGGTGTATTGGGCAGTAACCTAATACACTTAGGTGTATTGGGCAGTAACCTAATACACTTAGGTGTATTGGGCAGTAACCTAATACACTTAGGTGTATTGGGCACTAACCTAATACACTTAGGTGTATTGGGCAGTAACCTAATAAACTTAGGTTCATAAAGTCAAATCATATCACATTTTGAAGATTGGAACTCTTGCTGTATGAAGAGATTTGTAAATCTCAATATTTGTGATAAATCAAAGCAGTTTGATGATGATCTTTAACAATTCATATTTTTTATTTTTACCACTTTTTTCTCCCTCTGTGCTTTTTTCTTTTAAATGAAAATTGATAAAGAGTGACACTGAAAATGGGTAAATGCAATTTTGTCAAATTCAGTAAGTCTGAAGGGGTAGCCATTTATCTACAGACATCCTGCTGAAGGTCGCCCTCACAGTTTTCTCCACATCTGATAGTCTTTCTCTATATCGGCAACAACCATATATTCTCTATATCACCACCCCTTTCTTAAGAGTCCCATTCTTTCATCTTTAGGCCCATGAAAATCTTATGTTTTTTTCAATTCCAAGTTCTTTTCATTCCTTTTATTGGTCCTTTTGATTCTAATATAGAATCATACAGAATCCACCTGTGAAGATTTTTTTCCCCCTCTTATTGCTTTTCTTCTTGTTATTCTTTTCATCTTTTTGCTCCAATGCTTCTACCTTCAGTCCCCTAACCACAGTATTCAACACAAATGTTCCGCCACACTTAAGTGCTTTATTAACAACGGGCTTATCAGCTACAATTTCCTTAAAGAATGGAGTTTCCCTTGCCAAGTCCAATACACTATCTGCTGTCATTGTGTTTGTGTCCCTTTGTTTGACGTGAACAAAACCAATACGCTTCTGATTACACTGTAAATAAAAAACAGATCATTTTGTTGTGATTTAACACCCTGTCAACTTTATTTCAATTTCTTCATCCAAAAAACAATTTTTATTGGTAGATCTGCATTCAAAATCATGTTAATTAATTTTTCATAATAATGCATGTAAACGCTTCTTTATGGGAATTTTTGTAACCCTCAACATCGGATTAGACCTTGAGCAATTTTCTGATTGAAGACACTCACCATCTTTTCTCTTTATAAAGAGTTTAATCAATACAAGGCTAGAGCAAGAATTTGACTTTCGTATTGAACCCTAGATATGTTGCTCTTAGACGTTCGGAAAAGGGTATTTAAGAATCATTAGTAGGTCACATCAATATTATTTCTAATATGTTGCTATTTCCTGCTCATGATAATGAATTTTTTTTTTTTTTATATGGGTTTTACATCACATCAACATTATTTCAGTTATGTAGCGATGCCCGACTATTAATGATGGAGGAAGACCCCATACTCAACTGCCCATAAGGGCTGGTCAAGGTGGGTAGAACCATCGACATTCCGTAAGTCAGTCGGGAGACTGCCTCTCATGAAAATCCATATCCCTCTCAGGATTTGAACCCACGCGGAGAGGGGCCACGTGATTTCAAGTTCTGTACTCTAACCACTAGGCCACGGAGGCCCCCATGATAATGAAGGAAGACCTCAAACTTGAATTAAAAGCTGGGAAAGCCCAGAAGAACCATCGGAAGGGAAATTATTTCTCATGAAAACCCAAATGCTGTCACTAAGATTTGAACCCACACTGAGAGAGGCCATGTGATTTCAAGTTCTGCACTCTAACCACTAGACCATGGAGCTCTCTAAAGGTCTACAAAAAATGTTCTAAAATGGTCAGTTTCAAAACACATAATCTAATGTATATATTTATATATGGTTTTTACATCACATCAACATTATTTCAGTTATGTAGCGATGCCTGACTCTTAATGATGGAGGAAGACCTTATACACTGCAGACTCATTATAACGCGGTCGTCGGGAGCCATGATGCTAGATCCGCGTTAATAGTGGGGTTGACAAATATAACGCGGGGTCCCTTACGCGCTATATGCCAGACCATAACCACTTAAGAAACAATAAGATTCAAGAAGTAGTCTATTCATATTTCAAGATTGTGTTGAGTTACGGACTTATCATTGAATTTATTGTGAATAAAAGAAAAGCAAATAAAAAACATAATCAAAACTTACATGTTTAACTATATATTCCTTTTTATTTGTTTCATTACGATTCAAGTTAAGGATCATTGATAGAGACACGTGCAGTTTAAATACACACTACAGAAAAAGGAGGGTGGATTCAGTTAACCCATGTTCTATTTATAGATTTAAACTCCAAATATAGGTTAGAGGCTAGATAGTGAAATTTAAACGATATAGAAACCCCAAGGAAGGAGCGATAGCGACTGACGGGGTTTCTATGTCGTTTAAATTTCACTATATAGCCTCTAAACAATTTAGTGTTTAACCTACATTTCCATAGAACGCTCTATTTGACGCTGGCAAACCACGCCTCTACGGGTATGATCTGCGAATGGCATAAAACTGCTGCTCAGTATTTTGAAATTCGACATAAACCACGCCTTCCGCGGCTGTCAATTGCATGCCAAGAATCTGCCATACCATATTTGGAAGAAGAAAACTGCACTACCCAGTGATGTAGATTGCAATGTAGTTTTGAGTTTAACCCGTTACTCCATAATTTATTCCTCACCTACAGCAGAAAACTTGAGAAGCCCTTGTGACAAAAGAAGAAATTGCTTGTAACGAGCAATTTCTCCTTTTGTCACAATATTTTCTTTTCAATTTCAAAAAGAAACTGTGTTTTTTTCATAATGTATATATGTGTTGTCTGTTGATGCTTTCAATTTGTACCCGTCACATTATTCCTAATGGGGTAAAAGGTTGATATAGTTCAGTTTCTTTTTTTCTCAACGATGTTAGGATACTCAGTTAATTGTAATTCCTTTTTATTTATTTCTGTGTTTATTTCTCCCCGCGACGTCACAGCGATCTTTCAATCGCTACCGTAGGCTAGGTTTACACGTGTCATTGATTTGGAGGTGGAGCCTAAAACTACCTATTTATGCGCATGCGTGATGCCAGAGTAATAGTCTCATAGAGCCCAGATAGAACACTCGAATAGTAGTTTATGGAAAATAAACCAACAAAAAATTTCAAATTGACGCATTCTCATTGGATGAAAATGTAGGTTAAACACTAAGTAAGGAGTGAGTAAATTTTATCGACAGTTCTCCCAGCATGTGTACCTAATGCTTTACCATTTAAACTAGGTGTAAAACACTCCCCTGAATAAGCGTGTACAAACTAATGATATTATGTAATTTATCAACACTATGTACACATAGATTTAAATCTTCCCTCCGGTCACGGATTGTGTACGTATAAAGGCCACGCGCTTTGTTTAAAAGACCGTGACAAACAATGGGGATTACCCAGGGAGTTATTGATTTTCACGCCTTCGGAGTGCAATTTGTAGGTAGACTTTCTATTGAGGATGCCGACCGCGTCATTTTGCAGAAAGGGGGAGATTTAGGCTATTGTTTAAGCCCTAATGTGCTTGAAATTTTGGGAGCCATAGGAGACCCGCGTTATAATGAGTATCGCGGTATAACGAGTCGCGGTATAATGAGTCTGCAGTGTACTGAACTGCCCATAAGGGCTGGTCAAGCCCTAACCACTAGGCCTAGGAGGCCCCCATCTTATATATGAGAAATGAAGATTAATTCTTACTTTAATAGATATAGGGACATCGACATCCGGGTCCACTTGAGGCCATCTTTGACCATGATCACTTTTACTCTGGAATGTAAATGTAAATAAAAAAATCCATTCATATTGGTTGGCTATCAAGCTGTGTCTGAATCATTTCACTTTATTTTTGCATATCATTTCAATATTAAAAGTTAGAATTAAAGCAATAAAATAGAAAAGAATAAAGGGTTATTTTGCTTTTTTATCAAGCAAAGTTGATAAGCAAGTAATGATTATGAATATATCAAAGTCAGATGTCAAATTTTGCCAAACCAAACCATGTTACTGTGTGGATATTAAAAAATAAAAGTCATTCAACTGTTGAAGTTGGCTGAATACAAATCATTAGCTATATGTTATGGGCTCTAATGCCAATTCTTTTTTATTTATATAATGCTCTCTTGAAATTCCTCAGTACAAGGTTAGGGCTTTAAAGTGTCTTGCCAAAGGACATTCCTACAAAACCAGAGGTGATGATATGGTGTGTTCCCTGAACGTCGACTCGATTATTTATCACACCTATCCCAATGGGGGATTAGTGGGCCTACCATGGGGAACATAAAAGGAAAATCGATGAAAGTGGAAAAAATCAAACTGAAGAAATATCATGTTTGAATTAATAAATTGGTTATGTATCTAATCGATAATTGATATTTTCGTTATCATTAAACCTTCGGCCTCCATTTGATTTTTGAATTTGTTAATTGTTAAAATATGATATTCATTAACTGATTCAATTATTGGTTATCAAAAGGATATATGTATTTAATTGCAATGTTTACAACAAATGAACATTCGGCAAACTCCAAATACAGTCTTTAATTTTTTAAAGAAAACGGTCTTACAAACTTTTTTAAATGAACAATTCAATTGGAAACGGGTATGTCTTATAAGGGGTTATCTTAATTACACTTCATTCTTAGACTCAATCATGGCGAATGCACAGCTGAATGTCAAATTTATCACTAACAGAAGAGGTGGTCACAACCTGGCTCTAGACGGATACTTTTACAGAAAAAACAACTTAGAGAAGGGAAAATATTCTGGAGATGTGTAACACAAGGCTGCTCTTTTTTTTTGTAAACAATAGACAACATCCCAACTGGATTCGGAAGAAATCCCCACAATCACCCAGCAGACCAGGCGAGTGTGGTAGTGAAACAGATCATGAACCAGGTCACCAAAAGCTGCATAGAAGAGGTCCGCCCTATTCCTTCTATTTTCACAGAGGAACTCAACAAACTGAGAGACAACGAATGGGACGATACTTGCCGAAACAGGCACAGGCTACCGGCCTACAGATTTCTTACTTAGACAACAACGACGTCCATACACTTGTTAAATGCGCAGCCATCCTGCCTCTAATACCACTTGATGCCATTGAAGACCACTGGTTCCAGACGTTAGAAGATAGAGATGACGCCGACATTATAGACGTAACCCAGCATTTCACTGACTATGTAACGGAGCAGTGGGTTGAAGGTGAACGAATGATGTGGAACCACTTCGGAACCCAGGGCCCTCAAACTAACAAGAGTTTGGATCGGTGGCACAGCAAGTTGAAGAAAAAGGCACAACACGCTCACCCAAATATATACACAGTTATCCAAATCTTTAAAGATATACAGAATGGAATAGAAATAAATAGAATCCAGAGGGACGCAGGTGGAAGTACAAGACCACCCGCAAAGAAATGCATGAACATTAATCGCCGCCTTAGTACACTAAATAGGTACCAAGAAGGAGTAATAGACTTAATGACATATGCAGACCTAGCATCGCAGCTTGTCCACTTAGGTTAAATAGTGTATGGTGACTTTAAATATGTGTGTATCTTATATTGTCAGACTTGATTTCTATAATTCTACCGTTGATATAATACTATGAAAATGATGTAAATAAATGTATAAAGTTAAAACCATTATATTTTTATGTGTTCTCCATTATGCAATATTATAATGTGTAACCCTTTATCGGTAGTAAGAAAATCGATAGTCGACGTTCCCTTGAAGGCCCTCCTAATCCCTAAAATCACCCAAGTATGATGACATTCGAGTCGACGTTCCGGGAACAAACCGATAATATGCTTGAATCTTGGACCCAAAGGTCCATCACCTTAACTCTTTACCAAACACAAAATTTAGGCTGTCCGAAATTGAAAGAGTTTGCAGACGACATTTCAAAATGTGATGCAGTTGAAAAAGTAATGTTCTGATATGGCAGAAAACATTGTGGGAAGAGGAGGAATAGCTCGATAAGATAATTTCTCCTTTTCCTACAATGTTTTCTTGAACCGTCTGCAACAAACTAGTCAAATGTAGTTATTGTTTGGTAATGGGTTAAACACGTGGTAGAGTTGGATACTGAACCAATGGGAAAAGTGTAAAACTGGTTTTTTGGCATAGCGAACCTGTAAATGACAAATTCTCACATTCGAGAAGAGAAATATAGTTTCATAGGAATTTACATCAAAAGAATATTCAACCCTTATTCATTTTATTTTTTTCAGCCTTAAAGTGATGATAAAAGAACCAATTCTACAAAGAAGTATTTAGCATTAAAAGCCGCTTGTAAACAGATGTGAGAAAATTTGGAAGTTATGACTATTTCTTTCAAACTGTTCAACAGCTGTTCTGTTGTAAGATAAGCATTGGAGAATAGCCATTTTTTTTTTATATGGGTTTTACATCACATCAACAATATTTCAGTTATGTAGTGATGCCCGACTCTTAATGATGGAGGAAGACTCCATACTCAACTGCCCATAAGGGCTGGTCAAGGCGGGTAGAACCATCGGCATTCTGTAAGTCAGTCGGGAGAGGAGAATAGCCATTGGAAGCAAACTTAGATTGTACTTTTTTGTACTTTGTAGCTTTTAAGCCTGAATAAAGTGAACTAATATGTAATGAATGAATGAATGAATGGTGTAAGGCGCATCAACAGTGAACTTATATATACTTAAATCCATAAGTGTTGCAACGGTTATGAGATCTGAAGCATATAGACTTTACAGGCTTACATATGTTGACGTATTCTGAATCTTTCATCCTTTTAATAGCTTTTTGTATTAATATATCATACAACAAGACAAAAACAGTAAGGGTTCAACATTTTATGGTTGACTTTCAAATCTTCAAGTAACTAATCTACTGCATACTTACAAAGTCATACTGCTCTCTGTTGACCACGACCTTAGAGAGGGCATTGCATAGTTCAGAGGAAAACATCGGGGCTAGCAGGGCAATTATTAGGACGATATCCATCACTGATCGTTCGTACTCCACACTTCTCTCGGCTATCTCTGGAGGTACTTTCTAGAAATAATATGGTAATGTGTTTGAATAATCGATCGACTATAAAGGAAATATATCTAATGTCTTTAATGTTGTTAATACTTAAACTTCTCTCAACTATCTCCAGAGGTACTTTCTAGATAGAATATGGTAATGTGTTTGAAAAATCAATCAACTATATAGGATAAGTTTCAAAACAATTTATGTTTTTAACACATTACCAAAGAATAACGGCATTTAACCCAATTGTTGCAAACAACTCTGGAAAACATTGTGGAAAAGGAGAAATTGCTCATAACGAGCATTTTTTTCTTTTTCCCACAATGTATTCTGCCCTATCAGAAGTTTATTTTTCAATTTCATCACATTTTGAAATGTCGTCTGCAAAATCTTTCAATTTGGGACGATCGAAAATTTGGCATTTGGCAAAGAGTTAATGTTATTTATACTCTGAACTTCTCTGGTTTATCTCAGGAGGACCTTTCTAGAAATTTCATTGAAATGTGTTTGATTGATAAGATAATATAGGAAGATGCATCATTGTAAATTTTAAAATATTTTAAGATATTAATGTTGACCCTATGTGACATTTAACACAGTCTTTAGGTCATAGGAAAAGCTATTCATGAACAAATGGATAGCCATCTTAAAGCCATACTTGCGCTCATTTACGCTAAAATTGTGAAAGTTCCAGATTAATTGAAAATAAACTTAAAATTACTTTAAATTCCCTTTTACAGAGGAATTGACACTGTAACACGTTCACATGATGCTTTTAAAAGAGTGAATACCATAGGGTTTGTTAACAATAAGTGATAAAACAAGGTCAGCCGAGGAACATTAGGAACCAATAAAATAAGATTTCTCCATTTCGAATGTTCATGAATGTTATCAATTTTGGATAACAGTATTTCTATGTGTTTCACATGATTTTTCTAACTATAGGTGATCGTCACTCATTATTCCGAGCACTTCTTGCTATTTTAGATGTAAATCGAATGTAAACAATGAATTTAAATTGGTGGGCACCAAATTTATGAAAATAGGACTTTGAAAAATAGATAATTAATAGTACAGGCGATATGTTGTCATGATCCTGTGGTGTTTCGTTATGTTTCAACACATCCTATCATAATTTATTACTTATATTACCCAGTTTTGCAATTTTTTCTGAGCACTAGTATGCTTTTAAGGTTATTTGTTTTTTTCTTTAAATTATTAATCCACAGAAACCATAGATTGGTTACTGGCGGTATATATATAATAACCATATAAACATTTTTTTTTTATATGGGTTTTACATCACATCAACATTATTTCAGTTATGTAGCGATGCCCGACTCTTAATGTCAGGATTTGAACCCAAATGGCCCCTCTCCGCTTGGGTTCAAATCCTGAGAGGGATACGGATTTTCATGAGAGGCAGTCTCCCGACTGACTTACGGAATGCCGATGGTTCTACCCGCCTTGACCAGCCCTTATGGGCAGTTGAGTATAGGGTCTTCCTCCATCATTAAGAGTCGGGCATTGCTACATAACTGAAATAATGTTGATGTGATGTAAAACCCATATATATATATATACAAGTTAATGATGGAGGAGGACCCCATACTCAACTGCCCACAAGGGCTGGTCAAGGCGGGTAGAACCATCGGCATTCCGTAAGTCAGTCGGGAGACTGCCTCTCATGAAAATCCATATCCCTCTCAGGATTTGAACCCACGTGGAGAGGGGCCATGTGATTTCAAGTTCTGTACTCTAACCACTAGGCCACGGAGGCCCCCCATATAAACAATACAAGACGTCCAAAATTTGATTGTTACTTTTGGAAAGAATCTTCACAATAAGATTAACTATATTTGCATGATGAAATAAACTGGATACATATTTACTTTTTTTTTTATTTTTTTTTATTTTTTATTTTTTTTTTATATGGGTTTTACATCACATCAACATTATTTCAGTTATGTAGCGATGCCCAACTCTTAATGATGGAGGAAGACCCCATTCTCAACTACCCATAAGGGCTGGTCAAGGCGGGTAGAATACATATTTACTAATTCAAAACAAATGAGTCTTCACAAGATAGATTATTAACAAAACATACTCACTATTTAGGACATTTTAGTGTGAAATATTTCTTTATGAAAACCTTTTTCAAGACAGACTATTTGACCTAGTGGTTGGAGTACAGAACTTTACATGTCAGTGATGCTCATCACATGGGTTCAAATCTTGAAAACAGCATTTGGATTTTCATATTCTGACAATTGACTTACAGAATTCCAATGGTGCTGCCCCCATTGACCATCCCTTTTGGGCAGTTCAGTTTGGGTCCTGATCCTTTTTTTGTAAGTTGAAAATTGCAATATTACCGAAACAATTTTGATGCAATGTAAAACCATAAATAAATACATCACCAACTTACCCTTAAATCTGTGGTAAACTCTTGTAGCCTGGATATGACAACATTCAACACAAATCCTGAGTTAATTTGCTGATTTATCTGTGTAGAAAAAAAAAGATGTCTGTTAAGAGGTGATTCAACATATTTGGTTCTGTCAGAAGCAAAGGCTATAAAAGGTGATTTAAACAACCCTCATCACCAAATATATACCCTCTTCAACTTTTTTTTTAATGCCAAGTTGCTTACACCTGTGTTTACATTTAAAAATTTAAACGAAACAAGCTATTGTGTCCTTTAGTATGTTAATAGAACTTGGTTAATAAATTATCTAAGAATGCTCTCTGACCTAATTTGCTAGAGTCATGTTGTTTGTGTGTTGAACAATTTCCTAGTCTGGTTCCCCAACACTCTTGCCCATTCAAATGATTTTGCATGACAGAAACATAGAAATCCAGTATACTCATGAACAATCAACTGTTTTCTTAGAACCATGTGAAAATAGTATCTCAAAATACATATGTTCACCTATAGGTAATTCTAATTTAAGATCATAAACAGTTTTCTACGATGTCATCTCTTACTAGCAAAGCTATGCACCAGAAGTCGAAAGTCAAAACTTCTAAAAGGAACTACTTTAGATTACTGTGACCCGTAAGTACTAGGTCACAGAAGCAACACCATTTGATCTTTGCTATAAGTTGTATAAAGAAACAAGTACCTTTCAAAATACGGGGTGTATTCTTGATTATAAACAATCAATTACACTTTCTCATTAAGACCAGTCATCTAATGACTTACAATAAATTTGTCAATCACAGAGAAAGGAGATAATTCAAATTCTTTGGGCTATTAAACTCTAACAAATAAACATTTCTAAACTTCCTTATTTTCTGGTTCCACGTTTATATGTCTCGATCGATCACTTGCTGTGCTGGTTACCAGTGCCCTCTATTGACAAGTACGCTGGCCATGTACCACACCCTATTGACCCATCTCTGTATACCGTCATTGGTTAGAAATATATAACATAATATAACTTAATTAACCCATTACCAAACAATAATGACATTTAACCACTTTGTTGCAGAGGACTCTGGAAAACATTGTGGGAAAAGGAAAAATTGCTCATGATGAGCAATTTTTCCTTTTCCCACAATGTTTTCTTCCCTATCAGAAAATTATTTTCTAACTTTATCACATTTTGATTGTCGTCTGCAAACGCTTTAAATTTTGGACAGTCATTTGGTGTTTGGTAAAGGGTGAATGTGTTTGATTGCACAGGAATTACTAAGTTGGCAGAAAGCATTTGAAATTGTGATGATATAATAAAATGTGAAGAGTAACAACTTTTGAGCTCGTATGTTTCCATTGGTATGAATCAAATTTCATTATGAAAGTCCTCTGTATCCTTTGTGTTTGTATATTTTGTTCAATGAGAGTTCCACAAGTTTGCAATGTCTGTTTCGTTTTAATACTCTAAACAAATGAAAACGCTCTGTCAAGTCAATAGGTAATTCATTGTCACAAGTCACTAGACACACAACAAAGAAAGGGTTGTGATAATCATGAGGAACAAAGTTGTCATGATCAAATCCCTTCCCTTAAGTATTCTGCAAAAGTTATGGGACCCCCAAGTTCTAAGTCTGGCACCTTTACCATTGGGCAACGCAGGACCCTCTGGGAGTAGTGCCAATCAGATTATAGGAATGAAAAAGTATAAGAAGTTTCAATCCATATTGTTAAGTAGTAAAAGAGGGTTCCAAACAAAGCATTTTTCTTCATTCAGCGCTAATTGGACCTGTTCTCACCAATTATTTTTTAACAAGCATGTGTATAGATTTAACCCATTTTTGGAAAATAATGACACAAATTAAAGGTAACATGCAGAGAACAATCAACATTCATTTCATATTTGAAAATGGCGTATAATTCTGTAAAAAGGAAACTCTGAGCTTTAACGCGAAATCTTTGAAATGTTTCAGTCAAAATCTCATTATATCTTCAGTTTATAACCTTATATGAAGCAAAATTAATTTCTTGATTACCAGAGAGTTAATTTTAACTTTTTCGTCAATTGTACAAGTTTTGAACATAATATTTTTTTTTTCATAAATATCATTCCTTAAGGAGAAAAGTGTGAAAATGTTATTAATAATGTGTTTTTGTATGGGTATGACATTTGTGATGGCAGTGATCAACCCCATAAAGGGAGATCACTGTGAGGAGTTTGTACCATCATATCTCATTTTTATAGTATTATGTTTTAAGGAAATTTGAAAATTATTAGAATAATAATTCTAAGCTCTCTGCAAATAGATCACATTATGATGGCCGCCAAAATAAGATATCTCCCCCATATTTACATGACAAGTATATTGGAACTATGTATTGATAATAGCAAATATAAACAAAATCAAACAATCAAACAATAATTAACTATAAACATGCAGATATTTAATTCAGAATTTGTTTATTCTACCTTTAAGATTTGATGTATCAGCATGGTGAATAAACATTGAAATCATACTGACAAAAGGATAATGAGAAAATTATCATTTTGTCTGAATGGAAAAAATAGTCATTTTGTGAGAATGGTTTCAAAGTATTTCTGAAATAATGGCATTAATCTTGTTCATTTATCTGATACTGGTTCTACATCACATCAACGTTATTTCAGTTACATACATAATGATGGAGGAAGACCGCAAACTTGACTGCCCATAATGATTGATCTTTCTTAGGCGAATAGAGCCAGCAGCATTTAGTAAATCAACCATGAAACCACCTCTCACATTAAAATTCAAATCATAATGTTTAACCCTTATAGAACTGGATTCCACTTCATCCTTATGCAAACAGGTTAGATCACAGGCCAGCCTCCAAATAAATTGGCAGCTGGCCTGTGATCTATCCTGTTTGCTACTCTGAGTATCTTTCCTCAGAGAAATTAAGTAGATATTTCAGGTTTTGGAAAGCAGACGACACAAAGATCTATTTCTAAAATATTTCCCAGCATTCTAAGGGTTAAAACAGTCGGTAAAAGAGGAAATAGTTCAAAAGATATGAATTATAACTTACCATGATGAGAACAGGTGAAGAAGTTTGGGATGCGGTTCCAGTCCAGTGTTCAACTGATTATGCTTCCTTTTCGATTGTAACAGATGTCTAGAGGTTGGCTTGAACCTTCCTAAAGTTTCGGTATTTCACACCTTCATCTCACACATACTGGACACAGTGGGTTCAAACAAGGCATCCGATAAAGAATCTGTAAAAGAAAATTCTGATTCTAGGAAACTGCTTCATTTTATGATTTGTATTCTTGATATTAATTGGTTGGTTTGATATGGAGAATGTTGCAGCTGTTTTTTAAAAGCATATCAAGGCAGTCTGCACATCTAACCATGTACATGTAATTCCTCATTGTTCAGTCAAATCATTTATTTGAATGGTGTTTAAGGCAGTATCAACAATTTTTTAGTTATAGGTCTATAACATTTCCTGGATCTATCAGTACTAGACTAGGGCTATGAATTGACTTTCCAAAGGTCACTCCAATTAAAAACAGTGTTGTCTACGGGTTCTGAACCCAGGACCCCTCAAGTCTTGAGTCGGCCACCATAACCACTAGGCCACACAAACCCTAGTCATATCATTGAAGTAAAACATGCTTCTAATGATTCCACAGGATTCATTCAAAGTATTCAATTTGGGCGCAAATTGTTAGCATAATGTGATAAGTATGTCAACCCATTTCATAATGTGGGTCCAAAACACTGTTAACCATTTCAATTATATCAAAGGACATACATAAAAGATATTTGTTATATAAACCTTTTTAACTGTTAACTTAAACTGCAACTTAAATTCACTATGTTTCCACTACATTATGAAATGAGATGATAGAATATCATACAAAATATCATACAAAAGCAATATTTTTTAGACAGTGGTTTGAATATCACACTAATTAAGCATTGAGAGAGGAGTTTGAATATCGCACAAAAGCTCAAGACAGGGGTTTGAATATCATACAAAAGCATGAAACAGTTTTTGAATATCATACAAAAGCATTGAGACAGGGGTTTGAATATCATACAAAAGCATTGAAACATGGGTTTGAATATCATGCAAAAGCATTGTAACAGTTGTTTGAATATCATACAAAAGCATTGACACAGGGGTTTGAATATCTCACAAAAGCATTGAAACATGGGTTTGAATTAGGAATAGCGGGTCGAATATTCAAATAGCAAAATAGTATTCGAATATTCGATTTTAATGAACCATATTACTGTATGTTTACCATAAATTTTATTCAAAAATAATGTTGTTTTATTTTCATTTTCTTCCTCTAAACCGATCCCAAATATCGAAAAACGTGCGTAGCTCCCAGGTGCAGTTACGATGTTTTTACAACGTATGTCACACAGTAATACACCTGTGACAAATTACCACATCTTTTGACAGTTTGCAAAACGATTAATTCCTAAGTGTGAAAATAGTCGATTTTAAGCCGCTAAATCTAACACCTTAATGATTTGCCCTTGCTCCTTATTATCCTTATTATCCAAAACAAGTCAATCACGCTAATTGACAATTGTCAGTGTCAACCAATCACGTAACTTGTTTGTCGTGAAATTAAACAATTACTCTCTCAATAACCAATCGTAATCATGATTGCATATGCACGAAGACCAATCAAATAATGTGTTAGAAAGTATATTTTTCTTCAGAATAATTTGTCAAACTTATCTCCATTCTAATTTCCACATCTATTCGATACACATCACAATGTCTCCATCACGTGTCTGGAATTACTTTACTCGTTCTGCCGACAAGTCGAAGGCGACCTGTAACCTGTGTAACCAGGACTTTGTATTCAAGAATACAACATCCAACCTACTGAATCACTTGAATGGCAAGCATCCATCCGTTTTGATAAAAAACTAAATAATGGTTATTACTGATTTGATATTGCATGCACGTACATGTATACAGATATCGGCTATACACAAAAGGTTTGAACAGAGGACTAGTGTACTAGTATACGGACATGCAGCCATTCGGACATCAAAACGAATTCTAAAATTGAATATTCGAATATATTCGAATAGTTCTAGTCGAATATTCGAATAGTGATTTCACTATTCGTTCCCATCCCTAGTTTGAATATCACACAAAAGCTTGAAACAGGGGTTTGAATATCTCACAAAAGCATTTAACACAGGGGTTTGAAAATCTCACAAAAGCATTGAAACATGGGGTTGGAATATTACACAAAAGCATTGAGACAGGGGTTTGAAAACATTGTATCATACAAAATCATTGAAACATGGGTTTGAATATCACACAAAAGCTTGAAACAGGGGTATGAATATCTCACAAAAGCTTGAAACATAGGGTTTGAATATCACACAAAAGCATTGAAATATGGGGTTTTAATATCACACAAAAGCATTGAAATATGGGGTTTGAATATCACACAAAAGCATTGAAACATGGAGTATAATATCGCACAAAAGCTTGAAACAGGGGGTTTGAATATCACACAAAAGCATTGAAACAGGAGGTTTGAATATCACACAAAAGCATTGAAACATGGGGTTTGAATATCACACAAAAGCATTGAAACATGGGGTTTGAATATAATATCAAAAGCATTGAAATATTGGGTTTGAATACCACACAAAAACATTGAAATATGGGGTTTGAATATCGCACAAAAGCATTGAAGCATTGGGTTTGAATATCATACAAAAGCATTGAAACAGGGATTTGAATATCACACAAAAGCATTGTAACAGGGGTTTGAATATCACACAAAAGCATTGAAACAGGAGGTTTGAATATCACACAAAAGCATTGAAACATGGGGTTTGAATATCACACAAAAGCATTGAAACATGGGGTTTGAATATAATATCAAAAGCATTGAAATATGGGGTTTGAATACCATACAAAAACATTGAAATATGGGGTTTGAATATCGCACAAAAGCATTGAAGCATTGGGTTTGAATATCATACACACAAAAGGATTCCATATAATGTTTATGATAATCACACAAAAGCATTTGACCAGGGATTGGAATAACAGTAGGCAAAAAAATATAAAAGAAAAAAGGAATGTGGTTGATACTGTTTAGTGGTATGGGAAGAACATTAAGGAATGGGTAAGAATTTTTCCCATTGCTCCATACCAAACATAGACAAACTTGTAGGAAAAGACTCAGGAAATCACCATGGCTAAAGGAGAAATTGCTCGTCACAAGTAGTAGGCTATATCCACTATCATGGTAAAGACCTAAAAATGTCCCTCTAAAATACAGATACACATATTTACTAATTGTTGTTAAATATCATGTTTGAAAATGGTACACGAGATTATGCTCAGGACATACCCCACCCATACATGGCCAACGTGTGTTTCACAAGGAAATTGACTTGCTGTTGACAAAGTGCTTACATTCTGAATAATTGGTGGCGAAGGGTGTTTTTGGTATCAATGGAACATAATTGGGCGTATAAGAAGTGATGAGTGACAAATTTACGCTAAAATTCTACCTTTTTGGAAAAATGTAGACGTGGCATCGTGCTTCCTAAATTCCGCCATTTTTCTTTCAAAGCTAGCTGCGTTTATTTTCGTATTTTACGTTTACTCTTTTTGTATTATGTGTAAATGACAGTTTTAAGATATTTAAAGATACCATACGTTTAATTGGTATAATTTCGGTTTTTTATTAATCAAATGATGAAAAACAAGCAAATATTTTTAGAATTTAAACTTCGAATTCGAACATTTCTTACGAATTATGAAAACTCTGTTCATTACACACCGTGTGTTCAACCAGGCGAGTACCACGTTGACAAGTTTGTTCTACACAAATACGACTCACTATTCGTTCACAAATTATTGTACATGTGTACGTTTGTGTTGAATCAACGATGGGCCTTGTCTATGTACATTTATGGACCGTAACGAACGAAATCCCTAATCAAGATACATGTACCAGGCTATTCCGGTGAACTGTTCACTTTTACAGGACTTAGTCTTTGATTCCTTTACCGTAAAACCAAGAGTAACCCCCATTTTTTTCATCACAGCAGTTTAATGCTTGCTACATTTATGAGTTATTAACATCGTCCGCTTATTTTTCTTTTTTTTGTTTCTTCCATTTTTTCATAAGAATAGATGCCATAGACTATATGTTATATAATAAAAGAAAAGACCACCTTTCTCATGGTTAATGAATATCACCTCCTTTTTTTCTTTCTTTCGTCAACTTTTGCAAACGAATACATCCCATAAAGAGTGTAAAAGAACATACTAACGTTAGTTCTTTTTGCGTAAGACATGAGCACAAGACGAGATCGTTGTATTAATTAGGTGAAAGATAAAGGAAAGCATTGGGAAAAAGTATTGTAATTGCACAGCCCGAACCCGTATACCAAAGAGCTGTTGAGGAGGGCACCTCCGTTCAAGTTCATTATCTCTACAGTTGTTTCGGAAACACTATAACGGTTCAGTGAAAGATTAAAGAAAGTATGGCGTGTTTGTGAAGAAAATCCAAAGCCTCGTCCTAAAGTCTCGAAAAATGACGTGACTCAAAAGTCCTTTGGAAACCAGAAGTGCAT
The DNA here is from genome assembly GCA_947846245.1 of Cerastoderma edule. Taxonomy (NCBI): domain Eukaryota; kingdom Metazoa; phylum Mollusca; class Bivalvia; order Cardiida; family Cardiidae; genus Cerastoderma; species Cerastoderma edule. The sequence continues at coordinate 22,632,445 of OX401419.1, read as the reverse complement.
TACCCCTTAACCTACATATATAATAACGGCTACAACAAGCATTTTTGGTTGAGATTTGACGATTTAACCTCTGTTTTACTTAGTTGACAAACAATCCATTTCTTTTAATACTTATTGTGTTATGTGTGTATATAATTCTTATGCTATTTCAACAATATTTCATTTTTTACGGCGATCTCTGAATCAGAATATACATTAAGGTAGAATACCCATAATCCACCATTTTGAAATTCATTCATACATCAGATTACTTCGGTCATTTTCGGCAAATATCGGTCGGGGCTGAAACTGTTCGCTTTAAACTGAATAGTAAAAGGATGGTATTTGCCCTAGAAATGCCGTGATGCAACGCAAAAAAAAAGATAAAATACAATGTATGTCAACCCACAATTAAAATGAGCAATAAATGTAGCCCGTCCTAATCGGAGGCAATTGCCAAAGACCAGTAGTCCTACAACATTCACATTTATATGAGCCTTAACCGATATTGCACGATGCCCGGCTGGTCTGAGCCTATTAGAACCGACCCTTTTCGGAATAACGGTGATAATGTTGTGCTTATACGCGATACCGCTCCCATGAATAATGGAGTTTGTCTTAGCACTTCGCTCCCAGAAACCTCGACCATAATTCAATTACTCCCGTGCCCAACAGAACGTTTTGCAGGGCTGCGAATAAAATATTCATTGAACTAAATAGCTTTTTGAAGACCCAAGTCTGTTTTGGAATGGGAAACTAGCCACCTTGTTGTTCTCGACTAAATTGTGTTTTGTGTTTGTATGTTTGTAAATTTCTTTCCTCTTTTTCATGTTTGTATATTCAACATGCATGAGTATATTACTTATATGTTTGTCAATATGAAGGGGATGGCCGCATCTAAATTTGTAGAACTTGTGGCCAAACATTTTTGCGTAATTATACCTTTGCTTGATTAAATGTACATGTACATGTTTCTTTTGTAAATCGTAATGGCAACAAAATATGATTCAAATATATGTTTGTCTGCACCATATTTGTTTATACTTGTAATGGCATAAGACATTTATATGCTGGTTTTTGCCGAATAAAGAATTGAATTGTTCGCGGAAGCCTACGTTGAGAAGTATTTTTGGGTTTTATGTCTTTTTATTCCCGTATTTGGCTTTGTGACTGGTCCAAAATGAAAGCTTCGTCAGACAACAGTAATAAGATAAACAATAGAATACATGTATAAATATTTCGAAATTCTGATCGTTGAACTGTTCTACAGGCCGAAGCAAATACGGGGTGCCAAAATATTTCCTTTTTATTTCTACGTCTGAATATACCAGACATCTACAGACAATCCGTCTCTCTATGTCACACATTCTCATGAGGTATCTCATAATTCGAGATAAAGCGATTCTACTGCATTTGATACCAATTAGAAAAATAGAAAAATGCAAGACTTTAGTCCCTTAAACATCAAGGTATGAGGATTCAAGTATAGATACTTAAGGTTAACATGTTATTGCAAAGAGAAATATATGACAAAAATATGATATTGCTTTTTTCGAGTAATATTTTCTCATTATACAACTGTTATAAGTTGCCTTACAAAGATGTTAAAAGTGAGTTTTCATGATGGAAATGGTTAAAATCATTTTCTTTATACGTTCCAAAATTTAGTTGAAACCAGACCATTGAAAGAGTTTGCAGACGATATTTCAAAATGTGATGAAATAGAAAAGTAATCTTCTGCTTGGTCAGACAACATTGCGGGCAAAGGGGAAATTGCCGGTTAAGATCAATTTCCCCTTTCCCCACAATGTTTTCCAGAGTCGGTTGCAACGAACTTGTCAAATGTCGTTACTGTTTGGTAATGGGTTATGTAGTTTTCTATTGTGACAAGTGGTGCTATGTTATTTGCTTTTAGCGTTGTATGCCACTTTTTTCTCGGGAAAGGAAATGGGAAGGCTGTATTCATTTCAATCGGAAGAATTCCTTTTAGAGATGGGCCATTTATTTGGGTTGAGTAATACTTTAAACTTTAATGGTTCGTATGTTTACGTTAGGCAATTCAACCTCACATAACGTTTGATATACACAAAACAATGACTAATTCATTTGTATGTTGCTTGATTGAATAAACCGCCGTATGGGAAATGGTGAATGGTGTAAGTTGAAAGCAAGAGCAGAGGCAAACCATAGAACATGATTTTTTATTGCTCTCTTTGTTCACAACATAACACAATTTAAATGTCTCAAACAACTGACTAAACACAATAAATAGACAAAAAAGGAGAAGTGCAAAGCAAAGAAGAAAGGCGATAAAGACAGGTTAAACGTCTACAATGTATTTTTATAACATTTAAAAAAACAAACAAAAAAAAAAAACACCATAGATCTAATGTATATTTCTATATCGTAAGTAGGCATATCTTTTTCTTTAGATAACTGTCAATTTTGAAATTTGAGAAATAACTTGCAGTTTATTGAATTGAAAATAGAAACACATTTACTCAAGAAGGAAATGCCTGTCACGAACATTCTCCCTTTTTGTCTGATTTTTGTTTCTAACAACTTTTGCTTGAGCTGCCTTTGTAAGATCTTATTTCACGAAGAAAGAGGCTATGTGCTTTAAATCACATCAGTAATAATTTCAGTTACTTTACGGAGCGATATGTTCTATTGATGGGAAGATGGCGCATCAATCTTTTGTATTTTAAACGGTATCTTGAATGACCCCTGTGTTAAACTTTAAAAGCATATCAACGATTAAAAACTGTAGAACTGGGTGAAATGAGTTATGAATTATATACAAAATGTTACATATGGCTTTCCCCCATGACATTTCGGAAGATTGGAAACGTGAAAACGTGTTAGTAGGAGGCGGCACAAGGGTATACCAGAAGTCAAAGACGAAAGGGCAATTGAAGAGATAAACACCCCAATGGTTTCTGGAAAATGGAATGAGCGGAAACTTGTTGGTAAGTAAACGCAAAAGCGGATGCCTTACAACAGTATTGCACTAAACCCTCTACTTAGATAACAAAGGGGCTCTATATTAACCCCCATGCACCGGGTACAGTTCTACTAAACACCTTATGCTTCAAATGTGCGTAAGTTCAAAACAACATTCCCTCTTGTTTTAATAACCAGCTAAGAAATATTGCAAAGTACCACAGCATTGGAAGTGTCTCTTTGAGACGCTTCCAATGATGTGTCACATTGCGATATTGTACGTTCATTTAAGATATTATCCATGTCTATAATTTTTGACTTACACACATATTGTTTTCAAGTTGTTTAGTAAAACGGTACCCGGGGACTTTAAGTCTATCCACAAGCAAGAGTTCTTACAGCGATTATTGCGTTTCAAACACTGCTTAGGGTCCTGGTGGCTTTGGCAATCAGAATCGATTCGTTCGAGCAACAGCCAGGAGATAGAGAGAAAAGGAATGTGTAAATGGTATTAGGCGTTAGAAGTAACGTTATTTGAATCGGATATATGCTCCTCTTTTGCCTATCTTCCTTCTGTGTGCGCTTTAATCTAGTGTGACAACAGCCATTAAGGTAAGTTAGTGAAAGCATTTTAATGTGATTCTTTTCGGGGCGGTTGATTTACTAAAGTTACTGGGAATGTTTACCTTTATAGTGCTGGAAACGACTTCATGCTTATGCAAACATGTTAGATCCATGCCAGCCGCCAACTAAATTGGCGGCCGGCCTGTGATCTATCCAGTTTGTCACTCTGAGTATATTTCCTCAACAAAATAGAGCAGATATTTAAGGTTTTGGAAGGCAGACGACACAAACATCTATTTTTAAAAGATTACCAAGCATTCTAAGGGTTAATGTCCAAGAAGGTCGCACATTTCTCTAATTGCAATGAATAAAAGATGACATGCCTCAGACTGGATTGAATGATTAGATTTTTCGGGAAATTGAAGATTCTGAGTGGTTCTGAGCATTTAGTTGGAGCTGATTTGAACCGAAATTTTCTGTCACCTATGTATTGCGCCTGTCAGGAATACCCCTATTTATGTTACACCTTGAATTATGAAATTAGCATCACATATACGCTGTCTGTCTCTTTGAGTGCATGCATTGATGTATGCGTTCAATTGAACTAATTTAGGTAAATACTTTACACTGTGGAAATAAAAACAAGACGTTGACTGTTCCTTTAAGCACATACATTACTGTATGTGTTCAAATGTATTCGTTCATTGGTTACTTGCTTTATTAACACGGTCATTGGTGGTCTCGTTCGTCTGAATTTTCTCGTATTGTTATTGCATCATTTATACATATGTTTATTGAACAGTTTCAATATGATGTTAACATATATTGTTCTTTCATTCTTTTGCGATGTTTTTAATATATTTGTACAAATGGCATATACAAATAAGATTTGCCGTACATGCAACTAGGTAAAATGGTTTGGCAACACATTTTACCAGCTTTCATTGGGCCATCCCATTGGCTTGTTCGAACCTGTCGATTTAATTGTCTCCAATGTTATCGAAGAATGAAAATACAAAAGAAAGCCAAATGAGCCAACATTTCTATCACCACATTTAGAAATTTTATTGATATAATGTTTCTTTGTCTTTAACCTTTAAACAGTTGCTCTATTGTAGAAAAGGCTGTTAGTGGTTCGAAAATATTACTTTAATACTGCCGAAAAATCTAGCGCATATATGAAATGTCTGCTTTGTAGGTGAAAGAATGTAAACGGATTCGATAACATGGTCCAGGCCAATAGAAAATAGAAACATAAAGAAAAAGATTAGAAGGACTATGTTAGGTATTGGATATAACATTGCGCCTAGAAAAACAGCTCTAGATTGGTTAATAAAGGTAGTTTGTATCCAGGGAGCACATCGACATATCTTCAATAGGATATCATGGAAAATAGCAATAAACACAGGTTGAACAAAATTACGGCACAATTCAATTCAATAGTTTTATCTGAAGTCTAATACAAACGACACTTGCATATTACAAAAGAACGAAATTAGATTCAAATAATTGAGATGCTATGTTTCAACTGCAATTGTTGAAAATAAACTATGGCTACGTTATGTTGTGATCAGATAGTATTGGGGTAAAATACAATATGTATATAGTATCACCACCAATATACACTATAATGACGAACATTTAGGAACGTACTTAGTTCCACACAACCTATGTGTTACTATAAAGAAATATTCGTTATGAAGGTTTAAGATGTGATGTGTATGTACCATGAACACAACACAACAAGTATACACTCTATTGACGTACATTTAGGACCATGTATTGTTCCACAGCTTAGGTGTCATAAACCCATCTTTGTTCTGATGGTTTACGATAACATGTCTGGCACTTTGTATACCGCACAACATAAACAATACAGTCGTTCTTAGACCAAATGACCATATCGCCTTCAATAAATCTTTATCTTATAACGTTCACAAGATCATTCAGTGTTTTCTACATTCCATTAGAGCTCTACTAACTACAGCCTTGGTTATCCGTTTGGCTAGCTTGACAGGTAGAATTTGAGTCCGTCCGAGCGAGCTCTGATCGATACATGTACCTACCGAGACTCTTTCCGCTCTAGCCCTGACGGGTACCTATCATACATCGATGTGTTTACGTCATGTCAGCCTAGTCAACCAGCACACTTGTAAAAGAGGCAAGAGTATTTTTACAGTCTTTTATGCATAAGTTTGTTTTTTCAATCCAATATAACTAAAATACTGTGAAAAAAGGGGAGAAATGCTGGGTAAAACCAGATTGAAAATAAGTCGTTCAAATACTCTGTGACATTTTGCTAACCTTACGTGATAACATTTGCGACCCATTTCTAAGAATGGTTGTCCGATACTCGAGCCAATTTCAAAGACTTTACAGCTAGCGATAATGAATAACTGATTTCAAAATAAGCCATTGACATACTTTACTATATCTGCAAGTTAAATACGCAAATGATGGACTAAACATGTTTAATATATCAATAAACAAATGTTTCTTTTAGATTCCGTCGAGCCGGTGTCTGCGTATATATAATGCTGGGATTCGTATTAACGAGACGAACGTATAAACTTTACTTCATGCTGGTACCACTATTCCTCTATTTCTGTTTGATGTACCGGGTTCTCGATGGAACGTGCTTAGAAACGGATACCAGCAGGGCAAAAGTCGGAACTTCCGCCTTCTCACCGTCCGACAAGCCCTCTGGTAGGAGAATTATGCAAATTTCTCGTGGGAACAATAACAACAACACGAGCCTCATTCTGGAACTGGCGCAGGAATACGACACGCTTGAGCGCCAACGGAAGCATGTGCTGGATACCATGAATAAGCTGCTAGAGGAAAACGCGGGAAATTTCCAGAAGGACCTCAGTGATGACCTAAAGCAGTTTAAAAAGATAGTCGTGAACGACATGGAACAAGATCGGGAACAGACGTTTTTGATCAATTCCGATCGCAGTCCATACGAGGGAATCGTTCGCCCGGTGTACCTCATTAACTGTACGAACGTTCACCGCATCCGACTGCAGAAGAAGATCGGCCATGGCGTCTCGAAGCAGACGATGATCGGCTCGTTCAACGGGGAACCAGTCGCCGTCAAGATGGTTACCCGCCACCAGAGCGAGGTCAAGTCGTGTATAGAGGGGATAAACAGGAACCATCCCAACAAAGACGCCATGCGCTCCCGGTGCTTCGTCTTTTCGAACATGAAGCTCATGAAGGAGATCCTACTACTGGAACAGCTTAATCATCCGGGCTTCGCGCAGTTGCTAGGTTACTGCATACGTAACGAGGAGAGCGATACGTCGGATCTCAGCGAAAGGGGCGTGGTTAGCGTATTCGAGCTCGGGGAGCGGTTTCTGCTTCACGACATTCATGCGTTGTCGTGGATGGAACGGGTTTCGCACTCGATGGAGCTGGCGGACTTTCTGCACTACCTCGAACACTCTCCGCTGGGTTCTCTTAGGGTTCGAGACTTCAAAGAGGAGCATTTTCTGCTTGTAAATAATACACTGAAGATGATCGATTTAGATGATATAGATAACCTAGAACCCTCGTGTAATACGTATGTAAATATAGAGGCTCAGTCCCAAAACCTACGGCAGGGTAAGTCGAACGGTTGTGGGTTCGATCTTCCATGTCAGCGGGGGTTGTGTGTGGGCTTCAACGCGAAGCAGAACATCAAGTTTATGAACAGGATCTTTTTCAAGCGGCTTCTGTTTCCGACCGTTTTTCCTCGGGATTTATCGGAGGAAGTCGGGTTTCTGCTGGCAGACATTGACAGCGATTTGCTGACGGCACAACAACTGTATGAAAGGTTGAAAGCTTTGTCTGAGCACGGGGATTAACCCTTTTCAAAATACCATATTTTCGACTGTCCCAAATTGAAAGAGTTTGCAGAAGACATTTCAAAATGCGATGAAATTGTGATGTAATCATCTGATAGAGTTGAAAACATTGTGGGAAAAGGAGAAATTGCTCGTGACGAGCAATTTTTCTTTTTACCAAAATTTTTTCCAGAGTCGTCTGCAACAAACTGTGCATGTCGGGGTTTGTTTTTTTAATAAAGGTTTAACCAACTTGTTGTTTTACAGGTATGTAAGGATAACCTCCCCAAAGCGTAAACGCAACGTTAAATTAATCCTAAGAATGCTGGGTAATTTTCTAAAAAAGATGTTTTTACGGCTGGACTGGATCTAACCAGTTTGAATAACCACGAAGTCGGTTCCAGCACTATAAGGGTTAAAGCGCAAATGTCACCTTACTAAAACGTTCATTAACATTGTGGAAGTAAAGGCTCTGTTAAGTTTGATCGGAGGGGTATAGCTCGTCTATGGAATCATATATGATTTCATTTAAGGTGCTTGTTCACTAAGCAGGGAATCAAGTGACCAATGTTCACGATCTTTTGTCCGAACAAGATGGCCGCACCACATTAATTTTTGCTTTTTTCACTTTCATGTACTTTTACCAATGATAGCCAAATTGTTTACCACTCATGAGTTGCCCATCAATATATTCGGTTCTGGTGTTATATGATAACCCAAACATTATATCGGCGTTACTTCTAACACTCGGCAGAAAAAATCGCAGTCGACGGTCGCGACATTCCAAAACAGTTGGTCTTCGACTGCGATTTTTCTGCCGAGTCTTTTACGTCACGCCCTTACAAAGCATGTGCTATCATATACCACTAGAACAGGAAGGTTGATGGTCAACTCATGCTGGGTACAAAATGTTGCAATCATTGGCAAATGTAGGTGAAATAGCAAGAGTACTTATTCCGTGTTGAGCGCGGCAATCTTGTTCGGACATAAGATCGCAAACATTGGACACGTGATTCCCCCGCCTGGAGCCATCAACTTCATACGTACACCTTCATACAGTGACGAAAGAAGCATACATCTAACGACGCTATCTTTATCATTGCTACTATGAGAGGGTGGATCCAATTATAAACCATTCCCTTTGTCATTTATTCGCCTTTTATTTGCTATTAGTCGAATGAGTATTCACAGGCATGCTATAGCACGTTCCTCCTAATGAAATCATTACCACAACACTAATGCCAAATGAAAAAGGAGACCTTTTACTGAAACTGTTTCGCTCGGATCTTTTTCTCATAAAACCGTACCACTCTAAGAAGGTGATCAGTATTTAACAATGTTACAAAAGTCGGGTATCCTTTAAGCTGTACCACCATAATAGTGTAGAAAAGAATGTGTGTGAAAGGTTGTAATTTTGATTCCGAAAGAGGATAATTGGTTTTACTGTTTTGTTTACATCGATATTGAAGATATTCTTACAATTTATGTAAATCTCCTTCGATTCTGCTTCCTAGAAACTAACCACCTATTTGTCAGAATGATTTTCTAGCTTGCACAGCTTCAGGTACGCCAATGTAAGCCGTCGCATAAAGTTAAGTCAGAGTGTTGGAATCAGACGTAAAGCTTTCAACATTGATAACGCCTAATTATACCAACTTACAGCTAACAAGTTTTAACGCCCGATGTGTATTAATGAAGGGTGGCAAGGAAGTTCCCGTTTTTCATCTGATTTGAACCCATGATATTCGTGTCCAATGGCTGATGCTCTTCTCCAGGCTGGAAACATCCTGGGTGGTACTGTTTCATTAAACATGTTATGCTTAAAGTTATATGGGTTAGAAACAATTTTCCCTATTGTTTCAATATTAGGCGAATCAATATTGCAAAGTAACATTTGATTGGAATCGTCTTTCCGAGATGTTCCAATGACATGTCGCACCTATGATATTCAAGTTAGGGGGATACGTTTTGTTTTAGTTTCAAAGTAACAAAATACTTTGGTAAACGGCTATTGTATGTAAACATGCAGGCACGTATTGTAAACAGTTTATGATTGTCAAAAACGTCATTTTATATCAAATAAGGTCTGTGCTTTAAATATATATGGAGTTTTATGTGTTTGAAATGTATAAAGTGTCAGATAAAGTGAGTTTGAATGAAATAAAGGTGTTTGTTATGCAAAGAAAAGTTTATGCCATTTGCAAAGGCATTGGTACTATTTGGCGCCTCATTCATTCGTGCGGGATCCTAGAGCCCTATCGGAATGTAGAAGAACGTGCCAAAGTACTTTGCAAACAGACAATACCAAAACAATGTGTCTATTGTGTCAATCTATTTGTGCAGTCGATAGAAATACGATAACTATTCATTAAGAGTAAACACATTGTGCAATTAAGACGTATCATTTCCAGAAACACAAGAAAATAAGTCCCTTAAAAGGTATCGATATTCTTCCGCGAACGACAAAATAGCGCGCCGAAAGTGAGTAAACCGTCCATTACAATCTATCACTTCCGCGAGACAAATTGGTCCCCCGACGATTTCACGAAGCGTCCATATTGACACGGATCGTTGAAAATCGTTTACTTGATACTGAACAATCGACGATGTCTGACCCTTTAATTGCACGCAATGATGGAGTGAAAGTGCCCGTAATCTAACTAAAACCACCATCAAGGGTATCCGAATGACAGCGGAAATGCGCAATCGATACAGCTTGATAGCGGCGGTCCAAAATGGGCGACCACCAAAGTGGCTAAGGTGTACAGGCGATCGTTACCCAAGTAAAGTAATGGTTAGCGTTTGGGACCATCGACCAGTCACCCCGGGTTCGTTCCCCGAATGGGACCATTTTCTTCAGCGTGGAATGTCCTTGTGCAAGACACATTTTCTCGCCTATCACTGGTAGGAAACCGGGGAACATGTACTATGATACTCAAAAATGAGTGCTGTACATTAGCAGGAAGAAGAAGAAATTGGTTCCCGCTACACTTTCAACTATGAGTCAATATTTGTGAGGTACGAACGATAACCCTGTATAGGAGATTGGTGTACACCATGACTAGTCTCAGGAATGTTTTGTTATAGTCTATTTTCAATGCGAATAAAAACCCCAATCGCATACTAGTACTTCCGGTACAAACACCAGGTTAGACAGCATATATGCTAATAAAATACAAAAAGAGCATAGAATAATTGAATTATTGAACTACAAACGTCCACTGGGTAAGAATGGTAGGAAGTGTGGCGGTCATTCTAAAAGCCAAAGAAAACATGGTTGTAGTGGCTTCCCTCCATGTTTCTCCTTGATAAAAAGGTAATTATTGAGGCAAAAATGTAAAAACAAAGAAATGGTAGAATTGGCATTTGGACTCCAAAGTAACCGTGGTATGAGCTAAACACCATTTATACACTGGTAGCGAATCCAACCAGTGCTTCCTATTTCGAACGGACGAGTGTATTAATCGATCTTGTGTCTTACACGTTCGTGCAGAAAAGGACTTATTTGTTTTATTGTTCCCTCGGTTTATGTGCGATTTGGTTGTCAAAAGTGGCCCCAGTCATTTGTCAGCATTTGTTGTTCAACCACACGCGATCGTATGAAGTGTGATGGACTCCCACACGGTATTGTTAAACGCTTGGATATGCGTAAAGAAATTACCTTATGAACATACGATGGATGCATCGTCACCAGAAAAGCGTCCAACTGACACGGATGTGGTGAGCAGGAATTTTCATTAGGCGCTGGTACTTACGAGGTCTTCCCAGATAGCCAGGTTACCAAGACACAGTCAGAACTACTCGGATAGTTCCGTGATATGAGAAATATACTTTGATTTCAAAAGAAGGGACAAGCGGACAAACGATTATACCATGTCGTAGGAGAAGGGTGCTCGAGTAGGAAAATAGACTAACAAGCTTGCAAGGATTTCAGCAATTGAGTTATTTCTAAGACAACGTCTCTAAAATATGATTCTGTCAGCTAATTTGTGTGTTCTTTTGAAGCAAGGAGAGGTGCTTAGAAGACATCAGAAAGTGGGACCAAATGTCATCCCTTGTTGTTTTGTTTAATTAGAGATGTACGCATAGAAACCTGTTTTGACCAGATGATAGGTCGGTGCATTTGAATAAGAATTGTGTTTTAACCAGACAAATCCAAAAAGCAGCCAACATAACAAGGAATGGCTAAAAGTGTCTATCAAATGTATGCGTTTTATTCGACAAGTTTAGCTTAATCATATTTCACTGCATTCATTCTACACGAGGTTCGTGGCATATTCACAAAAATATGTATACATAATAATTATATTTAAAGATGTTAAAAAGCAAAACATAATTGCAAAATGGTAGCGCAACAAGTGATAACAACATCAGCGAATGGCCCTCTCCTAAGCCTATTTTGAAGGAGTGACTTACCACTTTTTCAAAAAACATTGTGATAAATGATTTTCTTTAACGAAAAAGATGCTCATAATAAGCATATTCAACATTAGTCTAACAGGGCGTGGTCAAGTTTCATTGTCCTCTCATAACCAATGATGCACATGCGCGCCATAGACCAATACAGTTGGCTCGGCCATAACCTGTAAAGTGACGATTTATAGGGAGCCAATTTGAACGGCGATAGACACATTTTCCACTTGTCTGATATTCATTTCGTCTCGTCCGTTGTCATTTGTGAGATAACTCATTCAGCTATTCGCCATTATTGCTGTTTTGATACTGTATTGATACAGAGCAAGGTATCATGAAGCGGTCCGATGACAAAGCTTGCGCAGAGTTCTCTTCTATCATTACTAAACTGGGAACTAAGTCACATCTGATTAAAATGAGGAAACGCATGCGTGGTTTCTTCGACGTGATACGAAATGTGTGAAAGTATTGATTGCATACATTGGTCCTATGTACAAATATGTTCTTTATTTCTTGTCACACCGTGACTATGTCAGATGTAGATATTGATCTCTGAAAATTTCAATTTAGAAACCTCAAAACAAGTTATGGTTATTTTAGGAAAGGGCGATTGCCACTTTGCCTCCTTTGCTGATAATGAGAGCAGGGTATTTTACCATTGCCCTGTATTTACGCATTCTTATATCATTGGATCAGAATATATAATATACCACTGCGACAAAAGGAGAGAATTCCCCTAATGCGTGAGCATATTTGAGTGAATCTTACACATGGCCCATTACCAGAGTGCCATTTCAAGCAGCTTTGTGGACATATATATGTCAAACTCTCTCTCTCTATGTCTATTATTTATGAGGCCCCTTGAATCTCGAGCTATGGAGATTCTACTTTATCCTGTCACTAGTGTCATTTGGGACCGATAACTAGGTGCCGTATAACATTTGTGATATCCGGTACTAGCCATGTATCACATGCACGTGACGAATCATGACGTCATAAGAACGATATGACGTCATTTTTACATCATTCTCTACTTATTTTTTCCGTTTTTCTCGTGTTTTATTTACATTTTGTTTTTTAAAAGTATACATAAAGGTAAAAGGATAAATAGAATAGATGATTGGTGTCTTTGAATAGGAAAAGTTATCGGGCTCGGCATCGGAATATTATCCGTTTCGCCTTCGGCTCACCGGATAATATTCCTAAGCCTTGCCCGATAACATTTCCGATTCACGACACCAACCATCTATTCTCTATGTATTTAATGCAGAATCACACCCTGAGACATCCCGCAACAAGAACCAATTAATTAGGAGCATTCAAGTTTGAAAACGGAGGCACCGCACGTAAAATACGTGTTTCCGAAACCAAGCAACACGAGCATCACGGGAATTGATTAGGGAGATTTTCAAATCGCATTTAAATGTTTAAATAATTCCTTCCGAGGCATGTCGACTGTGAGGGGAAATCTTCAATAGGATAGAAACTTGCCCTTAATTGCTGTGAATGAACTTCTTGAACGTGTCGGATTTAACTTCAAAAGATTGTATCTTCTTGTGACAGTTTTTATGTGACCATACCACAGATTAGGAACTGGATCTCTTTAAGATCAGATTTAATATATAGAATATAAACACGATAAATGGCATCGAAATATATAACAAGAAAGCCAAATGAGAAGAGAATAAGCCAACTAAATATTCATATTTTGTAAGTCAAATGTATTAAGACAAGTTAGGTTTTTTTTGCGCTATATTGTGTATTTTTTATCTCATATGTTTCCAGATCAAATACTATGTTTGCATTTATACTATATTTGTTTGTATGTATGTATTGACATGCATTGTCCTTTTCTTTTTAATGTACGTGTATATGTTGTAATAACGATGCACATTGAGTGTTCAAGTCATGAAATAAGCTTCTGTTCTGTTCTGGTAAAATCACAAAGATTTGTGCAGTTACATAAGACTAGATTATTGATACTCTTCTCAACCACTTGTATAATCGTTTGGTAAAGATAAAGCATATATGTCTTGCAAACATAGTAACTAATTAAACTGCTCATTTTGTAAGCAATGATCTTTTGATTTTCTCCATGTGAAATCGCCAACGTGAGAAATTGCGAAAGGGTCGCCGTAGATACGTCATGTGTCAATTAAACGTCAGAGCAGGACAGTTCTGCTTCGGACCTTCGGACCTTTGGAACGCCGCTTCTTTGTTCGTTTATTGTTGAAAATGGCGTTAAAGCAAACATAGTTAAACTGCTAAGGGATGGAACTTGTTTTCTTCGAATTCGTAAATACCGATTATCACTAAGCGGATAAACTCTTTGAGATGAAGCGAATAGAAAAAAACGTAACAATCCTTTTCATTACCTAAACATTTATTTTCTCGCGAGATCCCGTTTTCCTCTCGCGAGACCCCACTCGACCATACGCATATCCATATAAATTTCGGAGAATTCTTTCTGACACCTTGGTCTCCAAGGAAATCATTTTCCCGGATGTTAGAGGTTCATCACATAGCGATCAGTGCTTCAACATCTGTCTGGCTTTCACTTACAGTTAAATGATAACTAATCCTTTGTGTTGGGGAATGTGGTTGTTCCAAATTGAATAAAATGGCAGACGAAAAAAGAATCAAATCTTATTATGAAGGGGATCGATTTCATCGTTTTTGTTATAGGAACACTGCGCTTAAAGGAGAAATTGCTGATCTCTTTTCTCTTATTTCTCGCATGAATGTATCTTAAAACGAGTAAGTATACTTATAGACAAATAAATGAAAATAAACAATTGATTAAATGCAAAAAAAACCTTCTGAAATAGGAACTGTAGGTTGACTGTCCGAAAAATTTCCATGTGTGATGTCAGCTTGGAGATATTTCCATGGGTAACATGGAAAGTTCTAATAACAATTTAACTGCATTTGTATATATGCATATGTCACACCATTGTATTTGCGAAAGAAATAGAGCGAAGAATGTCGGCGACATTGGTGCAGTGGTAGAGCAGAACCCGAAATACCGAGGGATCCGTGTTCGATCCCCGTTAGGCGAGGTGAACATTGCCGGGACGTATCAACAAATCGGCGCGAGTATTGGTCTTGTATCCAGAAAGCAAGCATTGAAGCTTCGAATTCTCTTCACCCATATGCCGAAAGGCCCTTCTTCGTACTTAACCATATCCAGATCCAGAAAAAAAGTATGTAAAAAATCGAGAAGAAAAATGGCACCCGAAACCGGAAGTGGTCGTTGAATCCGGAACGTTTCGGCAGGCAGTATCGTCCGGGGGGCAGATCTTAGACAGGAGTATCCCGTGCCAAACTAGCCCATAACTCGGTTTTATGTGTTTAATGTTTCCTCAATATAAGGCATTACGCAGTCCCGAGGGGACAGACGTAGCTCGGCAAATAACATTAGATCGTCTTGATACACCGATGCTGGTAGTTGTACAGAGACATTCAGCTCAGCAAGGATATTGATGGATTGAGTTTTAATTTTCCATCGTTTTCAACAGTGCAGCCCATCTTGAATCAGGCGACCATTTCTAGCTCTCTATTTTGTTTATGATAAACAACTGTATGTTACAACCCTTCTCGAATCAACTGACCATCTCTTACTCTATATCATGCATTATAAACAACTGTATAGCTATGGTTTCATTTTCATAGGTTCTAATGTCTCTTATAATTCCTATTTGATTGATCATATACTTGTTATATATACTTTACATTAACAAGCTTGTAGAGATATTGGATAAATAAAAATAGAATCTAGTTGACTGTGTATCCCTCGACACAAAAGAGTGAAACGGAGTGTCATGGGAAGTTGTTTTCTTTTGTCAAAATGGCGTCTAAGGTCTTCCACTACAGATGTGAAGTGCGTCGTAATGTGTTTAGTGGGCACTCAGGAAACAAAGAAAAGTGAAAGCGCTGCTTCAATGTTGACTCGCTTATTTACAAAACCGACGTTTCTTCCTTTATCACACACTAGTCTGTTCCCCCTATAGAAGTATGCAACTCGTCCAAACTGAAAGCATCTATAGACGAATCGAATACAGCATGAACAATAATAATGAAGGAAGAATATAGGAAAAAACCGAGAAGCATAATAAAGATAAAAAATGATTGTTTTACTCTGTTTTTCGATTTCAACACAGAAAAACAGGAAAGCGTTGTGTACAACAATCGGAAGCATAAAAGAAATCATTGAAAAACTAATTGCAATTCGCGTTTGTTATACAGCACTTTTCATAAAACTATATTGTCATGTCTTTATTTATATAATATATTACTCATACAATCGCTTGCCTTTATTCTGGCTCGTAACTTTGGTTGCTGTTAATCAGTAGAGATTTCATCTTTTTAATCTCTAAACCTTGGACATGAAATAGATAGACATTTCTTGTCAGAGACACTTTCGTTAGAATGTAGGCCGGTCTAAGAAGAAAATAGAGAGAAAAAAACGAGAGAAAATATAATGCTGAAAAACACAAACTGATGGGAAACTAGTCAGTCTCAAGCTCAAGTGTAAGACACAGGGTTGATGAATGAAGGGCTATTAACAAACGTTCAATGTCCCCGTAACTTCTATCGGGTTTGCTGTGGAAATCGGATTTTCGTGAAGGAAATTAAACGAAAAGAAATCGCATGTTGTGTCCTATCTCCCAGTCACTTGGAATCACACCTAACATGAACAGTGTTGTAGACTCACTCCCGAAATTCCAGGCAATTATAAAGGAGTTAAAGGGGAAGAATGGTGAAGAATAGATTAAGTATTAATAAATCTAAGAAAAACTGCACACACAGAGAATAAGCAATGTTTAAAGAAAGTGAGTGACTCGATGACTACATGAATATGTGTGTGAGTGGGTAAGAGATAAAGATACAGACATATACAGAGAAAGGAAGGGAGACAGATATAGAGAATGAATGGGAAAATCAAAGAAGAAAGAGAGAACACGTGAGAACACGTGAGAACACGTGAGAACAGCCAGCCAGCCAGCCAGCCAGCCAGCCAGCCAGCCAGCCAGCCAGCCAGCCAGCCAGCCAGCCAGCCAGCCAGCCAGCCAGCCAGCCAGCCAGCCAGCCAGCCAGCCAGCCAGCCAGCCAGCCAGCCAGCCAGCCAGCCAGCCAGCCAGCCAGCCAGCCAGCCAGCCAGCCAGCCAGCCAGCCAGCCAGCCAGCCAGCCAGCCAGCCAGCCAGCCAGCCAGCCAGCCAGCCAGCCAGCCAGCCAGCCAGCCAGCCAGCCAGCCAGCCAGCCAGCCAGCCAGCCAGCCAGCCAGCCAGCCAGCCAGCCAGCCAGCCAGCCAGCCAGCCAGCCAGCCAGCCAGCCAGCCAGCCAGCCAGCCAGCCAGCCAGCCAGCCAGCCAGCCAGCCAGCCAGCCAGCCAGCCAGCCAGCCAGCCAGCCAGCCAGCCAGCCAGCCAGCCAGCCAGCCAGCCAGCCAGCCAGCCAGCCAGCCAGCCAGCCAGCCAGCCAGCCAGCCAGCCAGCCAGCCAGCCAGCCGGCCAGCCAGCCAGCCGGCCGGCCGGCCGGCCGGACGGACGGACGGACGGACGGACGGAAGGACAAGACAATTTAAAACACTGATTGCATGCGTTCACTTTAACATACACTATCAATGTACTGTACTTGCAAGCTTGTCTGTTCTATTGTGTGTGCGTGTTTATGTTGGCCTCTCTTCATCAATGAGTATCACAAAACATTCTTTGTGCGTGTCTGTATACTATGAGTGTATGATCACAAGGGAATGTGTCTGTTTATCTGTGTTATATAAGGCCATACTGGAAAGAAAGACCAATCAGACTGAAACAATGCGATGCGACGATTTTGCCTGATGATGCATTTTCCGAAAATAACACTGGGATAATGTATCATATCCCTACGTCTACTAAAAGGCTGGCAGACGTGCCGTTCTTTATTGATATTGAGTATCGGTAGATCACGAATTCACTTTCCTCTGTCTTCGGACAAATCGAATAATCTTCTCATTAATTAGATCCCGTACGCTGATTGGATTAGGCACGGATCGGTGTATCTTAGATCCTTCATCCATCTTTACAATGTCATCGCTCCTCGGGGATACAGTTTGTACTTGTATTGTCTACCCCGGGATCGCTCCCGTGCATTATTACATTGGTCCTTCTAGAGTTGCGGATGATGCTATATTGTTGTTTTATTATTTTGCTTTGCTTTCTTAATTCAACTTTAAACTGTCAACCGCTGTTTTCTTTTTAAAATGTTTCAAACTAGTCTCTTTCTTGGTTCATTTAACTCGTTTAGGTGACCAATTAAAGCAGCTAAACTTGTTTTAACCACTCCTAAACAGTAAGTGTTAGGATATCCTATACAGGATGCAAGTTATTCAGGCAGCTCTCACTGAAACAATCTGAAGGGCATGCGTTCGTATTAAGTCGTTTTGTCTCCCTTTACTATGATCGCTTTAAATAAGACTGACTGTTTTGGGAATCCGAAAAAAAAAACGTTTCTATAAAACAAACTGTATCGTGATTATTCCATCTTTAATAAAAGCGTTACGAAACATTTGGGTATTTTGAAAACATGCTTAGATAAGGCTGTAATGGTTGTAACTCTTCCCTTGTAATTTGATAAAATGTCTGTTCACGCTTTGTTTAGAACTCTGTGGCCTATGCAAAAGAAGAATGAACAACTTGAAATCCAACGATCCATGTTTATGTCAGTTCAGATCCGATAACAAAGGACTTTCATGGGAAGCATGCATCCAAAAGTGCCATGGAGGCGAAACAAGTTCTATAACTACATATGGGTCTTTGGTACACCTTGAGGGTTAAATATTTAAAGGCACATCAAAGGAGAAAAGTACAAATAAATTACTGAAAAGATATATGGAGTTCTTTTATTATGTTCATAAAAGTCATGATAATTAGTTTAAGAATGCATTGAGACCCTATTAAATAGACTCATTTAAAATTAGTCATTTTGTGCTTGAAATATAGTTGTCTCTAATTCAATCATGTTTATCAACAACCTGTTTGTTGACATATTCAAAATAACGAATTCTGATTGGTCGGTTCAAAAATGTGTGTATCAACTGTCAAGATCAGAGGTGAAGAATCAGGAAATCTGAATTGTAAAACTTGCTAATCTGAGCTATTTCTGGTTTACTTTCATTTTTAAGTTGTGCTGATGGTGTTTTCTTATAAAAACTATTTGAATCTGTCCAAAGGTTTTCCAAATAATATAGTTTGATATAGCATTAATCTCCTTTAATGGGCCTCTCAAACTTGAGGCCTGTCACAAACGAAGAAAATACAACATCTTCACCTCCACAGTAGAGCTTCAGTAAGATAAAGAACGCACTACACTAATCTCGTTCGAGTTTCTATCAAGCTCGCATTATCTCTGACGGCGACACAAAATAACTCCGACAGATATAATTATCATCCGCCAATTCGTCTTCATTTCCGTCGAAGAATTCACGCATCGCTGACTACAAGACAGGCAAGGTCAGACGGGGACTTTGCAGTCGCTGCCAATGAAATTGTTCACATCTGTACGGCATATCGGTAGGGCTATTGTGTTCGTGTGTTGTGATTTTCTACCATAATCGCGACATCACATGTATGTGTGGTTGCTATATTGCAATAGTACAAAACATAGCAAGGCGATATCATTAACTACGATAGAACGATGGTCATATCACAATAATACGATACAAGGTATTTCGATATGTATGATACATAAACGATAGTACACGTACGATAAAGATAACACAAAGTACGATTGTGATATCGCAATTATACAACACACGACAATACATGTACGATAAGTATAACGAATAGTACGATTGCAATATCGCAATGATACAGTACTCGACAGTACATAAACGATAGAGTTTACGCAAATTAACGACTGTTCTAATGCACTTTAGCAGTAGTTCAACACACAATACGATTTCGAGAAGACAAAATACGATTTGGGATTTGGTAAAGCAGTTTGGGTAAAACTACTAAATGAGATAAAGTCCTTCTTTCATTTTTCTTTAACATGTTTAATAACCAAAACAAAGAGTTACAAGTTAACACCTTACCAAAAAACCCAGATAATTTCAAACATCTTTGCCGTTACATAAGTTATACAATTACAAACACATGTCTGTTGGACTATTTCACAAATTGTGTTATTGTGTTATTTGAGTAACTGATATCTAAAGGATGATTTTAGTTATCTTCGTCACTTACTAAAAGGCGACTTTTGTTTCTTTGTCTTCACAAAATAAGTGAAACGAGTCTCAAAGCATCGAAATGCTTTAGTGGCAAACTCTAACATGTTTGTTCATATCCCAAGATAAGTTAATTCATGTTTAGACCATTGTTTACAAAATCAACCGTAAAGGCTTTCCATATCTGCAACATTAATGTGCTATACCTTCACCACACAATTATGAAAATAGAAGAGAAAGGTATCAATGATCATATTATCTATATGTTACTTTATAGATCTATGATGCATTTTTATTCATAGAAGACAATGTATTTAAAAAAAAGATTAAAACCTCAATATGTGATATAGTCCATTTCATTAATTTACAGTTTTCTTCTTTAACATTTCAGTCTTTTTTATTCTTTCAAATTCCGTTAAGTCAAGGTAAAAAGATGAAAAGTGTATCAATAATCTAGTTTAATGTATAGATCTGTATTGCCATTTAATCCATAGAAGACACCGTAGACCAATGTCATAAAAAGATTAAAATATCAATTGGAGATGAAGTTCTTTTCATTCATTTACAGCGTTCTTCCTATAGAATGTTCATACATTTTTCTACATTAAATAAACGTTAAGTCACACAAAGGAAAAAGATGAAAAGTGTATCAATGATCTATTTAACAATAAAGATCTTTGATGCTATTTTGTCTAAAGAAGACAATGTAATCTAAAATAGATTAAGATATCAATTTGTGAAAAAGAGCCCAGTCCTTCGTATTCATTTACGATATTCGTCATTATATTTCAGTCTTTCTCCTAATTCAATTTCAGTTTAGTCACATCAAAAAAAAAAAAAAAAAAAAAAAAAAAAAAAAAAAAAGAGGGAAGAGTATCAATATTCATATTATCAAATGTAACTTTATAGATCTTTGATGCCATTTTTCCCATAGAAAACAACGTATTTTAAAAAAGATAAGAATATCAATTTGTGAGACAAAGTCTAGTCCTTCGTACTCATTTACAAAAATTTTTCATTAACAATTCAGTATTTTTTTCTGTCCGTTTTGTCACACAAAGGAAAAATAAATAATTTTTTATCAATACTATAATTAAGTGTATTTATCCTACCATTATATCCTTGAAGACAATGTATTCTAAAGAAAGAAAAATAGTAAAATATCAATCTGTGAAATTAAAAATCCTGTCTTTTTCTACTTTCCATTTCCGCTTAATCACACCAAGGACACGCCCAGGACAAGGTCGCCGAACAAACGCCGTACCCCACCCGCGACATACCGGCCAACACTCGATTCAGTCCTACATGGACGCGCTCGTTTCCACCATTGGAACCCGTATCGGACTGCCCGTTGAGCGCGAAGAGACACCCACTGCACACGTGATAGTCAAGGCCGTCGCTATTGGTTACTCGGATATGTTCGTTACTGACGTACAACGTGACGGTGTTTACTGTTGACGTAGATCCGTCAATGATGTGCATGATGCGGTCAAGGCCGGAACATTTGTCACTCGGAAACACAGTGATGTTCGGGTACTGGCCAACCACCTCGGCGTTGTTCTCCTGGTGGGAACCATCGCTGCCTGTAATGGATATGTGCAGATTATAGAATGGGATTGTTCACTCCATTTGCATGTTTGTAACGAAATCAGAAACTAGTATTGTTAAAATGGTTTGTTTGTCTGTATTTTTGTAACTGGATTATAACACTGTTACAAGTTCAATTTATTGATATCGATTTAACATAGTATCATCATTATCTGAATTATCTTACGGTGTCCGACTCATAATGATGGCGGAATACTCTTTAAATGTTAATTTTCATAACGGCTGGTCAAGCAAAGTAAAACCATTTGGTCCTTCAAGCTCTTATGAAATTAAAAAATCCGTCACCGAAATCTGAGTCAACGCGACACTATTAAAAACAATCTTCAGGTATAAATGTCGAAGTTACAGTTGGCATAAATATGTTGTATGAGTATTCATCGAATCAAGGATATAAAAGATGCAACATTCTCGTAAGTGTGACGTTCCACATCATTGCAAGCAAGCGCTCACAAACGAAGCAGAAGTGTCCGAATATACATTTTCCTGAGGCAAAACCAATAACGGAATATTCAAAGTATTTTACAAATTATTCTTACACCCCTTCTAAATGTATAACCAAATGTTCTTCAAAAGTCTTGCCGACTTCTGCAGTTATTCTACCGTTGACCTTCTATGAATTTTTTATGAAATATTTCGCTGTCGTTAAAAACAAATGTTGTAACTCAAACTTACCCGAACCGTCGTTTGATTGGCTGTCACCTACATCGAACAACCATCCACTCCTTCCCGCGTTAGAGAGCTCTAGATCTATTTTTAGCATTCTTCGGCCACAATATGGCGACTGTAGACATCCAAAACACGAGTTGTTGTCGATGCGTTCAAAGTCGGCCTACAATATAGGTACATGTACATTAACACTTTACCAAACGCCAAATTTTCGACTGTCAAGAATTGAACGAGTTTGCAGACGACATATCAAACTGTGATGAAGTTGAAAAACAATTTTCTGACATGGAAGAAAACATTGTGGGAACGGGAGAAATTGCTCGTTAAGAGTAATTTCTCCTTTTCCCACAATTTCTTTCAAGATTCGTCTACACAAACTGGCCACATGTCGTTATTGTTTGGTGCTACGTGCCGATTATGCGATTATTATGTTGATTAATTTGGAATATTGAAAATAATGATTGAGTGTGAGGGCATTATTTTGATAGTTTTTGTTTTGTGTGTTATTATTGTTTAACTATATGACTTCATATTGATATATGTTTTAGTCTATTCATTTGTATATCTTTCTTGAATACCAGATACAATGAAATCGACAATGCATATTCTATAGGAGCTGCTTAATTGTATTGATACGAAGTGTTTAAAGATGTATATACTTATATATTATTTCAACCCGGTTTACGCATTATGATTTATGTATTATGTTTTATGGGCCGGAGGCCTGAATTTACTGAATAAAAATTGAATTGAATTGAATGGTAATTGGTAAAAAATCTACAGACAACATAGATTTATTAAATCATTGCTGACAAAACATTCGACAGGGCTGTTACTTTAATCTTATACATGTACAAAAATGGTTAAATTCTCTTATCTATTCAAAGGTTTCCAAGTTAGCGTTGCTTAGTAAAGTCCCGTCACTGGTCAAGCTTTTAATTGGTCACAAAGGATCAATGAAGCTTCCAAGAACAGATTTCATCCGAAATGTTTTGTTTTTAATTTTCTATTAAGTTTGTGATTAAACACTCTTTTCACCATTCGACCTTCACGTACATTAAGGCGTTTGATAGGTCTGTACCAGTGTAACACTCTTTCATTTTAAACTGACTTTCAAACCATAATGCTATCCCCATTACGCTTCGTATCGCGAAGGGAGACAATCCTTATTTATGATTGTCTAAAACTTATGACAGTGATCCCCCTTGGTTGGATTGATCGTATCCACCATAAATGTTACATGGTCATCTATTTAGACCCGAAAATGGCTTTTACAGATGGCGGCGACATACCTAAAACAACCCATTTGTGCATGATTGGTAAGGAACACGAAATTATTTTCAAAGAATCCCCTAAATTTCAGCCAAATCTTGATAAAAATATTTGTGGTGGCAGTGATCAATGCAGCGTTGCAAGAGGGAATTATTGAGAGAAGTTGCCACTGTCTTGTCACCATCATCATGTTTAATGCAGATACACATACATGTAACCAATCTCTCCAACTTCCTTTGTAATTCCTCATTTAAAGAGTGTCAGGTTGATTAACTCACCGTAATTACAACAGACTGGCTGCATGGATTCCTATCACCCCGACTGAACCTTCCAACCTTCACCCCCTTCAAGGCACCTTCACGCTTCGTTTTAACCTTCACTGTAAAGAGAAATTATTAGTCATGTACAACTATTATAACAATGAAGCAGGCATTACTATGGAGCCGGATTGGCTGGAGCTGAGTATTCTGACAGATCGAGATAGTCATAAAAATGTTACATGTAAAGCTGTACGACGATGTCGTTTTTAACCAATATTGGGTAACGAACTTTCTCGTTCGACTGCTAGTCTTGCTCAAAGCGACCAAAGTTAAAGGAGATAGAATCGTTGATACCGATTTACTAAACGTAAGTCCAAAAACAACGGTCCCTCTTATTTCAACATTGGACTAAGCAATATTGCAAAGAAGCACATCATTGGAATCTTCTTTCCGAGACGCTTCCAATGATGCGTCAAATTGCAATATTGTTCGTTAATTTAAGATACTATCCATGTCTATTGGTTTTGACTTGCGCAAATGTTTCCCTTAAGTCGCCTAATAAAACGGTACCGTAGTGTTTAAGATAACTTACGACTTGGTACGGATGATAGACATTCAGACATCTCCAGTAGGAGCTTTCTGAATGACTTGCGCTCTTTTTTTAAGATAGCCTCAGATTGAACAACTTAACATGCACTCTTTAAGAGTGGTCGCTTGTGACGAGATTGACTTGTATAAAAACTCTCTCTTTGAATAGATAGCCTCAGACTGAACAACTTAACATGCGCTATTTAAGATTGGCCACTAATATGAAAAGATTGGATAAGACCAGCAAGAATAAATATGGACGCAGCTTACGTTTCCTTGATCCAAGGTTGACCTTTAGTTGACCTTTTTCGCAACACGGTTCACTCACTTGACACTCTTTTGGTTTCTTGTACGGAGGCTTCATCGTGTCTGAACAAAAGGTAAGGAACTTGTTAGTAATATATTGCATCACAGTTTCAGTAATCAATTGTATTAAATAGATGTTATTTATGAATAAAAAACTACTCACGAAGTATGAAACTATATACGAGGGTTGTTCGGAAAGATCGTAGAATTTTGTTATATCTATGTCTAACATTGTTCGACGAGGGTTGTTCGGAAAGATCGTAGAATTTTGTTATATCTCTGTGTAACAGTGTTCGATACCCTTGAAATTTAATACATGGATGCATTCACTGCACGCAGTCAACAAATACTGAACGTGAAAAAAAGAAGACATCATTCTAGAAAAACATATTGGTTAAAATCGTAAAAGACGTGAACTGTTAAAACAACTGGTTCAACAGTAAAGCACTCATTCTTACCTTGTCCAGACGGACATGGGAAGTCGTTACAGGATCGCATCTCTTTTGTCTTGCCCTCACAATCAGCCCCACTGGCAGAGGGATGTGGGTTCGAGCAGGTGCGTGTCCTTGACTGCTTTCCGGAGCCACACGATTTCGAGCAGGGGCTATAACTCGACCAGCTTGACCAACCTCCGTCAACTGTAAAGAGTTTTGAAATCACATCTTATGATATACGTTCCATTTGTAAAATCGTTAAAGTCTGTTTGAAATATTTCTTTTATCCATTTATGCAGTGGGAAGTAAACGTGTCATCGTTTTGTTTTCTGAATCAGTAGGAAAAGGACAGAGAAACTGGGAAAAAATATGCCAAAGTTCCATTGACAACACTATTTATCAGTATAAATAAATGTTAGGAACAACATATAAAAATATTTATGTTCACGTTTAAAAAATCAACTCGCGGGTTGTACCTCCGCTTCCGAGCTAGGTCTAAATTTGCATAATTCATGTACATGCTGGTTAAACAACGCTGTTAATGAGTATAAATGTAAAAGTATTAGTGATCATACACCTGTTACTTTTGAGATCTTGAATCCCCATCGACTCCGATGTTAAATCGGGCATTTTCAAGACTCTGCTGAGTGAAGAATAGTGTTTTTTTTACGCTTAGCTATATACAGAAACATCCAGTTTGACCATTTAACTCTCAGAAACTGTAATAAAATGGACACCTCAATCGTCTCATTTTTTTTTCTATGAAGCAAAGTGTATTAGTACCGTCCGAAAATCAGTACACTAGCTGTCAATTCTAGTCGAGGTACCGGCATTTGTGTTCATACATCCCAAACAAATAGTCCTGCAATAAGCAAACAAAACAAACTTTGGGAGCATTGCAGGACTATAATCTATACAGGAAACACATCAGTGTTCTACCAGTTCATCTCTTACTAGCAAAACTATGCACCAGAAGTCGAAACTCAAAATTTCTAAATGGGACTACTTTTGGGTACTAAGACCCGGAAGTACTCCGTAACAGGTACGAGACCTAATGTACGAAACCAAAATAAACAAAAAAAGGGCTGGGGCAAATACCCGTGATTATACTTCACATATCATCTGATAAAATAAAACCAATAAAAACTGCATCGTACAATGTAGAAGCCGATTTTCGTCATACCTTCGGCCGTTGGACATTGTTCTTGGTTGCACACGATATCTTCCTGACTTTTCCCGACACACTCAGTCCCGCCGTTGGCTGTTGGTGGGTTCGAACATGTTCTTGTCCTCGATTGCTTTCCGGAACCGCAGGACTTCGAGCATGGGGAGTAACTCGACCAATCCGACCACCCACCGTCAACTGAAAGCATTGGACATTCTCTTTATGGTTTTATTTTTTGTTTGTTCGATACATTCACGACATATTAAAGATTTCTTCAGTTATTTAATGGCTTTCTTTGATCAATCAGTACTAGGCTAGGGCTCTAAAGTGACTTGACCCCCACGAAACCAGAGGTATCGATGGCGGTCACACTTGGGACCACGAATTCTAGAAAAATCAGTATATACTTTGTTATCCTTTTTAATGGTTGTATAAATGGTGTTCGGTCTTTTGCGGTATAACATTATTTACATACTCCTGTAAAAGCAAAGTATTGGTTATTCACTTTTGAGCCAAATTAATTATAGCTGTAGTTTATAACATCCGACTCTTTCAGTTGACCAAAACCTACTTACTTCATAAACAGCGTACCAGAATACTTTTACACCAATGCCTGGCAAATATCATCTTGTGTTAAAAATGACCAGCGATGGCCTCCAAAAACAAATAATTATATTCGATACCATAATGTTAAAATTACCCGGACAAGGTAGGGTGCCACAGATGATCCGCTCAACCCTGTTTCCAACACAGTCGGCACCATTATTAGATGGTTTTGGGTTCGAGCAGGTTCGACTGCGGGACTGCATCCCTCCACCACACGATTTAGAACAGGACCCATAATCACTCCATGTCGACCAGCCACCATCGACTGAAAAAGGACCAGAAACTACATGTAAGTGTATCGTAATCATGACCAAGATGGTATTGCAATTTCCAACGACTCTTGTTTGTTTTTATGTTGAAAACTAGCAATTACCAACGACTCTTGTTTTTTTTATGTTGAAAACTAGCAATAACCAACGAGAGTTATTTTCTTTTTTATGTTGAAAACTACAGAATGTTTGCAAGTATTGCAATAACCAACGAGAATTGTTTTCTTTTATGTTGAAAGCTAAAGAATGCTTGTAAGTATTACAATTCCCATCGAAAATTGTTTTCTTTTATGTTGAAAACTCGAGATATGTTTTTAAGTATCGCAATTTCCAATCGAGCAATGTTTTCTTTTTATGTTGAAAACTAGAGAATGTTTGCAAGTATTGCAATTCCCAACGAGAATTGTTATCTTTTTATGTTGATAACTGAAGTGTGTTTGCACGTTCTATTGTTTGATACAGACAAACATGAAATTATGACCTACTTGTTGCAAGTCTTTATGTATGGTTCTGTGCTTTACATGATACCAAGAAAACAGGCATGAAGAATCGCAACAACTTTGACTCAATGGGATTAATACAAAGCCTTGTGAATAATGATACAATTAACAATTATCATGTTAATGATTCAGTATTCAATACCTGGACATGGTTGTTTGTTGCAGCTGATCTGTTCAACGCTGTTTCCAATGCAGTCAGCACCGTTACTGGAGGGTGATGGGTTCGAGCAGGTGCGACTGCGGGACTGTATTCCTCCGCCACATGATTTAGAGCAGGAATCATATTCACTCCATGTTGACCAGCCACCATCGACTGAAACATTGTACCATACATTTAATACAACACAAAAAGAACTATAATGAAGGGTCGATTTGTTTCAACTAGATGACATGCTTTGGCACATAAAGAAAGGATGGTTGGTGTCTTCAATTGAAAACGAAATCGTACAAACCTTGCGATACAGACGTCTGTTTCCTGATCTTGATTCTTAAGAAATAAATCACTTTATCGTAATACATCCGAATAACAAATTCCATGGAATTTGACCTTTGACGTTAAGCTAATGGTATGCCAACTAAGAACGCCAATCAAGCCGACAGAAAATAATAATACTGAAATTATTGTCACTAACAATTCAATGTAAAAACCAGCTGAAATGCGGACCATTTCTTTTTAAATTAAAGTTACTCAACTGTAAAAAAAAGATATTTTTTCTTATTTTTCTATTAACCGATTCAACACCTACCTCCGAGACACAACTCGAACTCGGCCCTGCAGCCGGCGTCTACCCAGACCGCCGTGCTGGAAAAGCCCCAGTTCTCGTCTTGCCGACAGTCCGTGCTCGATAACTGCTTATTCACTCGGACACCCTTGATGGTCACATGACCAAGGTCAAACTCGCATGTGTCGTATTCAAAGTTCAGGCTCTCGCAGGTCGCATCCATCATTTGTCCGTCACAATCTACCTCGACTGGAGAAGAATAAGTGTGGGTTTTGATATACAGTGTACAATACAGTAGAATAATAGAGAATATATGGTTGGTGTCATGAATCGGATATGTTATAGGGCACTAATTTGAATTATCACCCAGTGAGTCGAAAGCGAAACAGATAATAATCCGAAGCCGAGCCTGATAACATTTTCTATTCAAAGCCACCAACTTTCTATTCTATTTACAAACTGCAATCATGTGGAAAAGCACAAGCAAGCATAACACGGCGATTACAGGGTTCGAACACTTTCATTTTATAATCGGTGTTTCACTTGCAGTACATTTATCCTCTTACCCAATGAAACAGGATATCACTGCGTTGGAGAATAACCAATTACACAATTATAATTGTGTTTTTTTCTGCAATGGCCCCTTATTTAGAAATAAAGCGAAACAATGCAATATATGTATTTAAGTTACATGTTTCTATCGCTTTGTTTTTTATGTTCGTGTTAGGGCTAAATCTAGAAATAAAACACCCGACCTACTCAAGCCACAACTTACATGGGCATGGGTCCGTGTTGCAACTTTGGGCCTCGCTTGCCTCCCCGACACAGTCTTGCCCATTGTTTGAAGGTGGTGGGTTCGAGCAAGTGCGGCTCCTTGTCTGACTTCCTGTTGCGCATGTCTTCGAGCATGTTCCGTACTCGGACCAAGAGGACCACACTCCGTCGACTTGAGAACAATTAGGATAATTGATTATTTATGAATACTATTGTTTTGGATATTCAAACGTTATGATTACGATTGTCTTGGATACTCCGAAGGTATAAAACATATTTGATCAGAACATTTATAAGGAAAAAAGGTGGTAGGTAAAATAGTGATTGTCTCGACTTGATGCTATGCTGCTATAAATTGTGATGTTAATGTTGTAATTTCCCAAGAAATCCGTTTGTGTAAATGAAATCATTTAATTAGCTACTTGATGTGTACAATGGACCAGCTTTCGCTTTATTTACTATTTGTTTACATTTGTATGAGTCTATTTGATGAGTCAAAACTGAAAATATCACATGCCTTTCTCTTAAAATGTGTTTTTTTGGTTTACGTGTTGCAGACATGCTACACAACTTCATACGAACCCCATTTCTTTCCCAACTAAAACAGAAAGTATTGATTAGGCACATCTCCCGTTTCTAGCCTTGAATTTCGTAAAGAAAGCCTTTTCTGTGTTCTTTTCTCTCCCTTCAGCGGTGGGACACACTTGTTCTTCAATAAATAAGACTTCCCCAACACGGTGAGAGAACCAACAATTCTACCATGTACCGCGACATTCTTGTAAATTACACATTAAATCATACTTAAAGAATACATTGTATCCCAAACACGAAGGAAAACCAACAATTTTATCACACACCTGGACACTCTTGTACGTTACACACTCTCTTCTCAGTTGTATCCCCGATACAATCGGCGCCATTGTTGGCTGGTTCCGGTTTGGTACAACTTCTACTGCGAGACTGGCTTCCGGTACCACATGTCTTAGAACAGGAACTATAATCTGACCAGGACGTCCAACCTCCATCAACTGAAAATATGTACATTTATATTAACTCATTGTTCTATGCTTCTTTAGAAGAAGAGCCGAACTTTATACAGGCTAAACATCATTGACTGTATTGTCACACCTCATTAGATTGATTGCGATGTCAATGCTGTAATTTCCCAATTGCAAACAACAAATAAGAGCAGTAATAATAATAAAAACTTTCTTATTGTCATTCCTCATATTGATTTGTTCTTTTCCTGTGACAATTCCATTAACAGTAAGACCTTATATAGTAGTCTGCCTAACCTTATACAGGTCTTGTCGTTATATACAGTTCATTCATGTAACTTATATGCCCATTTGTCCGACTGCGATCTTTTCATTCGATATGTATTTTTACTTTGCTACTAAATGTTATGTTTATAAAGAATGTTTTATCTACGTAACAAAGCCTTAATAGCCAATGTCTAATCTAAACGACTCCAAACGATACATTAACATAAATAATTCATAAACTTTACGAAAGCTATATAGTCAAAATTGTGTTTAGAGGCCAGCCTATGGGACAGAGTAAATTCGCTGTTAAAGACAGGTTGGCTGCTTAACACAAATTGATTTACACTATTAATCTAACAATCGGACTTTCTGTAGTGGCTATTTAAGGCAGGTTGGCTGCTTAAAAGGGTGGCTGCTTAACACAAGTTAGACGGTATCTATATACGTACCTGGACAGGGTTGCGTGTTACAGCTTTTCTCTTCCTCGGCGTCTCCCACGCAGTCGCGTCCGCCATTCGATGGTGCTGGGTTCGAACATGTCCTAGTGCGAGACTGACTCCCGGTACCACACGTCTTTGAACAGGGGCCGTACGCCGACCATGACGTCCAACCTCCGTCAACTGAAAGAATAAAGGGAGTCAACTGTTGCTTTACGTTTATCTTATCGTTCCGTAATAAGGATAATAGTTTCCACCGAATCTAAGCTTTTAGCGGTAATAAAGGCAACTTTGTTCTAAGCGACCGCTCTTAAACAGTGCTTGAAGAGGTATATCTCAGTCTGAATCAATCTTAATACAGGACGCAAGTCATTCAGAAAGCTCCTACTGGGGCTTTCTGAATGACTGGCGTCCGTATTAAGCTATTAGTCGTCTAATATACCACGAATCGGTCACTCTTTACAGTGGTCGCTTAAAACAGTAGTTAGATTAAAGACTGTAGTTAGATGAAATATAAGGATGGTGCGTAATTAATGCTAATCAAAAGCAACCGCACTTGAAAATAAGGCAATGTGATACTTCATTAGGGAACCTTTCGTTATGAACTATTTCTTATATCATTACCAAGGTATATTATATATCTTGTAATTTGTATATGGAATGGAGAATTAAGACACATACACATTATAAACCATTGTTTCTTAAACTCCCCAGGTTCGATAACAATTGTATTCGATTAGCTATATCTTTTAAATTACATAACATTATACCTTATTCCAAAATCAGTTTATAGCAATATCCATCTAATACAACTATTTCAAAATGACGGTTCTCCACATTACACTTTTGGCAAAGTGAATAGCATAACGATCTTTATAGCTAGTTACAGGTTGAAAAAGAAAAGTTAAAGTCTAGACCTATTGAAAGCTGCGATATGATTGAATGCCATTTGAAAATAACATATATGAAAAAAGAGAACAACAACGACAGTTCAAATGAACGTCAACATTCCATGTGACAAAACGTAAGACAATGATTAAGGTGGTTTCGTACCTTTGTTATTTGTGCTGTCCTTGCTTTGACTATTTTCGCTACTTTTGTCGCTAGCTTTGCTACCTTTCTTAGAGTCTTTGGATTTACTGTCTTTGTCGTCATCTTTGCTTTTATTTTTGGAGTCTTTACTTTTGCTGTCTTTGTCGTCATCCTTGCTTTTATTTTTGGAGTCTTTGCTTTTGCTACCTTTGTCGTCATCTTTGCTTTTATTTTTGGAGTCTTTGCTCTTGCTGTCTTTGTCGTCATCCTTGCTTTTATTTTTGGAGTCTTTGCTCATGCTGCCTTTTTCCTCATCTTTGCTTTTATTTTTGGAGTCTTTGCTTTTGCTGTCTTTGTCGTCATCTTTGCTTTTATTTTTGGAGTCTTTGCTTTTGCTACCTTTGTCGTCATCCTTGCTTTTATTTTTGGGGTCTTTGCTTTTGCTGTCTTTGTCGTCATCCTTGCTTTTATTTTTGGAGTCTTTGCTTTTGCTGTCTTTGTCGTCGTCTTTGCTTTTATTCATGGAGTCTTTGCTTTTGCTGTCTTTGTCGTCATCTTTGCTTTTATTCATGGAGTCTTTGCTTTTGCTGTCTTTGTCGTCATCTTTGCTTTTATTTTTGGAGTCTTTGCTTTTGCTGTCTTTGTCGTCATCCTTGCTTTTATTGTTGGAGTCTTTGCTTTTGCTGTCTTTGTCGTCATCCTTGCTTTTATTGTTGGAGTCTTTGCTTTTGCTACCTTTGTCGTCATCCTTGCTTTTATTTTTGGAGTCTTTGCTATTGCTGTCTTTGTCGCCATCTTTGCTTTTATTTTTGGAGTCTTTGCTTTTGCTACCTTTGTCGTCATCCTTGCTCTTATTTTTGGAGTCTTTGCTATTGCTGTCTTTGTCGCCATCTTTGCTTTTATTTTTGGAGTCTTTGCTTTTGCTACCTTTGTCGTCATCTTTGCTTTTATTTTTGGAGTCTTTGCTTTTGCTACCTTTGTCGTCATCCTTGCTTTTATTTTTGGAGTCTTTGCTTTTGCTGTCTTTGTCGTCATCTTTGCTTTTATTTTTAGAGTCCTTGCTTTTGCTGTCTTTGTCGTCGTCTTTGCTTTTATTCTTGGAGTCTTTGCTTTTGCTGTCTTTGTCGTCATCTTTGCTTTTATTTTTGGAGTCTTTGCTTTTGCTGTTTTTGTCGTCATCTTTGCTTTTATTCTTGGAATCTTTGCTTTTGCTATCTTTGTCGTCATCTTTGCTCTTGTTTTTTGAATCATTTCTTTTGCTGTCTTTGTCGTCATATTTGCTTTTATTTTTGGAGTGTTTGCTTTTGCTATCTTTGTCGTCATCTTTGCTTTTGTTCTTGGATCCTTTACTTTTGCTATCTTTGTCACCATCATCATCTTTGCTTCCCTTCTTAGAGTCTTTGCTCTTGGTATTTTTGTCCTTGTCTTTGCTTTCGCTACTTGTCTCGCTTTCTTTGCTGCTGTCTTCATCATGCTCACCATGATGTTTACCGTGAACGTTATTTTGTTTGTGTTTATCGTCACTCCCATCGTCATCATCATTGTCTTTGTTATCTTTTCCTGGTGCATTATCGCTGTCACTATCTTCACTGCCATTAGAATTCTGGAATGGTGCCTTTAATATAAGAAGAAATAGTAAAGATATCTAGAAAAATATTGTTGTAAACTAAGCTGTGCTCAATTTATCATCAACGTCTTATATAGAGAATTGCCATGTTATTTCATTTTGAATTGTTGCCAAATGTGATCAAGTAGCTAGGCAGACAGTGATTTGTATACTGCTAAAAGGATGTAATTTTCTAATCGAATCCACAATATTCAATGTATTTAGAGATGGAACTTTCTTAACTGTTTTGTGAGTATATTTCTTAACATATTCGAACATATACTCAGCGTCTCCTTTCTATTTCACCATGCATGCTCCGTAAATATTCATGATTATATAGATGGAAA
Organism: Cerastoderma edule; assembly: GCA_947846245.1. Classification (NCBI taxonomy): domain Eukaryota; kingdom Metazoa; phylum Mollusca; class Bivalvia; order Cardiida; family Cardiidae; genus Cerastoderma; species Cerastoderma edule. The sequence goes on along the minus strand of OX401419.1, from coordinate 22,598,657 downwards.
TTACAAATACTACAGGGATCTAAGAAGATTTAGAAAACTTGAATGAGTTATCTCAATGTAATAAGTTATAGAAATACTTTTAAAATGGAAGTCAATGAATTTCATCTTTGTTGGTAGTAGTAACACTATAACGGCAACCCCTCTTTTGGCACCATGTTTAAAGAGTCATTATCACTTAAGCCTAGACTCAATAACATCTCATAATTATAGGAGTACATGTACCGTATATCCATCATTAACATGAAGGGTTTACGCCATTTTGGCTTGTCGGAGACGATATCTATTGTGACTTCTATATGTCAATATAACTATATGACTATATGATCATGTTATCACCATCTGTGCAACATGATTAACCTACAAAAAAATGATAGACGTAGTGCACACTTTCTGGACTGAGTGCCCTTAGTCGGTAATCTAGGTCCTCGACTAAAGATTGGCACTCAAACACGCAATTTTCAGACCAAACGCAGTTAGTTGCTGATTTAGCTCATCGGTTTAAAGACAGAGTTCAAATGTGCGTTTTTTTTTAGATGGAAGTTTGTGAGCTGGTAACTTAAACTCTCGATTGAAAGACAGTGTTCATTTGTGCGTCTTTTCGATCGGTAACGGTTAGCAACTAACCAAGCGCCTTGGTTTGAAGACAACACACAAATAAGCGTTTTCCTTAAGATCAAGAGTAGCTAGCAAATAACTGGGTCCGTCTGCGTAAAGACAGCAAACACTCAAAGGAACCTATCTAATGCTACGCAATACTAAGGCACCGTGAGTTAGAAGCCAAGCATTATCTGTCTTCAAAATGTACCTTACCTTTTACCAAACGCCATATTTTTCAAATAATCTTCTGAAAGGACAGAAAACATTGTGGGAAAAGGAGAAATTGCTCGTTAAGAGCAATTTTTCATTTTCCCACGATGTTTTCCAATGTCGTCTGCAACAAACCGGTCAAATGTCGCTATTGTTTGGTAATGGGTTAAGCTAAAGTAGATCCGGACCAAGGGCTTACCGGTGGATAGTTGTTATTTTTCTCCTCAGCCATCTTCTTCCATTTCTGTAAATGATCGCCTAATTTGTTCTGCATTCCGCCCATATTCGGCATTCCGTGGTTGAACCAACCAAACGTGCCCGGTATGATGGTTGCCATAACAACGGCAAACACCAGTATCGCCCGTGCATCCATGACGTCTCTGTGAATGGGAAACAGGCTAATTTATTCATACGCATCATCAAATAATGAGTCAGCCCAATTCGCATTAAGGAACAAGAATTATGGTTCAAAGGAAAACCTAGCACATTAACAACACACTGTAACACCTGTGACCATAATCAGTCATGTCTTCATGTAATTAGGGTATGATTTACAATGGTTTACGAATAATCCCCAAGAATATGTATATATTAGCATATTGATATACCGATCAATGAGTTAATATATGCAGTGCAAATTTTTAAGAAAATCAGATAGAGGCCAAAAAGAGCAAAAATGAAAAATTGTCTTAATCATTTGTCTTTGATAAACTAGTTATTAAGTATTAAGTCAATTAAAGCTATTTTCATTGGTTCTCTTCTTCTGGATTCCGGTGCCATTTAATGCGTTAATGTTAATTTTTATTAGTCAAAACATACTATGATTTCTATAGTAGTATTTTATATATATATTTTTACCTGATATTTTCATAAAGCTGGACAGATTGGTATGAAATGGAATTCGTTTTCTAACTGGTCTAATTCTATTTTTTCTATTGACCTTCGTGTGGGGAACCCGTTTTTTTCATAGCATGCATTTTTGTTTATATAATTGTAATAACTATGAGTCTTAGTGCTTAATGTTGAAATAAAATTATGTTATGTTACGTTATGTACATGCATCAGTGAACTTGCAACAAGATATTTATGCCTCACGTATCAACCATCATGTTTTATGCATGAGTTTCCTTCGCGCCAAAGAATCGAATCATGTGGACCAGTAGTTATGATAAGCTTTTAACCACGTGTCTCCTATGTTTTATGGTGACCTAACACCCATAATTACACGCTTAATTAATAATTAGTAACAGCTTGCGTACCGAATGTTGGGAACCACCCACTTCAGAAACAGGTGAATCGTTTTATTAAACGACTAAGGAAAGTATTTGCGTAAGTTGAAACTGGTAAACATGGATAATACCATAAATGCAAACACCATATTGACATGTGACGTGTACACGTCATTGGAATCGTCCAATGATGTGTTACCTTGTAATATATTGCCAAATATATGACCAAATCTTGAAGTAAGAGGGCATGTGGTTTTGAAATAAGGCACATATTTAGCATACCATGTTTTGTGAAACATGAACTTGGAAATTAGTGAAGGTAAGCGCTTTTTGAGTCAGAAAGCGTTTAACATTCTAGGGCATCATCAAACACTTGTCCTAGGTTGTAAAAATGTAAAATATTGACGGCATACGACATATTAGCATTTCCAAACATAGATAATTCATAATCTTTTTGTGCATATGCTAACACTTGAGTGATGAATCACGTTTAGCAACAATGCCACATGTAATTCTATGTTATAGTTGACCCAACACGTATACTTATGTGCTTCATTAACTTATATACGGAGGCAGCTTGCGCTCTGAAATTCTTGACTTTGCCCACTTAAAGAAACCACATACAAAGGATTATAAAGATGACGACTGTTTTATTGTAGCCATCTTAAGCCTGTCTTGTGTAACCTTCTCCAACTAGAACAGTGCTGGTTTGACTTTAAGACGACCCACAGGGCTAGCCTTACCTTAAGGCAACAGCATACAAGGGGTGGCTTAATCATGCTTTGATTAACTTATTCGTAAATGCCAACTCGTTTTCTACACATGTCCGTTTATAGCATATATATTACAAAAATCTGACTCGAAATTCCACCCATCTGCATATTTGTCAATAAATGAACGAGCACAATCATTGCAGTTAAGCGACTTTTGAGTCAAAAACGCTCAACATTCTAGGGCATCAGCCAAGTCTTATTCTACATTGGAATAGAATGTTCCTTACATAGACATATCGATTCCAATAACAATTAAACAATTGAGGGCACGGCCCCATTCCATACCTTAACCCTATTGTACCTAAGGTACTTATGTTGTGTCATGAATCTCGATTACCAACAATGCCGCATGTAATCCCATGTTGTTGGTGACCCAGCAAATATAATTATGTGCTTCATTAATTAATATACGGAAGCAGCTTGCGCTACGAATACATTGGCTTCGCCCACTTAAAGGGATACCACACAAATAATGAAAACAAAAAAGGGACGACCGTAATGTTAGCCATCTTAAACCTGACCTTTCTGCCAATCTCTAGATAGGACAATGCTGATTGGTCTTTCTTTAAGACAACACAAAGAATAAGCCTAATCTTAAAGGCACATAAAAGGAGAGTAATGTTATATCAAACTTGATTATTTGGTAAACCTTTGGTCAGATTCAAATAGTTATCACCAAGACCCCATTCAGCACAACTTAAACGTGAGAGCCAACAAGAAATAACCCAGAATAACCAGTTTAATAATTCAGGTTGTGTGATTCTTCACCCCTGACATTGACAGTTGATACACAAATATTTGAACCGACTTATCAGAATTCGTTATTTTGAATATGTAAACAAACAGGTTGTTGATAAACATCATTGAATTGGAGACAGCTATATTTCAGGCACAAAATAACTTATGTTAAAAGAGTCTATTTAATAGGGTCCCAATGCATTTGTAAATTAATTCTTCTCATTACTTTTATGAACATAATAAAATAACTCCATATATTGTTTTAGTAATTTATTTGTATTCATCTCGTTTTATGTGCCTTTAAGGCAGCATCATACACATTAACATGTGCTTAAATGCCGCACTTATTTGTACAATGATTATGAATTTAGATTAAGACTCGCTTGTCCGTTAAAAGCTTTTGGACAAGCTGGGCAACACGAACATTTGATTTTGCTACCCCTAACATACATGTATTTCCTGATGATAGTATTTAAAAGAGATTGTTGTGAAAATGGAAAATCTACCCCTTCTGAGCAAAATGTTACCTTGTCACATAGCCTTTTGATGACGTCCACTTTAATTGCACAAAAGTGGCTAAAGATGAAACAGATGACTTTATACCAGGCGGGGGTATCACGTGACTAATATTTACGATCTTATTGCCAATTTTTTTGTCTACTTTTGCCAATGATAGCCATATTATGTACCCCGTTAAGAGTTGACAATTGTCCGGTTATGGTGGGATATGAAAACATTGCTTTGTAAAGGCGTTACGTCTAACACTCAGCAGAGAAATCGCAGTCGAAGACCGAACGTTTTGGACACAAGCGCCCGTCCATTTGATTTTAAGTCAAACAAGCATCCGAATAAGCTGTAATATTTGTACACAGATGTAGTAAATGGTTTTGTGATTTTTTTTTTAGAAAAATTACGATTTTAAGAATACAAACCACTCTGTAGAAATACAGACTTCATTAACTTAGGGAGTCTTCTATTTGTTTATGGTATCTTTTGACGGCATATGTTGATCCCGTATTTTAGATAAATTTGATAAATGTTTACTAAACGTTTGGATTGCAATTTCTTAAAGCAAACAAAAAGAAATAAAAAAAACCATACGTTGTCTAAGAATTTCAATCGAAGAGGAAATAATAATTTGAAAACATTTATGTTAGTTATCTAAGAATAAACTTTCTTGTCAATTAGTCAAGTGTTCAGTTGATACAGGATACGTAATAAGATCAAAACGTGTCCAGTGATTTAAAATTCTATCTGGCAATACACATACACGGTGATTCGTGTCCGCTAACTCATCGTTTTGAGTGCACTTATTCATTGATCAAATGTTAGTTACTTTCATATTAACTGACATGACGAAATACGAATTATTTTCATTTTTTACTAAGGCCTGGTTATAGGTATGATGAAGTATAAATGTTACAAAACTTCCAAGTAACCAATTGGATTTCAGTTGAATAGTTCGTTGAGGTCATAAGTCAAATGTGCTTCATCGATTTGCTCACTTCCTTGCGAAAAGTCCGTTGCGAAAACGTTTCACCTTTGATGTTGTTTAATGCAAATAAAGAACGATGCACAGTGTTGCACCATTTACATTTGAGTTAACTAAAAAGCATTGTGGTGAGTTAAGAACTCATTGGCACATCAAAGTTTTCATTGTTTACTATGCTCTTTGAGCAAAGCTTCGTGGATTAATCTCATTCGACAGACATAACCACTCTGTAGAAATACAGACTTCATTAACTTAGGGAGTCTTCTATTTGTTTATGGTATCTTTTGACGGCATATCTTGATCCCGTATTTTAGATAAATTTGATAAATGTTTACTAAACGTTTGGATTGCAATTTCTTAAAGCAAGTAAAAGAAATGAAAAAAACCATAAGTTGTCTAAGAATTCCAATCGAAGAGGAAATAATTATTTGAAATCATTTATGTTAGTTATCTAAGAATAAACTTTCTTGTCAATTAGTCAAGTGTTCAGTTGATACAGGATACGTAATAAGATCAAAACGTGTCCAGTGATTTAGAATTCTGTCTGACAATACACATGCACGGTGATTCGTGTCCACTAACTCATCGTTTTGAGTACACTTATTCATTGATCAAATGTTTGTTACTTTCATATTAACTGACAAGACGAAATACGTATCGTGCCTCATTTCAATTTTTACTAAGGCCTGGTTATAGGTATGATGAAGTATAAATGTTACAAAACTTCCAAGTAACCAATTGGATTTCAGTTGAATACTTGGTTGAGGTCATAAGTCAAATGTGCTTGATCGACTTGCCCATTTGCCCACTTCCTTGCGAATAGTCCGTTGCGAAAACGTTTCACCTTTGATGTAGTTTAATGCAAATAAAGAACGATGCACAGGTGTTGCATCATTTACATTTGAGTTAACTAAAAAGCATTGTGGTGAGTTAAGAACTCATTGGCACATCAAAGTTTTCATTGTTTACTATGCTCTTTGAGCAAAGCTTCGTGGATTAATCTCATTCGACAGACATAACATATATTTACAAGAAGCGTAATCTGTGATAATGACCCCTGTCCAATTTGCATGCCTCTAATGAAGATAAATGTATGTTGTGATATTTGAAATTAATTCTAATCTGTACGTCATTACTTACAATGATTGATAAATATAAAGATGGTTTATAGAGAAATAAGACTTTATGGTCGATTAGTACTTAGGCTATTAACCTTCAAAAAGCAGACCATCCCCATGATAAGTCTTTATGTTGGATATTGCATAAGAAGCGGCTGGATTACAAAGAATAGAATGAAGCATTTTAGATGAATAACAAAAAGACAATTTGTCATGGGCGTTTGCAATGGTTTTAGATGTACCAAACTATGGCTACTGATTCAAAGCGGTTTTTTTCTTTATAAGTAACGGGAACATTATCTTAATCTAAATAAATGGTATCCGTTGAAGAGTTAACAGTCGACGATGTCTTTTTAAAAGTCTTTAAATTAAGGCATTCAATTTTGTTGAAATGAATAAGATCAGAATGAGGAAGATAATCTCGCAGAAACATTGGTACCAAGAGACAAATCAATGAAATCGAGAACTAATTCCATCCATTCTTTGTAATTGTATTGAAAATCAAGAGGAATATGCCTATGCTTACGGCAAACTATTTCGCCAGTGCATAATTTAACGGTATCCTCCTTTTAAGAATACGATCAGTAAAAACGTGGTTTTATTTTGTCTTAAAGATAATTATCAATGCCTTAAGACAGTAAAAGATGCACATCATAAATATATATACACTATTTCTGATTGTATCTAATTGTATTTCTTGTCGAAGCCTATTTTTGTTGCAAATAAACAAATGTATCAATATATTGTACTTACTTGAACACTGTACCTCTTCAGAATCGAATTTTTCTTTAATTGTTTAGTATTCAGTCACCTGCTCCTGTCTTCCCGTCAACTTGCTGCCGGCGTTCTGTGCTGATAGTGCCGACTTGCGGGTGTTTATATAGGCAGTCAGGTAATTCGCGGGACCGGCACGTAGGGTGTGTCGCATCTCATTACACCGAATCGACCGGGTAAACAAACGGATTACCGGAATCTGTTTTGATGATGTAAAAACTACAAAGTTCATTAACCTATTACTCAACCGTGATGTGTTTTCTTTTATAACAAATCAATAGGATAAATGCTGTATGATTTCACAACTTTTTGAATGTTGGACATATATGAAAATGACACTGTTTGAGTATTTACTTTAATTAAACGATCGCTATCAATTGTATAAATAATTTTGATCATCTTTTTATTTATTCATTTTTTTATTATTTCTTTTGATCTTCTCCCCTGTTTGAATATTTGTTACTCTTCTACTAAGTAACGTGTTACGTTTTCTGCTTTGGAAATTTTCAAAATGAGATGTAGAACCGAATCGTAAATATCTATGAAGTAGGATGTTTTAAGATCAAACCAAAAAGATACATGTAGGCTTACGTTTCATGAACGCACATTATCAAATCAGTTATGACTATACAGTCATGAAAATTTCCTTAATTAAACTTCAAAATTAAACAGTCGGCATTTACAAGGAATTAACAATTGCTGCTGCCATATTTGAATTGGATTAGAAGCATAACCGTAGAATTAGAAATAAATTGACAAAAGCAGTTTCACCTGTTTTGTTGAGAATTAGATGTCTGCCATAACTTTTAAAAAGAAAAAAAAAATGTTAAAAGAATATCTTGAACATATAAATGTTTTTTATTCAGTTAACATATCTAAACAAAATTTAACTTGTGTATCTTGTTGCAGATATTATGATAGACAAAACAAGTATTAAACAAAGCACTCGGAAGTTCAAAGAAGGGATAACTCGGGTTCCCCAAGTGCCAGTCAGCGAACCGTGAGAAAGTCACGCATTCCTCCGTCTCACCCGCGAAAACTCATAGGACGAAACTGATGACAGCCGGTGACCGTCTTAAGGGCTTCGTACATAGTAATCATCGTACGAAATCGGTGGAGCGGAAACTACTATAATCCTAGCATGTGTTGCAATGCTAATACTCACGACAGCATTCTTGTTAATTCTTGGCTTAAAATCCGTTTTTAACAATTGTTCGGTTATATATCAGAGTTTTCTTGACAAAATAAAATAGTACATCTATTTTTCCAAGTCCCGGAAATGAGTTTTAAAGCCGCAATGTTGGTCCATGTGGTTATTCCCATTGACCATGGCGTTTTCTAAAGTGTAGGTGTTATAAAGGAAAACTATTTGGCATTCAAGTCTTCATATGAAAGTGTACGATTTCTCTGTCGGTTTGGTCTGTACAATCAAATGGCAACATATAATGGTATTAATGCATTGTGTAGAGAAAACAATTTAACATAATGGTATATTGAGTGTACATATTAAATTCCCTGTCGGCCCCATCATCAACTTCCTCAAATTTTGCATCAATAGCATTATGGTATGAAAAAGGAGATTGACATCCATAAACCTGTTCAGTATTATCTGGGTTATCATGTTCTACTGACTGTTTTATATTTACTCATTTCGATTGACGCACATGAATAATCTACATAATTAAGAATAGCTTTAAGACAAGGAGAAATTTTTAAATCATAACGAGGAATTTCTTTACAACAAAATAAAGCAATTGACAATGCGTTCATGCTATAAACAAATGATTATCGTATTTTCTTGCCTAGCATATTGGACCACTAGCAAACAAATATTAAGGGGAAGAAGGTCTTACCGGACAAATTTCCCGATGGCAACGTTAACTCATATATCATGGTTAAGGTGATATCGGTGACTTAAGCATCTGAGCATGGTTGATAGCGCCTAACGCTAAACTGTTTTGTATATGAAACTAAATCTAATCGGATTGCACTTGGTATACGGAAAATGGAAAACAACGATTAAAAAAGGGACGCACCAACAGACAAAAAACATTAAGGTAAGCCGTTTTGTGGTTAACGGTCATTAATCTAGATTAACAGGGATGGTTCTTTAGCTGTCACCAACAAAACGCAGCTTCTTGTTCGTTTGGTTCCTTATTTCTCATTCGCTTATCATACACATAGCATATCTTTTTGTTCGTTTTATTATTAAGCTTCCACAATCAAAACGCTCATCTATCCTTTGGATCTTATGTCTTCACACACACAACCGTGCATCTCCTGCTTTTAGGACCTTAAAAAACACTATCAAAACTTAGCATATCTCATGCTTGGTTCGTTTACCGCCACACAAACTTGGCATTCCTCTCTCTATTTTATCAAAAAGGCAACTAAAATGGAGCATATGCCTTTGTTTCTGTTGTTCCTAGAAGATGCAAACACAACTTAGCATCTAGTTTGTGTTGTCCTTTAACAATAGCAAAAAAACAAATAGTCATTTGATATGGTTTAATGGGTATGGTGTTTAAGCCATATGGCTAAGACGGGTCTAGTTGCATTACAGATTTTTCTTTTCCAAACCAGCGCAACCTAGATGGTCTTCGGGGTGCCACGTTAACAAGGCGTTGGAGCAATGGCCTAGAATTCAGCAGGCTCCTCCCCGCTGGGGTTTTAAAATATGGAAAGGCATTACCAAATTTCTTCTTGAAGAAAACCAGAAATTTATTAACATGTCTAAAGCCTAATCCAGTTTTACTGGACATTTAAATTAAACGTTTAATGCCATCTTCTTTTAAACGGGCACCTTCATATGATTTCCATAGGATAGCACAGAAATAAAATTTATGATAAATATTATTTAAAAGAAATAGAAAACAAAGAAGTTAGAACAAGTATAAGTGTACGTATCCATGTATGTGGTGGGGTGATGGAGGCTTCCAACTGTTGTCATGCTTCCAACTGTTGTCATGTCTTATCAGAATCGAGTTAATCAGATTTGTTCACAAACCCAAAAGGTCATTGACACCATGCTCAACGGACATTTCCTACAAATCGAGGTCTCGATGCAAGATTAAGTCAACCGCTTTCGTATACGTCAGCACGTCAGAATACTCGTACAACAACGAAGATTTTAACATCGGAAATTAAAAGTAAACATTCATCGCTTTTGTTATACATGTTTGCTTGATATAGTCTTGAAACGAACTTTCGATGAACGTTTGTTATATATGGCTAACATTGGAAATGCTTGTTCAGGTTTTATGCTGAGTGTGAACATAGTTGTATAATTTCTTGGCTTATTTCGGAGATAATCTCAGCAGAAAAGAATTTAATGACTCTAAAGACTTAAACCGGGACGTTTCCATTCAATGCGAATGAGTCGGAATCCTATTTGGAATTGTTTTTTCTAAGAATCATTGATTGATAAAATATGATGATAGAAATACATTAAAGAGAAACATCGTAAACAGATAAATGTTTTTATTCCAAAATACACACACTATCATGGAAATACAAGTATATTTTTCTTTCTTATTCATCAAATCTTTCTCAGTTCAATTCCACTCTTCCTTTGTTTCAATCGAATGATCCTCTTTCAAATAATTATCTGATAGACGGCTTCAGTAGGATGCTGCTCTCCTTCGTTGCCTTGGTGACGGTGGATTTCTTCTTCTCGCATTCGAAGCACTTCCATACTCGAATTGTCTGATCGGCCGCTGCACTCGCCACCAAGCTCCCATCGGGCGACATCGTCATCGAGAGAATACGCTCCTTGTGGCCTGAATTATATTAGTTCATTTGCTTAAAAGCAGAGGCAGCGAATTATGACTTTGATTTACTTGTCCCTAAATGCCAATTTTCTTTTATACATTTGTGCGTATAACGGTTATATCGAAAATTTCATTAGAGAAGCACTTGTCCGTTAAGGGTTTTGGACAATCTTGGCAATACGGATAATCGATGTTGCCAAATTACATTGTCAGCAGTATGTTGCGCTGCCCGACTCTTAACGATTTTGGGCAATGAGGTACGTTTATTCATTTACTATTTCATATGGGTTTCACATCAGTTATGTTGCAAATCCCGACTCGATGGAGAAAGACCCAAATCATACTTCGAGGGGTCAGTGCAATACTATAGTAAGTGCTTCATAAACATGAAGCACTTACTATAGAAGTGCAATAAATCCTCGACTTGTTTGTCCATAAGGGCTGCTTTAACCAGGTAGAACCATCGAGGGAAGTAAAAAAAACAAATTTGAGGAACTGCTAGACTAGGAATCGGTCGCTCAACTTGTGGAACTAGAAGGAGCCAGTAGACAGCAGGGGACCAGTTTAAGTGACTGCTTATCAAATATCTTATGAAACTTGACGAGAATATTTACAACAGAAGTAGCCACACACAACTGCATTATGCCGAAACAAAGCTTGTTCTGCTTAATTATTGAGCATAGCACTTTCTAATCAAATATCTTACCTAAGAGATCAATGATATTTTGAAAGTCTGGGTATTTCCAAACTGATAGTTGATTCTTGGAGTACCCATGTCCGGAGACCAGTTCTCTGTACTCCTTGGAAAACAGAATGGAACACACCTTAAAAGACATAAAACAAGAAATGTTTTGATTTATCTGAATTATTAAAGACAGACACTTACCCATAAAATGCACATTTGCATAATATTGTAAATCGCGATCATGATTGTTAGGTTGTGCATTACCTACAATGATTCTTTTGCATCAAATGTCACAACTTGATGAAAAAGAAAAGATCGGATGGGCGAGTTAAAATAGTTTTACTGTAGGTTTTAAAACCTTTTATTTTCATTTTATGAACAAGGTAATAATTTATAACACGACCAAACAAAAAGTTGTGCTACGGAAATAAACGAGTAGTACTACGGAAACAGTCGAGTAAAGCCAAATATGTACCTGTGATCGTGTGTCCTTGACCCCTACCATTGTCGCCGAGTTAACATTCCAGAGACGGATTGTTCGATCAGCTGTTCCACCTCCGCTAGCGAGAATGTTATGTTGCCATGGACACCATGCTAGTGCCTGGGAACAAAAATGTTCGACGTAGAGAGACGTTGACATGGAGAATGAAGATAACATAGAACCAGCAGTAGGGCATGTTATATTTGATTCAGTGGCTACGATGCTTAATTGAATCAGACTGTTTTGATGTATCTAATCATTTCTGCACTTAACGCCACCTTGATTTTAATATTGATAAACCCCTTATTATTTTATCCCATTAAGTCCGGGAACCGACTTCATGCTCATGAAAACAGTTTAGATCCAAGCCAGCCTCGAGATAAATTGGCGGCTGGCCTTTGATCTTAAATTTTCGTTGCTCTGAGTATCTTTCCTCATCACATTTAAGAACATATCTTAGGCTTTGAAAAGCAGATGACACAAAAATCTACTTTTAGAAAATGACCAATCATTATAAGGGTAAACGACAGCCAGATTTATAATATCTAAATACCCTCCACAATACCTTAACGGCAGCCTGATGGTACGTGTACGTCTGCTGAGCTGGTACATCGGTTCCCAGCTCTCTGTTCCAGACGTGCAGGGCGTTATCATTTCCGCCGCTAGCCAGGTACCGGCCATCCGGGGACCAGCTCAGACCGCACACTTCCTGTGTATGGCCGACTAGCGACGCCACCTGGTGGTCGGCTATTCTCACGTCATGGTGATGGATGGCGCCGGAACGGGAACCACTGAATATTTCAATACTTTTTATTGTGTGTGAAAAATCAATTATATTGAAGCATTTAATTACTGCATTAATTTCTATCTTTCATATTGCAATCCGTTTCATAAGTTTGTCCTCTTATGGAACGGGCCAACCGCTGATTTTTGTAAAAATCTGTCGCTCAATCCTTTGACCTTCTTATACTATAATAATTCTTAGTGTTCTGTATGTGTTGTATTAGTGTATGCTTTTTTTCATTAAATGTTGTTCAGAAATTATGTGAACGTTTGTTTATTGCAATAAAATATGATTAAGTAAAAGGTGAAAGCCACTGTAATGAAACCAAGTGCTGTCTTCAGCTCGACTATTCAACAACATGGTTTAGAGTGATCTAGGTCTGTGGAAAGTGTTTGTTTCTGGTGTATGAAGGCACACACAAAACTTTTACAAAGATCAAACAGTACAAAAATGGGAACTATTGCTTAAAATGAAAAGAAGACTGTCTACAGGACAACACGCTCGACTATTCAACAACTTATTTAATAGAGATAAAGGTCCGTTGACAGTGATTGAATTTCACTCCCTTGATTTCCTCCCAATTCTCATATCAATCAATACTAATTTAATGTAAATACCAAGAAAGATACCTCGAGCAAATGTAGGAGTTCCAAGAAAGGGCACCAACCCTGGCAGCATGTCCCTGCATTGTACGGAGTAATTTCTCGCCTTCGACGTCATAGAGCTGAAGTGAATGTGTTTATATGGGGTTTAAAGGTGCTTGTTCAAAGATGGGAGGACATTTGGAAGCTAAAAGCTAACTTCTTTGGAATTACACAAGAGATATACTTTTTTATAATACACATTGAATATTATCCTTGAAGCAAATTTGAGTTTTTTAGAAGTGTTTCTATGGAGTAAATAAATAGCTATTTTAATCCAAAAGTTTGATATCACCTCATTCACTTGGCAGATAGACAGACAGACAAGCAAAGAGAGAGAGACAGAGAGGCAGAGAGTCAAATGAATGATGAATATATCTGGATCGAACCGTTTACCTCGACCGCTCCGGCGCTTGTACCGACAGCTAGGTAGTTGCCCTCGGTGATCCACCTGACGCTGCAGACGTAATCCTCTTCGTCGTTCGTATCCATGAGTCGGACAATCTTACCCGAGGAGGCGTTCCACAGATACACGGAGCTGCCCAGACCGACGGCAATCTGATTGTTGCAGGACCAGTCCATGAGGTTGAGATCTGTGGAAAGGATGGTGGATTGTAATGTAAACTAATAAAATTGTCAAACTGTATTAAAGAAGCAATAGATGTAAGAAAACATCCATAGAAAACGTGTATCGAATATGATGTTAAATCGATTTCAATTTAAGTTAGTTGTATTTACACACATTATCCATTGTAATATGTCTACTCTGCTGCATTTCCTTATGTGTTGTATAATAACATCTCTTTTAAAATACCCATGGATTGTAAATTGCTCAAGGCAACAGTTGGTGCCAATGCTAATAAAGATATTATGAAATGCACGGAAAAACATAATATAAATCAAGCGTTAAATGGTCGGACTGTTTGATATGTTCCATGATATATACAGAAAGGATTTTGTTCCAACAGCAAATTATATTGACTTTCAAACCTTCTCATATGTGAGCAAGCAACTTGAATATAATTATATCACAATAAATAAGGTAAATTTTTTCAAAGGTCCTTACAATAATCGTCTCTCAGTTCTGGGGCATCAAGGATTCTCTCCGGAGCATTGGGGATCGAACGACTTGTTCTTTGGGGTCCGGCCTTTTGGGCCTTTTGGCTATATACCACGTTAAGGCTGTTCAAATACCCTGGAATAACGATAAAAGAAACGATAGAAATATCATTTTGCAGCGGCTACAAAGCCGGAAGCATGAGCACAAAGTTAATGTTACATCATCATTTGTATATTATATAAAACCGGAAGAATATCCTCGAATATAAAGCCACAACATCATATTGCACTTTAATGTAGCCCGATGATTGACATTAAACTGAACGCTGCAGCATCATTTTGCAGGAGTCATAAACCCTGAAGAATGATCCAAATATGAAAGACATAACAGACAACTTAAAGGTTTCGAGAACTGTGTTTATCATTTTGGTATTGGGTAGGAACTCTTGTGACGAAATAAGAAGATGCTTGCCTCTAATAGTTTCGTCTTCTGTTTGACACCCTTAACAGAAAGGTTAATTCCTTTTGGCACCAATACTTTAGCAATGTCAAAGGTAATTTCTTTAACAATATTTTGGGGTTTATAATGTTCTTTTTATTCTGACAATGTTGCGATGCCAAACGAACAATAATGGAGAGATAGCCCAAGCTGAACTGTACGTAAGAGGTACATGTAGTTAAACCGGACTGGAAAAGAACATAATTAGCTTTTGCTCTCGTTCTTATTCCATTTTATCTGTGTTGTTTAACTTGATATTAATGTATATTGTGTATATTTCGATGAATAAACTTTGTTTGAATTAAACCGGAAGGGTAGAACCAACGGCTTTCTATAAGTCAACTAGAACACTATCTCTCTTGAAAATCAGAACACCACCATCGGGATTTGTACCCTCTAGGAAAGGTGTCATGTGATTTTAAGTTTGGTATCTTACCACTAGACCAAAGAGACCCCCGCGAGTTATTTCCACATACCACGTTAATCACTGGGCCTGTATGAATCGTTTGAACCAAACTTTAAGAGCAGAACAATACAAGAACTACTGTTCGATTACCTTCGGCTGGCTTCGGCTTGGTGGCTTGATAGGAGAGAATCTTGGAGTCCATGCTGACTTTCATGGCCTCGCTAAGTTGCGTTTCATAGTCGCCCGGCTTTCGCTCCTCATTGTCCTCGCCAGTTTTGGAAATCGCGAACGTTGCAGCGTCCATGTCAGTGCATGTGCGCGTTGGTATGAATCTTTTAGAGGGAATAGAAACATATATTTCTAATCTTTTGTCCATGATTTTCATATAGTTCATATAGTTTTTGAGCCAGATGCGAACATTGTTCACATAATCCTTAGAATTATATAGGCCCTTAGTTATGTTTTCCCTTTTTAGGTTATTTTAGTTATTTACCGGTATGAGTAAATTTATGGAAGACGTATTACTAATTACAATGATGCATTCGGTTAATGAGTTTTCAAACGATAGGGCATCCCCTACACAGCCTTAAACCCATTGTCCATTTTCCAACCAGTATACTTAATACTATATTTTTATGTTTGATATTACTGAATTTAAGTTCATATATTTCTATTCGTACTAGTTTTATTATTCTTTTATACATTAATGCTTTGAGGAAGAAGGGTTCTATGACGATAGGGCTGTCCCTACACAGTCCCAGAGCCCTACACCCAGTTAATATTAAATCATTAAGTACAAGTTTATGACACACCAGGACAGATGAACGATAGGGCATCCCCTTCTCAGTCCATGAATGTTATATTATAGTTGATTTAGTAGACAATGATTATCGGACAATGAATGGTACAGCCTCTGCGCATAAGATAACAATATGCTCTCATATAAAATACTGTCAGATATTCTGTGGAATGTGTTACAAAACAGATAGGCCAACAATACTTTGAGGTTATTGCTGCGGATAACTTGAGAACCGTATTGACAGAAAATATACGACGTTAACATTTAGCAACTCACTATTTTCATCATTTTTTTTTTAATTACTCAAAACCAAATGGTGAATTTTGTATTCAACGTTTTAAAACACGCTTCTGCTCAGAGTCGCTTTGGTCTATTCATTCAAAAATGTATTTTGGGTCGCTTAAAACTGGAAAACCTGTTTGAACAGATCATCTCTCAAGAGTCATTCAAGGCTTACTAGCACTTAACATATACGTAACCATTAGGGTGAATCACTGTCATAAGATGTACATGTACATACCACTGTATCATGCCACATTACACAAACTGATAGCTCACCTGTCTTGCTGATTCAGCTTGGTTCCTTTATTTGGCGTCTTCGATGGCGTTTTCCAGGGACCCCGTTGCTGGGGCAACCCTTTAGAGGTCTTGTTTGGAGATTTCCCGCCAGGGGTGCGGCATGAATCGGGCGTCTTTCCAACAATGTTTGGGGTTTTCCCGGGGGTTCGGCTGCATGAGAGTCTAGGAGAAAGTCCCGCCGATAAGCCCGCCGAAAGGCCTGAAATTTGTAAATTGATAAATTGGTGTTGGTTCAATTTGTTGTGAAGTTGGGTCTTACGTATTTTTCAACAATAATAGGCAAACCGCAGCTAAGTACAAAAATGCGAAATATGTCTCAGTGAGAGTTATAAGATTAATTTTTTAATTAAAGCTGTATAAATCCTTTCCAGTAATGAAATAAAACACAATAATAAACACATGCGTTTTGGTTTAGGCGTAAAGAATCGTTATCTTTGCTCGGTCGTTTCCTGCATGGTTAAACAAAGGGTTCTAGTTCACTATTCATTCATCATTTTCTTTTATTACATAATTAAACATAGTTGATAATGAATTCTCTACTACATGTGTCTCTACTTTCAAGTAATCCAAAGTGCACCCGTGAACTTTCCCATGCTTTCAAAGATGCACGATGCACATTCCATTTTCATGATTATAAATATCATTGCCTAATTATCAAATTTGATATACCATCAGGTCGCCGTCGCATTCTAGTAGACGGAATATTCAGAGGTCCGTCCAGTTTTATCAGGTCCGTGAAATACTGGTCGTGCATCATGGCTGGAGCGAGAGTCCTGTAAGTGTGTGAAGCAGATGTATAAGTGACAATTTAAGGAACTATCTATCTCACAGATGATGTCCCTGTGGGTAATAAACACAAAGACAATATTTGAACAACCCTCATCACAAAAGAAATGACAATATTCATTTTCCTTTTTTTGAAAATGCTGAAAACCTGTTTAAAGAATGTTGATAACATGGGTTTTTCATTAAACATTTGTGATACATGCATTCACTCCTTTCCAGCACTTTGATTAGAAACTTGTAAAAAATGTGAAAAATGAGATTTGCTCTCTGAGGCATCTTGTACGAAACGCGTAAAGATAATCTAGTGTTATGTTCTTTATCATCTGCTTTGTTATTCTATCCATAGGAGACATTTTATTCTAAAAGACATTCGATGAGGACACTGTGCAAATTATCAAACATCAATGATGTACTATGGCTAAGCAACTAGATCTACCCTTGTCAACGATGTGTTGCTCAATCGTTTTCAAATCCTGGTAGAAATCATAGTTTTAAAATGCTGATCTGCTCAGTGTAAACAGTTTCTCAATTATTCAAACTGTTTCCTATGTCAAAGAGAGAGGGAGGGATTGACATTGTAGATAACTATTTGTGACGAACCGCACTATTAATCACGTGCATCTATGTGACGTCATCTAGTGCTAACATGACGTCACATTGGCTGAAAACACTGACATGGGGAAGATCACGTCGAAGTTTGTTTTGCTGATATTATTTTACTGTTTCCTTGGCCCATCTGAGCAACGCAGCATTTTAAGAGGTATCTAAGATTATAAGTTCGAATCCCCTGTGTTTATAAATGCTTGAAGATACCCTGTGTAATTATTTTCCTTGTTCTGTTTTGATTTTTCCTTTATCTGTTACGTCAAATGTCACCGACTGCGTTCAGTGTTGTATGTTGTCTTACAATATTAGAAAACGGTGAGGTTTGCTTACGATGTCACAAAATACAACAAACAAGCTTCATTTTCTTTGCATATCAGATAGATTATTATTCGTGATAACTGAAATACTGTTGTAACGACGTTTAACCTAGAGAGAAAATCCACACAAAGTATTTGGTTTATAAATTCAGCAATCTCATTAAAATACTTTAAAGTTATGCTGCTCTTGTGCATTAAAAGATATGTTACCAGATTTATTTGATTGGGTAATCGGTATAAGCATGGATGTTAGTGCACCCATCAATTGTGATTTCATTCGTCATCAGTGCTGCTTTGGGAATTGGGTCTTGCTCTATAACCAGTCAGCAGGTTAACGTTTAACTCAACGACTTCATGAACTATTTGCGCGAGTCAAAATTGATACACTTATGGTGAGGATATTAAATGAAAGCACAATGTTGTCATGTGAGTGACACAACATGGGAAGCGGACCAAAGAGACGATTTCCAATGATATGTTAAATCTAGTATTGCATGGCCCAGTATTGAAATAAGACGAAATGTTATGTCGAACTTAAACAATTTCTAGCATAAAATGTTCGCTAAAACGGTAACTAAACACAAATTAATTGACACACTGTTGATGCGATGTTAATACAAAGAAGAGAAAATAACATCATCAGGACAGACAAAACTTACCTTATTATAAGGTATAATATCCTTGTTAACCAAGTATGGTTCAACGCTAAAGGTCTCTAACTCTCACACACGAAGACACCAACACGTGTAACATATAAACAAGAATCGTATACACACTCTCGTGTGTCGTCTAGCACGTGCTTCAATGCATCCCATGATTATTTATTCCTGTATACAAACACCACCGAGATTGCATGAAGGTACTTTTTACCCATGGCCAGTATTGAATTTGTCGTACCAAATGCGCAAAATTTCCCCGGACCTGTCTCAGAAAGATTCATTACTTTACTTCTATGTTTACAAATATGGCGTTACCTTTGAATCTCACAGGTAACTTTTTGTGAATACATGAGAAAACGTGCGTTTAAAACGACGTTATAGATTTTCACCGACTCATGTTCCGTTCATGTCAAAGTTAACGATTTCTAATGTCCTCTTTTTCCTGTTTTATTTACGTTTTCAACGAAATGTTTCATAAGAACCGTTGAGAGACATAACCCTGGTCAAACAACGCTCATGGCCTCCTTCCATTGGTCTTTGATTAATTAAGATAACATTTAGACTGGGAAGCCAAATCAATGTCAACACGTGTACATTTCGTTTACATCCAGAAAGCACCTTGATAAGCTGTTGTGAATGGTAAAAAACTGAAAGAAAAAAGCCTGTTCTAACGCCTCTAATATGCACATGCATAGCAGAGGTCTTTTGGAAACATAATGCCAATTGAATGTTGCCCTACAAGAAACCCAAGAACAATGTCCTCTTTTTCAATATTTCCTTTTTTCAAAAGCCTATGTAGTTGTACTAAGCGAATTTCGTTTGTGTCGTTCACATTGTAGTCACCAGAGAACTTAGATGAGAAAATAGGCAAGGGGTAATCAGCAATGCCTTGACAATCAATTGCTTTCAATGTTTGTAGAGGTTGTTTGAATGAATTTCAAACACCATTAGGTCTCAACAAACTTCTTAAGCATTTACATATCCGATTGTTTTGGAACACTAGCAACCATACGTGTGTGACCGAATGTTTGGAACGACTTCATGGGTACTTCCTTTTCAATCTAATCTAAACTTACACAGGCAAGAGAGGTGCCAACTGCCGTAAGGAATACCTCGATAAGACAAATGCCGCACACCTGGGTTACTGTTGGAAGTTCAATCCGAACCGGATACCCGTGAAGGAAGCGGCGGCCGCATGCCAGAAGATAGGCGGACATTTAGTAACCGTGGATACGAGAGAGAAGGCAGCGGCTTTGGCGAAGTTCATACAAGGTAATACTCTATAAACTAGAATAGAGGCGTTTTAGGGCCTCTGATTTGGTTTAAATGGTGAAGTTTATAGTAGATAATAATCAAAAGGCCAACAAATTTGGATCCCGTTACTCACGGGTGTTTGTATATATACTTAAATTGGGCATACGATACATCTATTATATTGTATTGTATTGTATATGCTATAGAAATATATAGATCTTTGTTTATATGAATTATTGTACCGCATCTATTCAAAATACTGTACAATTATTGTATATAAACAAAGATCTATATATTCATATAGCATTCTAGACAACCAAATGGCATTATTATACATATGGCATATTGAAACCAAGTTTCCTCGTCAAAAGAGAACTATTAGTTTGAATCCGAAAGAATGATAAAAGAAATCGCAAAGGAGAATCGTAATTACATCGTAATTATCTTCCCACAGACTCATGGCTCCTCGCAAACACCGGCTACTTCGGCACGCAGATAGGCTCACTATACAAACAGATGTACGGGCGACAGGGCTTCCGGAGCCTGCCCTACACCATCATCTCCGGGGTTCACACTACGCCCGATCGCAAGAAGACCCAATGGGGTGCTACCGGAAATGATGTACAATGGGGCGCCTATGGGGACCGGAAGTTCAAGAAACACAAGCCGGGAACCCACTGTACGCACTTCTCGCACCAGGCAAGGATGTGGGTCTTCACGAAATCCTGTACGAACGGGTATAAGTCTGTCTGCGAGCAGGGATCGAGGATCGTCAGTGCAAGTGAGTATTCGTTGATGGATTTTTTACCTTTGTATCATTTGGCTTTTTCTGCATGTACATACAGATGCATACCTTTTATGTTGATGTTTCTTCCTTCTGTCTTGTACCATTTTGCTCTCTCAATGTATATATGCATGTTTTTAAACGCATACATCGTTTCGTGAAGTTGTGGGACAGGAGTGAGTACGCATCGGTAACTTTTTATCATACTAGTATATAAAAATGTTCTCTCTCTGGATGTATGAACATGTATTTTAACGCATTCATCGATATTTGTGAAGTTGGGAGCAGTGGTGAGTGAGTATGCGATGGTGGTTTTTTGATATACAATCACTTTCTTCTATGTATGTATGTACATGCTAACATGCATTTTAAGGCATTTATCGAAGCTTCGTGAAGTTGGGCGACAGGAGTGAGTATGCGTTGATGTGTACCCACAACCCTTGCGTCCAAAGGCTTAACTACACCAAAGGACAACTGTTCGCTCTTTAATAATACACATCATACGAAACAATTGTCAACGAATGAAGAAATTACAAGACTAGCAGTTCCCTCTTTTGTTACAATATTGTTTTCAACACATCATTCAAGTGATTTTCGAGCGAAGTTATGAATCGTTTTGAATGAGTTGTTCTTGGAGCCTTACACGTGTCTTATTTGTTAATTCTAAGATACCAATCTTTATGTTTGCTAGCTTGATCGTTGAATATAAAAGCCATTTCCAGGTTGAATAAGTTGTTCTTGGAGCCTTACACGTGTCTTATTTGTTAATTCTAAGATACTAATCTTTATGTTTGCTAGCTTGATCGTTGAATGTAAAGGTCATTTCAAGGTAAACGACATGTATAGTACTAGTCTTAATCGAGGAAAAACAAAAGGCGCTGCGATATGTCACATGTTCAAAACGGCCCTTACCCTAAGAAGGCTTGGTATTTTTCTAATTAAAGATTTTTTGTGTTGTCTGCTTGCCAAAACCTTAAATATCTGCTAAACGAGGAAAGATACGCAGAGAAGCAAACAGGTTAGATCACAGGCCAGCCGCCAATTCATTTGGCGGCTGGCCTGGACCAAACCTGTTCGCATAAGCATGAAGCCGGTTCCAGCAATATAAGAGTTAAACTCAAAATATGTTGGTTTTTTTTACACAGTTTCCCCACAACCACGACCAAAGCCAGTTGTCGCAACACGTCCGAGACCACCACTTCCAACAACAACAACAACGACAACGATGCCACGTCCCACAACACAACAAGCACTGGATCCATCGGAGTATTGTACGTTGGCATGTTATTATTATTCTTGTTTAATTTATTTTTAACGCCGTGCCAACATTTTTGTTATATAGGTTTTTTTTATCTACCCAACAAACATTGGATCCATCGAAGTATTGTACGTAGGCATAACGCTGTATGAACAATCTATTAGTTCTAGTGAATGAATATATGATGTTTAACGCTGTATCTAAAAAAATTTAGTTTTGTATCAGCTTTCCTGGATCCACCAGTACTAGGCTAGGGCTCTGAAATGAAGATCTATTGTATACATTTTAGCTAGTTCCATATTTGCCCATTTCGTCGTATTTGGTTACCAACCGTTCCTATTTAAAAGAAACAGCAGACAGTGATTCAAGAATATCCTATCAAAATGTATGTGGTTTAGACTGGCGGCAACAATGTTTTAGTTATTTTATCCATCTCGTTCACAATATACAAATTCCCTCTCGTCGGTTAAAGAACTGCTCCTTTTCTAATGGCTTAGCGGACATCATTTCTATTACAATGCCTTTCTGTAGTATTAGCAAGGAGCAATTTTTACATAAGGCGATATTGGTCATACTAATTCTGTAAACGTTATGTTGGGAATCTTTGTGAGACAGAATCAAGATATCTAAAGCAGTTTAGATAAGTCTTCAGCATGTACCTCCATTAACTACAGTCTAACTAAAGGCACATCAAAGGAGAGGAGTCCAAATAAATTACATAAAAAATATATGGAGTTCTTTTATTATGCTCATAAAAGTCATCAGAATTGGTTTAGGAATGCATTGAGACCCTATTTAGTAGACTCATTTAAAATAAGTTATTTTGTGCTTGAAATATAGTTGTCTCCAATTCAATCATGTTTATCAACAACCTGTTTGTTTACATATTCAAAATAACGGATTTTGATTGGTCGGTTCAAAAATGTGTGTATAAACTGTCAGGAAATCTGAATTATAAAACTTGCTAATTAATCTGGGTTATTTCTGGTTTACTTTCCCATTTTAGTTGTGCTGATGATTTTTCTGGTGATAACTATTTGAATCTGTCCAAAAGTTTACCAAATAATATAGTTTGATATAGCATTAATCTCCTTTAATGGGCCTTTAAGTATTTTCTTTTCTACTTTCAGATTACTATGATGATTATTACTATTACTACTACTAGACGAATTCATGGAAACTGGTTCCTTCTAATACATTAAACATATCCCACTGGTCACAGTGGTCTATAGGGGAGACAACCACATCATTATCCGAAGAGATAAACTGGGAAGAGTTATCAACCTTTGTGTATGTGTGTACATTTTGAAATGGCTTTCAAAATGTAATGGGTCAAGCTGAATAAAAACAAACAGAGGGCCATTTCGAATGATTATTTTTGTATCTGTGAAACAATGGTCATTCTTTAAAGATGAATTATTTGTGAACATTTGTGGTCAATATAAGAATATTTTTCCATTTCAAAGTCGTTTTCTTAACAATCCCAAAGTGTTGGGTTTACATTGCCCCGTTAAAACAGTGAACATTTATGGTCAATCACGGAAAACTGTTGCTCATATAACTCGCGAATAACAATACGCAAATTGTTCTAAAACGCACAATGACAAGGTACATGTATTTGGATAAATATGTTCGCCTTTTTCAAATACCACCCACCTTTGGGGCTTAGTTTACATAATATGCAGAATTTGTTTTTGAACATCTTTATATTATCATACCTGGATTTTTTGTCATTAATACCCCTGATTGATCGTAGATTTAAGTTGCTGATCGACCCGGAAGATATTCTGTTTAGAGATCACACTGTGCAGTTACATTATAAAGGGTTTTCTTTTTTGTTCGACATTTGTCAGTAAGTTTTTAAACGTCATTTCTATTGTCAAAGAATAATAAAACAAAAAAAAAAGATCAGTAAATGTACGTTGTACAAATTTTTTATTCAATGCACTACTATGGTAAGAACTTTACTTTTATAAATGACTTACTAAAGTTGTACACTGAATCGCAAAACGTCTATGCTCATTACATAGTCAGTTCGATGATTTTAAATTCCCATCATCATTACAAAAACAATGCATGCCTACATGACAAGACTAGTCGTGCTATCAATCGACAATGTCACGTATAGACCGTTTTCGTGATGATAGTTTGCATGGCATGTACAACACAATATGATTCAATTAAATACCGTTGGTTTCTATACAAATTGAACAAAAAACACGAACAATATTTTGATTGTCTGATTGACACGATTCATGCATCCGCCTCCTACTATTCCTCTAAGATTGTCTACGATAATTTGCAGAATATCCCTCAGTAGTCAAGCGTGGTGATCCACTTTGTAACATTAAAATCAGCATCAAATAACATTTAACTGAAATGTTTTTAGCGTACTTTACGTGTTGTAACCGCCGGGAAAGGTCTGGTTAAATCAGAATACATACATGTACACACACATTTTGGTCATTCTATGACAAACGGTTTGGTCATCCTACGCTTTTTTCAATCCCCGTATTCTGGTCCAAATGTCCATTAGCTCTGAAAGTCTGTTAGGAAATTCACTAAACGCTCACCACTCACAATCGTGAATGTCATTAGGAAATCGTTCAAATCGAATATAAGGTAAGTCGAATCTTTGATGAATTCCTATATCGGAATAACTAGTTGAGATCTAGTTGAGATCTAATTTGGCCTCGGAGTTTCCCAAAGTTTCTTAAGGTAGAATACCCTTTATCCGCCATTTTGAAACATATTCTTCCGTCGGATTACATCGATCGTTCTCGGTATACATCGGTCTGAACCGGAACTATTCGTATTAAACCGAATAATACCAGTACCGACATGTGTTTACCGAGGACGACCGAGTAAAGCGATGAAAGGAAATGTTTCAAAATGGCGGCTTATGGGTATTTTATCTAAAGCCATGTGCTGGTTGAAACGAGAGAACGTGGAAACACCGCTACTTTATAGGTGCGCTTTCTCTATGTTTATGGCATCGCTCCACAAAGGGTAAGGATAAGTGTAGAAGGCTTCCGACTAAACACAGGACGCTCATCATATGGAATGGTGCGGTGTAAGACCCGGTTACGTCCCTTAGATA
This sequence comes from Cerastoderma edule, assembly GCA_947846245.1. Taxonomy (NCBI): domain Eukaryota; kingdom Metazoa; phylum Mollusca; class Bivalvia; order Cardiida; family Cardiidae; genus Cerastoderma; species Cerastoderma edule. Next base: position 22,573,259 of record OX401419.1, on the reverse strand, counting down.
ACCTGGAAAATAAGGTTAACACTAGATCCAATAACGCATGAACACAGTTTCCAATAAAAAGAAAATCGAACAGAACAGATGACCCGTCGAAAACGGGTTTTTCGGTTCGTTTGAAAAAGTATTAAAGTAAAGGAGACATTTAGTTTAAACGTTCTTTTCACACATTACGTTCGATATTAAAGGCTATTTGTGAAGATAATGTCATTGCAAATTACATTTCAGTTTCAATCGAAGCATTTCGGAATCTCTAAATTATCTTTTTACTGCAGTATGCAGTCTCATTTTGCTTTCTTTTTTGAAATCGTGTTTGTTTCTCTTGTTAATGAGAAAATGTATGAAACAATTCAAAGGGCAAACCAGAGTCTGAAGATCCCTCTCTGACCACTACGTCATCTTAAAAACTACGAAAGATAAGGTCATTCATGGAAAAAGGAGCCATTTGAATAAACTGGACATTCCTTGCGTATAAATAGATATTGCTAGCTTAGATTATAACGTTTGAATCCGTTTTTTGTTGTTGTTAAATTGGATATGTTTGGTTAAAAGCCGTTTTTCTGTTCATCGCGATCCCCGATGTGCGTTTGCGACCGGGACTAGAGCTTCTTAGCAGCTAACTCCTCGGTTTGGGGTTGATCATTTTGGATTTATTGAAAAAATAGCGTAAACATCTTGAACAAATGTTTCGATGCATATTATTTATACAAAAAACTATGTTATCTCGACAATACTTTATTTCAACTTGCAAATTGTCTCATGTGTAAACCAACACCTTTAAAAAAACATACATACCAATGACGTAGTAGAAAACGGAAACGCTTGCACCGTGAAACAAAGCCATGAAACCGAGCGTCGGTGGGAGTTTGTGAATCGTCAGGTAATCTACAATGAGCACTGGGTACAGGCTAAAGTACACACCACTGAACAGGCCAAGTACGACACCGTACAACATTAACGTACCAAATGTATCGTAATAACGTAAGAAAAACGACGCCAACGCCACTAGAAACACCGACGCCGCCGTAATGTTAGAGCGACGCATCCATCCGCGGTCCGCTATAAGGGCGATAACGACGCGCGAAATAAAATCTGTTGAGCTTAGGACTGTTACTATGAGCGCAATGCCATCGGCTTGCTGTCCAGTGTCCCTTGCGTGTGGCGCTATGTACACCGGAAAGAGTACGATGTTCCCGCATATGAGGAATCCTGAGACCTGCAGGATGCAGAAAATGGGATTCCGGAAGAGTTTAAAGTCGAAGGATGTGAGTAGTATCTTAAGCATGGCCTTGATTGACATTCGACCGCTTGTGTCCTTGTTGGCGTTGTTGGTGTTAGTTTGTGGATCGCAGTCTTTGTGTTGCTTTAGCAGTTCTGTGTTTATATCCAGCACGGATCCACACATGTACTCTCTGCTTATATTAAGGTGTTTTTGTGAACTATTTGGATGCACACTCGTAAAATGACTCCTCTTCTGCGCATCTGACGAAGCTCGTTTGCGCATACCATTTTGGTTATCGTTTACTAATTGCTTTAGATGCATTTTCCCGATATCGCCGCTGCTAAAATAAGTCCCGCTTCCTACTTCCGGTTTATTGAGGAAAGCATCGCTTTTACTTATTGGCGACATTAACCGTTCTTTAATCTTTCTGTCGATGTCTGTTGGCGTGCTGGATATGTCTGTGATTAGGGCACGCCGTTCAACGAGATCTTTACCTTGAATGGAAAGAAAGTGATACATCAGTTAATATAGGTCAATGCTATGTATAAAGATGTCACGGCAAGCAGTTGCCCAAAGGCTATCACACTCCAAACATTTAAAAGCTGGTATTCTGATACAAGTGGTATAATGTATGGTCGTTTGATTTCATCGATATAGCATCTTTCCAATATCTATCTACAACAGATGATGCATGAATTCTTAGTTCGAAATACTTCGGGTGTTTCGTCATGAATATTTCCAATAGCCGAATAAAACATAATGCATCTATCCATTTAATTGTAGGACTAAATTTTGACCGTGCCAGAAAGTTCTGTAGAAGAGCAGAGCTTTTAATAATTTACTGACCTACGACGAAGTAGAAATGTTGAACCTGCTGTTATACGACAGATTCAATGCCATTTATTGAACCGATTCTGTTATATACATGCTTGGTCTTGTTATTGGTGTAAACCTCAGCAGGCTGTCGCTTGTTTCAAAGACCTAAGTGATGGATCGATAAATTTGAATGGAGTCACGTGTGAAATCACTATGCGTGGTATTCGCCGGATTGATTTAATGGGCTTAGAGCCAAAGGATTCAACTATTTACCTGACAGTAAAATGAATAAAAAACGTTGTTGAAAACCACAAATAAAAGTCTAACCTTTGACTATAGGAGTCCTGGTTCTGGCTTTTTTCCTGTAGAATGACTGGGGACGGAACAGGGCTCCGCATACTAAACCGTTCAACAAAATGGCCGCGATGATCAGAAAGCATCCTTGGTAACCATATTCTCGGAGCAGATACGTTATCAACGGGGCAAACATGAGGCCTCCCAGGGAACCACCGCTCAGCGACAGACTGTTGGCGAACCCGCGCTTTTTGTCGAAGTAGTTGGCGAGCGTTACCGTGGTGATAGGCAGCATGAATGCGGATGAGATACCTGCAATAGGAAAGAGATGTTTATTTTCACACATTACCATCTAACGCCACATTTTTTCGTCTTGCAGCAGACGACTTTCAAAAAGCATTGTGACAAAATGAGAAATTGCTTGTTTCAATACTTTTTCAATCTATAAACATAACACAACGGCTGAACTGAAAGTTTTTCACATGTTTATAAAGATTTTCTAAAGAAGTCTGCTGGTAAAGAGTTAATCCATACTCGGTAAAGGGATGCCAAGATTAGTTGTCCGTATTGCCCAGCTTGTCCAAATGCCTTGTCGGACAAGAGGAATTTTGCTGAAATTAACAGTGTATCCATGTTACGAAAAAGATAAAGCATATACGGACAAGTGAATCAAAATCAGATTTTGCAACCCCAGACCCAAATACAACACCAGTTATTGTGTGGAAAGGATACTATCCTCAGATACAGAGAGCTTTAAAACAAAAAGCAAGAGCTTCTTATCGAAGTAGTTGGTACAAAGACTAAACGAGCTGCGAAATAGAAACCTTGAACCCTTTCCCAAACAACACATTTTCTACTGTCCCAAATTGAAAGGGTTTGCAGACGACATTTCAAAATGTGATGAAATTGGAAAGTAATCTTCTGATAGAGCAGAAAGCATTGTGGGATAAGGAAAAATTGCTCGTCACTAGCAATTTCTCCTTTTCCCACAATGTTTACTAAAGTCGTCTGCAACAAAGTGGTCAAATGTCGTTATTGTTTGGGAAAGGGTTAACGCCCTTTTCAGTCTTGATAGAATTTTATAGCAATAACATATATTTTTCCTGCAACATTTCTTTATTTATAAATGTCTTGTTATACCTTTAAGCATAGCGCTGGGAAAAAACTGCACACGGTTTTTGACCTTATGTTAAAGTGCTTGGTTTTCGCAACAATTATGGCTGTTAGAACTAGTGCGGTTTTTTATTACTATATATGTACCTTTTTATGTTTACATCATCAAACACGAATGTATTGCGAAATACATGTGTACACGTTTTCAAGTATCTTCACAACAATAGCCAACGTCAAGATCGAAGAAATAAGAAATAATGAATAATGTGACAGTAGTTACAATCGTTTCCCCCAGGTGAGACTGACATGTTGATGGTCTCAAGAAATCCGCCGGTTTTTTTTTTATATGGGTTTTACATCACATCAACATTATTTGAGTTATGTAGTGATGCCCGACTCTTAATGATGGAGGAAGACCCCATACTCAACTGCACACAAGGGCTGGTCAAGGTGAGTAGAACAATCGGCATTCCGTAAGTCAGTCGGGAGACTGCCTCTCATGAAAATCCATATTTCTCTCAGGATTTGAACCCACGCGGAGAGGGGCCATGAGATTTCAAGTTCTGTACTCTAACCACTAGGCCACGGAGGCCCCGGCGCCGCTATTATATGGATGATTATAATTAGAATCATTGTTTACGAAATAAACCGTCTAAATGGTTTACGATATCTGCAACATGAATGTGCTATATCTCTATCCCATGACTATGAAAATGGGTATTAAGTAAAGCAATTATCAAGTTTTATGTAACTATGTAGATCTGTGATGTTATCTTATCTGTAAAACACTCTTTATTCTTAAAAAGATCAATTAGGAAAAGGCTAAGGCACTTGTTAAAAAAGTGAAACAAATAGTCACGTGTTTGTTACCTTTTACTTAATAGATGATGCGTCATGTTGATCATAATTCTGAACGATTTGAATGTTTCATGTCGCTGTGAAGGGCAAATGCTGTTTTGACACGTCATATCATCAAGTGCAACATCACACAACATAACAATATCATTACATGTTATTGATAAAACGCATCATTATCTCTAACCTTTTATGTTAAAAGAAATGTCATTTCAAACACATTCTTTCATCACCATCAAAGTTTCTGGTGCAGTCTTTGTTCTAGTATGTGTAACATTATAACGTGCTAGAGGAATTCAACAGTTCTCTTTAAACCCATCAAGATCTAACAAAAGCGAATGATTGCGAAAACCATCCTAGTTATCTAAACATCTGTTTTGTCGCAGAGAAAGAAAACAATATATCATAATCCGTAATTTATGTATGAGTTATACATCGCGTCAACATTATTTCAGATATGTTGCGTTGTCCGACTCTATCAGTTATGATGGAGGGAGACCCCATACTCAACTGCCCCTAAGGGCTGGTCAAGCCGGGAAGAACAATCGACATTCGGTAGGTCAGTTAGGAGACTACCTCTCACGACTATTCTAATGCCGGACCGGGGTTTGAATCCACGCGAAAAGGGGTCATGTGATGTGATTTCAAGTTCCGCGGGATACCGATTTACTAAACAACTTACGGAAAATACTTGTGTAAGTCATTAATTGATAAACATGGATAGTATCTTCAAAGAACGTACAATATTGCAATGTGACACATCATTGATGTGTTACTTTGCAATACTGCTTAGCCAAATATTTATAAAAGAGGAATTGTTGTTTTAGACTTACGGAAATCTTAAGCGTAAACTGTTTAGTTAAACGGTACCCCGAACTTGAAATCACATCACATGACCCCTCTTCGCGTGGATTCAAATCCCGGTACGGCATTAGAATAGTTCCGGTGTTCCGAAGTAAACTTATACAATTTCAGAAGTAAACTTATAAAATTTCAGAAGTAAACTTATACTCTAACCACTTGCCCACACATTCAAGAATGAAATATTCTTCCAAACATTATTAGAATTATTTCTCGTTTCATTAGACATGTACAAATAAATATCATCATTTGAAGGCATCCGTTTGCTTTCTACACGATCAATTCGCTGAAACACATGCTACTTGGATTCATTTCCGAGCTGATTCAGACGTAATTGATTGGAGAGCGCATGCCTTTTATAAACACTAACCTCTCTTGTTTGTAATTAATAGAAGAGTAGTTCCAACAACTGAACGTGCTTTCTTTTCAAACATCATTGATCATCTTTATCGAAGCCAAACCAAATTCGTTAACGTGGATGTTCATTAGTCTATGACGATTTGATGTGTCGGAGAAACCTTGAGATTCCTGCATTCGATCAGTCAGACATCGACTACCTCTCTTCAAAACCAAAAACCACTATCGGGATTTGATTTTAAACCCAGTGTTATACAATTACAAAAGCAAGTGAAAATTGAACTACATGTTCTTATCGTTCTTAGTTTTTATCGTTTCCCAATTTTTAAGAAAGGGTTTGTTGTGAGTTGTGGTTGTAAAGTGGTAAGTTATGTGTAACTGATTCAAGACTGAACGATCCATTATATATTATTTACCTTGCAGTATGCCATGAGAGAAGAATAAGATCCGGATATCCGTCGCTTGTGAAGTTATAATGAAGGCGGCTGCCAGTATGAATGTTCCGATGGACACCAGCGTTCTTGCTGTCGTCACCCGTTTGCCGATACATAGAGCCACGGGTGCTGAAACATGTAAGATAGAAAACACTAAGGTAGTAACGTAAATGGGTTAGGTTGGTCATCAAGGCGCAAGAGAGAGAGAAAGAGAAATAGAGAGCGGGAGAAAGAGAGAGGGAGAGAGAGAAAGAGAGAGAGAGAGAGAGAGAGAGAGAGAGAGAGAGATAGCAGGGAAATGTCATTTCGTTAAGAAGACTAATTTCTGACCAATAAACACTTCTTTATCCAGCAGAAACAAGGAATATAAGCAGTGTCATTTACACATGGTACAAGTGTGCAAGAAAAATGAACTAAAAGAGATAATAGTAAAAAGACAGGTGCTATGGTTTCAAACTCCCTTGATAGAGTCCCGTTTGTTACCTGTAATGCTGTAGACGGCATTCGTTATTGTTGACAATAGCGAGGTCAAGGACGAAGTAGACTTGAATCTCTCCTGAAACGCAACAAATATGATGCCGCCAGCTTTCAGAATTCCGATGAGCAAGATCATTTCTAGCAGGGTACCTGAAACGAGAAAAAAAAAGTGTTGCTCTGGAAAAGTAAAGAAGTGTGATGCTCTGAACGCATAAAGTATTGTGTTGTTATGATCAAGTAATGTAAAACGTTGCTTTGAACGCATAAAGTATTGTGTTGTTATGATCAAGTAATGTAAAACGTTGCTTTGAACGCATAAAGTATTGTGTTGTTATGATCAAGTAATGTAAAACGTTGCTTTGAACGCATAAAGTATTGTGATGCTCTGAGCAAGTAATGTAAAACGTTGCTTCGAACGCATAAAGTATTGTGTTGTTATGATCAAGTAATGTAAAACGTTGCTTTGAACGCATAAAGTATTGTGTTGCTCTGAGCAAGTAATGTAAAACGTTGCTTTGAACGCATAAAGTATTGTGTTGTTATGATCAAGTAATGTAAAACGTTGCTTTGAACGCATAAAGTATTGTGATGCTCTGAGCAAGTAATGTAAAACGTTGCTTTGAACGCATAAAGTATTGTGTTGTTATGATCAAGTAATGTAAAACGTTGCTTTGAACTCATAAAGTATTGTGATGCTCTGAGCAAGTAATGTAAAACGTTTCTTTGAACGCATAAAGTATTGTGTTGCTCTGAGCAAGTAATGTATAACGTTGCTTTGAACTCATAAAGTATTGTGAGGCTCTGAGCAAGTAATGTAAAACGTTGCTTTGAACGCATAAAGTATTGTGTTGTTATGATCAAGTAATGTAAAACGTTGCTTTGAACTCATAAAGTATTGTGATGCTCTGAGCAAGTAATGTAAAACGTTGCTTTGAACGCATAAAGTATTGTGTTGCTCTGAGCAAGTAATGTATAACGTTGCTTTGAACGCATAAAGTATTGTGATGCTCTGAACGCATAGAGTATTGCGTTGCTCTAAATGCATAAAGCATAGGGTTGATCTAAACGAGTACAGTTGCGTTACTCTTAGCAAGCAAAGTATTGCGTTTCTCTGAACGTCATTTATTGTGTTGCTCTGAACGAGTTAGTTTGAAGATAACGTTTCGTAATGTGAGAGTAGTTTTCTTCAATGAGGCTTTAAAGAGTTTGCAAATAATATTTTCCGTTACATCCCGCCTCCACTCTAAATTTTGTAACATGCTATTCTTTTTGACGCCAAATGAGTATGGATGCGTGGTCTGTTGCCAAGCTATGACAGAACGTGTTTAAAATTGATATGGAGCTTTTAGACGGTTGATATTTTGTAGCGACCACTGTTGTCAAAATTTGAAACAACAATTAAACAAACAAAAAATCCCACGATGTCTTATATAGGTCAATACATTCCTTCTATGTTAAACTTCATGTAAAGACGGATTGGCGAAGAAGGCTTCTACCATCAACGCGAAAAGTCGAATGAAAGGAGGTGTGTATCTATCTACTTGGGGTTTTACATTCCGTCAAACATTATTTCAGTTATGTCGCGTTGCCTTTCTCTAAAAATTGAGAATTATTCCTATGTTCAACTACCCATACAATCTGGTCAAGTCGGGTAGAACCATCGACGTACCGTAAGTCAGCCGGAAGACTAACTCTCATGGAAAACCATTTCCCTCCAACGGGATTCGAATCCTATCGGAGTGGGGCCATGTGATAAAAGGAGATGAAACAAACGATTCGTTCTAGTAAAAATAATCACAACCTTACCTAACATTACGAACCAAGACCAGCCCGTGTCCTTCGGAACGTCATATTCGTCCTCCGAACTTAGCCGAGCGTCCTGGTCCAATTCCTCCTCATTGTCATCCGACGCTTGACAAGTGATCACAATTTCAAGCTTATCATCATTATAGACTCTCGACAGGTCCTTCTTTTCATCTCTGCGTTCGTAATCCATCGCTTCCGGTTTGCGGTCTTTCTTGGGTGTATCCATTGGTTTTAAGTATATGACTTAGCTGAGGGTTAAGAAAATGAAATGTGTTTATATAGTCTTTAACGTCGTATCAACAGTTTATTCCAGTTATGTTACGGCCTTCCTGGGTCGACAAGTACTAAGCGAGGACTCTTAAGTGACTTGCCAAACTTCACTTCCACGAAACCAGGGGTGTCGGTGGGGCTCGAACTCGGAACCCCCGAGTTCTAAGTACGCCAACTTAACGATTGGGCCACGAAAGACCCTAAAACAGCACGAGCTCTGCACTTAACAAGCAACAAAAAAGCGTAAAGATGATAAAGCACGAGGTAAGCAAGAAACGACCAAAGAAAGAGAGAAAACAATAATAAAAAAAAAGAAAAAGATGGATAATATGAATTTCTGATTGAATGATCACGAAATGAATATGGTCTACCTGTGTTTCAATGTAACATTCACTTTAAGTCACAACATTCTCCAAGCAGGAACACAACCAACTGGTTCAGTTTCTTGATGATAACTGATTCATAGGATACAGAAGTGCTTGCCTTCCTCATAATTCCGTTATATAAAACAGAGAATTACCCTTCACCTCCAGTTCGGTGAATGCCATACGTCCTTCTAGGTTAAGAGCAACATAACATAACATAACATAACATAATTTTATTTCAACATTGAGCACATAGGCTCATAGTTATTACAATTATATATTTACATGCATGCTATGAAAATGACATGTACATTTACAGCTTATACATATGCATAAAAAGCAAAATTTGATAGACATACAGGATGAGAGTGACGACTTATATAAACTAAATACGATTCCTGAAACTATTTTCCATTCTATAGAATAGTAACTTCTTATTATTATAAATGCATGTTTGTAATAACTAGAAAGTTTAATGAGTAATGATTTTTTATCAGTGTTAAGCAGACTGATGAACTTGTACATACTGAGGTGTTCGATGTAATATCGCATGCTATGTGACATAAGTTCGATGACTTTCATATGTCTCATGAGTTTGAAGAAAAGGGTTTGTACGAGGATATATAGGCCACGTCACAGGAAAAGGGGCACTCGGACGTAGCAAACCGTGTAGCCCCAGACCAGCCGCCACGTCACTGACGTGGCGGCTGGTCTGGGGTTACACTGTTTGCCATCTTAGATGACATCAAGTTCTACCTTTAAATAAATACAAATGATAACTGTCGTGACTAGATGCTGGAATAATAGCGCTAAGAAAGAGCTGAGTCAGCGGTTTTTATATATGTCCGAGTGCCCCTTTTCGCTTGACGCGGCCCATATATCTTTTAAAAAGAACTGAATCAAATATCTAAGTATGATGACGATACTAAGTTAATAGGAATTGTTCCTCTCTTGTCAGTCCAAACTCCTCGCATTGAAAAAAAAGTAACGAGAAATGGCGTTAAAGATAGCTCCGGTACACAAAATATTTCTTCATTTTGATGAACCTAACCAATGCAAATAACTGCTTCAGGTCTCGAAACTCCATATAATCGTCATAGAATGTTGTCGAGGGAGGATCTTTCACGTTTATGATAATTTTTGAGAAGAGAGTTGTACTTGATTTGATGGGATCGTGATTACTAGGGGAAATTAAAGATGGATCAAGTGTCCTTTATTAAGTGGCTATGTATATGTATGGACATCAGGTGAATAAAATTTAAACCATGTGTATGCATAAAATACATTAATACATTAATTATTAAAGTATCAAGTCTTAGGGATAATGAATGGTATAAAAGTCCCTGTCTGTCTGTCTGTCTGTCTGTCTGTCTGTCTGTCTGTCTGTCTGTCTGTCTGTCTGTCTGTCTGTCTGTCTGTCTGTCTGTCTGTCTGTCTGTGTCTGTCTGTCTGTCTGTCTGTCTGTCTGTCTGTCTGTCTGTCTGTCTGTCTGTCTGTCTGTCTGTCTGTCTGTCTGTCTGTCTGTCTGTCTGTCTGTCTGTCTGTCTGTCTGTCTGTCTGTCTGTCTGTCTGTCTGTCTGTCTGTCTGTCTGTCTGTCTGTGCTGGCTGGCTGGCTGGCTGGCTGGCTGGCTGGCTGGCTGGCTGGCTGGCTGGCTGGCTGGCTGGCTGGCTGGCTGGCTGGCTGGCTGGCTGGCTGGCTGGCTGGCTGGCTGGCTGGCTGGCTGGCTGGCTGATTGACTGGCTGTCTGTATGGCTGTCTGTATGGCTGATTGTCTGGCTGATTGTCTGGCTGATTGGCTGGCTGATTGCTGGCTGATTGTCTGGCTGATTGTCTGGCTGATTGTCTGGCTGATTGTCTGGATTGTCTGATTGCTGATTGTATCTGATTGCTGATTGTATGGCTGATGGCTGATTGTATGGCTGATTGTATGGCTGATTGTATGGCTGATTGTATGGCTGAGTGTATGGCTGATTGTATGGCTGATTGTATGGCTGATTGTCTGGCTGATTGTCTGGCTGATTGTATGGCTGATTGTATGGCTGATTGTATGGCTGATTGTATGGCTGATTGTATGGCAGATTGTATGGCTATTTGTCTGTCTTGCTGTTTGTATGTCGTGTTGTTTGTCTGCTGACCTGTCCCTTATTATGTTTGTATGTCTGTCCTTTAGTCTTTTTGGGTTCCTATTCCCTTCCTGACTCCTTTCTTATCTTTTCCTTTCTTTCTATAGATATCTCTCCAATTTATCACCGCTTTATCTCCCTTTTCTCTCCCCTCTTTCTCCTCATAGCTCTCTTTTTTTCTCTCTCTCCATCTTTCTGTCTATCTATCCACCCCTCCCCTATCTTTCTATCACAATATAACCCTTTCGCGAAATATCTTATACGATGATACGAATCGGCGATCGATCCCATACACAACTCACGTCAATATAAATATCCCCAATACCCGCTGACAAATCAAATACTGCTTAATCAATTATGAATACATTCATAGATGACCTTACGATTCGGTCATGGGTAATCAATCAGAAAGGTTTTAGGTATATATTGGCCTTGCTGACCGCGGTCTTTGGCGTCAGAATGGTATGTGCATAGCCAGTTTGTTGTAACTCTTAGAATACTGGGTAACTTTCTAAAAATTAAGTTTTTGTGTCGTCTGCTTTCCAAAACCGTAGATATCTGCTAAATTCTGATGAGATAGATACTCAGGGTAGCAAACAGGTTAGATCACAGACCAGCAACCAATTTACTTAAAGTTAAACAAAGGACGACATTGCTACAACTGAGCATTTATTCCCTATGTCGCGGTGATTTATAACTGTATCCATCCTAAAGATGTTATTTGCGTTTCGCTATTTCTTGTTACCCACTGCTGCTTTGAATTTGGACAAGTGTCACATACGCATCGGGGCAGGATATGTATCTGTTTTCACGTATTTACATCCTTGGCCTATACGTTAAAGGACTAACGAGTAATTAAACTGAGAAGACAAAAGACATTGTGTTTTAGTTCAAGGACGACTTGGTCTTTGTAGTTTAACTTTGACCTAAATCTTAAATACACTGATTTTAACATAACCTTCCTATCAAATAGAAAAAAGATCGTCTTTCCAGATGTTTCAATAATTATGGTTTATCGCAGTTGCAACAAGTTTTCGTTTTTTACAATAACTTTAGATAAAGAGAGAGTACTCTTTTTGAATATTTTACAGCTTTTTAAGCTCAAATTTCGCAAAAAGTCATTGCAGATGACATTCTATTTCCTTTGTTGCATTTAAAAGAGCCATTGATCACTCATAACCCTCTTTTAATAAAAAAAAAAAAGAGGAAAACACGGATTGTCTGCTTGTTTTGAGCAATCTTCCATTATGCCTCAATGGGTCTAAACTCACAGTGAGAATGTTTCTGCTTTTGTCGAAACTTTTTCTGAAGTAATTACCCCAAAACTTGCATTAAAACAAGTAGACATGTATCGCACTTCTCTTTCTTTTTCGTAAAACATAATGTCTTTCGACATGCCATTATCGTCTGCTGCAGAAAAAGAGATGCAGAAATCGCAATTAAGCGTTTAAAGGGCAGTCGGTAAGGCGGTCTGTATGTATGTAAACTAGGTCGAGTACGATACGCGCTGACATAGTTCGTTCGTGTTAACTCGTCTCAAATCAGCGCGTAGGAACTGATCGGAGACTGCAACAAGCCTGACAATAAAGAGACCAAAGGTTGCGGATTAGCTTATGTGTTATTGACTTGGCTAATCCGATATGGCAACAAACATGTACATTCAGACACTACATTTTCATATTATCGATTCATTGACATAAAGCCAAAATATCGTGCCTTTCTTAATCAACACTTTCCATAATGTAAATGTTTAGCATAGTCAATGCAACAGACGAATGAAGAAAAAAAATTGTATTGTGTTAACGCCGTTTCAACAATACGTCAGTTATTATACGATTTTCCTTGGTCCACTAGTACTAGGCTAGGGCACTTAAGTGACTTGAAACAAACTGAACGGCAATCCAACAGTCCAGAGGTGTCGATTGGAGTCTGTCGAAATTGAAAGAGCTCATCAGGTTAAAGCTAATATAAATAAGGATATCTGCCCTATCATTGTAAAGATGGGGTTAGTAAAAAACCTAACCATCTAAAAATATATGTTTGATTATCGAGAAATTTCTCTATAGGTCACATTGGTTCAAAGCTTTGACAGAACAATAACGCAATTATTTATACTGTACAATGCTAGTCGTCTGTTTCTATCAGTTTAAAGCAGACGAAATATGTCATCGTAGAAATAGGGGGAAAGATATCGGAGGAATAATTTGTGAATGTCAGAAATACGACGTGAAAGGTTCGGAAACGAAAATAACAAAATACACAATGACCTAGTTCCGGATCATTGTGAAAAACCAATGAATCATATTTCATTTCTTTAAACGAAACAAACTAAGACCTTATTGAAGTTTCACTTAAATGGGGTCCTGCAAACAACTGACATTTAAAATGATGTCACTAGAAAGAGTATCAATAAGTATTTACCAAACTCCAACAGAACAAATCCATGTTGTATTAACCGTGCCAAAACGAAAATAGAAGATCGCGTGATCACTTCACATGCGCATTGCAACAATCAACCGCCGTGTTGTAAGATTACTTAACCCTTTACCAAACAGCACATTTTCGACTGTCCCAAATTGAAAGAGTTTGCAGACGACGTTTCAGAATGTGATGAAATTGGAAAATAATCTTATGATAGGGCAGAAAACATTGTGAGAAAAGCGAAAATTGCTCGTGACGAGCAATTTCTCCTTTTCCCACAATGTTTTCTTAAGTCATCTGCAACGAAGGCGTTATTGTTTGGGAAAGGGCTTACTCGACGGTTCATTCAGTTAACGTACATACCTGACGCCGAGCTGCGTTTAAGGCACATAGTGCACGCTAGCGTCCGTGGATGGTGTGTTTAAAAAGTTGGCGCGCACACTTCCGTTCGCTCATTTGTACCGTTGGTCGTTATTTACGAACGAAAGTAAATCTTCTTTTAAGGTTTCTTTAGTCTTAGGCGTTTTTAAGGTAGAATATCCATAATCCGGTATTTTGAAACATTTTCTTTCGTCGGAGTACTTCGGTCGTCCTCGGTATACATATGTCTGAGCCGGAACTATACTATTATGTATTAAACTAATTAGTTCTGGCCTCAACCGATGTATACCGAGAACGACCGAAGTAAGAATTAGGTTCAAAATGGCGGATTATTGGTATTCTATCTTAATACAGGCTGCAAGTAAATCAGAAAACACCTACCTGAGACCACATAAAACCGTCAAGATTTTCTTGTACACCAAGATAAAGTGTCCTCCAAAAGACGATCAAAAAGTCGTTGAAGGTTGGATTGACTGCATGAATACATTAAGGTAACCATGTTTGTGAAACTGAACGGCTATAAGATGTAAATCGAGATGCAAATACCGCAGTTAAATGTATTTATGGACTAAACATAACATTGTTAATATAAATAAATCCAATTTATCTTTCTATCTATGAAACGTAGGCTTATTTTGCATTTTTCACCGCGAGAAATAATGACGATAAAAATGTTTATAAACCTAACCACATGACTATGTTTTGTATCGTATGTAGTACAATGATAGGCGAATGTGTAATTAAAAACATGTAGTTGGTTTTCTTAAAATCTTCGATAATCATTTATAAGCGTTTTTTATCAAATTATTTCAGTTACGTTGCAATGCCCGGCTTATGATGATAAAGGAAAACTCCACACTTGACAGTCCATAATGATTTGTCAAGCATCGCCATTCGGTTAGTCAACTTGGAACAGCATCTTATCAATAAAATCGGAATGCTGTTACCAGGATTAGAACCCAGGGTGAGAGAGGTTCTACGATTTCAACGCTAGACCACGAAGACCCCTTTATAATCATTCAAACATTAGCTTCGCTAATACCATTGATAAAGGGCACATAGTGTATACTGTTGAAACAAAACGGCTCCTAAAAACAAATAGAAAACATTAAGTCTTAAAACAGCAACCGTTTGATTGTGTACGTGTCTGTGTCGTTATGCTTAAACGCATATACCAGCGTTTTTTATTTGGATACATGTAAACTAAATACTTACGTCGTTAGTTTAATCGTTTTCAGATTTGAAGCTTTCAAATTCGTTACTTGGTATTAATTTCAATTCAATTCATGTAATTGGCCCTTAACATCGTGGAAACAGTATCACATTTTATCTATCTTTTGCTAAAATAAACATTTATAATTGCTTCTGTAACGAGCAGAATTTTAAATGATTGTGACGAGAGTAAAATTTGCTCCTTTATCCCGGTTTTTTAAATGTTGAATGAACAAGTTGAACCTTGTCCAATTGTTCTTTCTTCATTTCCATTTTTCTATCTAAATCTAATGATAAAAGAAATGGTTAGATATCCTTTGGTGGGAGTGACCTGGGAAAATATAGGTTACAGTAAGTGTCCTCGCTATTGAATACAAAAAGAAAATGTTTTATAAAGGTTCACCGTATTCCTACGTCCATTAATAACTTGCCCTATATAAATTGTACCTGAGACATACTACATGTATATCTTCCTTTCAATTACTCCATTGCTTCATAGCGTAATAACGAAAACAGTCATACAGTGGAATCTCTTTACCTCGAAATTCGAGGGACATCATGTAAATGTTTGAGATAGAAAGAGACCGACATATAGATGTTTGGAATATAAAGAAACAGAAGGATATTTTATTCAAGTAAAAGACAAAACATGTCCATGAGCGGAAAAACATGCATCTTAAAACCAAAAGATATCATAAAAAACAAGTGAGTCGGGATCCAGTATTTACTTCGACATAGAGATGAGTTCGACAGTCAGAACTTCGATATATATATATATAGTCTACTGTATCTCATGCATTCACATCACCTTGCATAGAACCGAGTCGCCAAATAGTTACGTTAATACAATGAAACAATAGAATAAACGTAATTGAGAGAATTTGAAAGTTCTTATGTCTATCGCAAAAAAATGTTTCATACCTTTAACGGCACCTCCCTTCTGTATGGATCCGTTACAAAGCCAAACATTAGCGTGATGGGCTTAGCTTGTGTCCTGCAAATAGTTTGCAAAAGAAGGAATAAATGAAAGAACCTGCTAAATGTTTTAAGCAATAAATAAGATTTTATAACACGCATGATCATTCCGTATCCATACAAACTTTGAAAACTGCGCTAAAGCTGCTCAGTAACAGAAGAGAACATTTAAAATTCAACAAAAGGTTATTCAAACAATATAACTTTCTTTTATCATTGTATGATTTCAAATAAGAAAGGACTAGTTTAAAGAACAATTAACTCAAAAAGTGTCAATAAATCCAAGTATCTATATGGTCGAAATGCAATAGAACTCTAAATCGTTGCAATACTTTTCGATCTTAATACGTATGAATTCACAGCATGCATAAGCTTGAATAAGAAACGATTTTACTTTGAAATGACTTTTCTCCGATGCATACCATACAACATTGCAGATATACCAAATTCTATCGTAATTAATTTTAAGCTTCAAAATTTCCTACCATCTATGAACAAGCAGCTTTAAAGTGTGTTCAGTGTAAGTCCAAATTAAAACAAGCAAAGAACTCACGAACTTTTCTAGAAAGAGATTACACCACAGTTTATCTGTACTAAATGCCTTTCTACGTAACATTACACTAAGTACTTACTACCCGACAATCTTTTCCTCCTTTTATAGACCCTTTACCTGATATCGAGGGTTCAGTGCAATACTATAGTAAGTGCACTTACTATAGTCTTGCATTGAACCCTTGATATGCTGTCGACAACATAAGAGAGTGTCGTGATACATTGAAAAAAGATGTCTGTGGTGATAAATTTCTTCTTTTGACACAACGGGTTGATCCAATGTCACAAATATAATGTGTTTTTATTTCTTTTATTTCATTATTAGTAATTGTCCAATGCTTCCGTTTTCAATTTGGTCAAATAAAGCGATTTGACATGAGGGTATTGGTGCAAACAAAATCCCTTTATAGTATTTTGCGACAAGTCATATTTCAAAATACTTGTAAAAAAATTACACATTATATAAATGAATGAATCAAATTACTCTTTTTGGTTGTATTTGTTAAAAAAAAACTGTTCGCGATAAATGAAGAATGTTCTCGATACGAGCTGTTCGCCTTCTGTCACAATCGGCTCTTTTTGACGATTCGAGCCAATGGTCTAATCCTTTCCTTTTAAACCAAACGCATCAAATGACTTCAGAAAAGTTTGTGCCAATAAGAGGTATTGCTCGGAATGAGCTTTTCGTTTTTTAATCGCATCAATTTTAGACAATTTCATAGCAAACATAGTTGTTCGTCCCACATATGTATCGTCTTTTAAAGCTTCGATTTACGAACAACTACAACAAAACGCTTTTTACAGGCGAGGTGATCATGTGACCAATATGTACGATATAAAGCAGTTTTCACATGGCGGCGCCAACGAATGAGCAAGTTTTTATGCATTTTTCAGCAGATTACTTTTGTTTTCGACTTTTTTAAATACGCCATGAACCGACGATCAATTTCTGCAACCTTGAGTGAATGTTGTTTCCATTTTGGCCAAGCCATGTGCTCCAAGACTGCAGAGAATTTCTAATCGAGGGATTTTCTTTGACCGGGCACCGCCATTTGCAATCTGTTTTATATCGTAAGCATTGATCGCATGATCAACCCCATATTTTAGTGAAAAGGGTATGTAATGTCAATCAGCCGTGTTATTCCATATAGAGATACATAAGTAAGTTGAAAATATAGAACATATAAACTAATATACATGTACAACCTCTATCTGCGACATCGTCATTTAATGACTTAGATAAAATTAATCAGGTGACTTATATAACCATGGTCATTTCCTTGTGAAAACGAATTGTTTAATGCAGTGTTCAACAATGTTTCAGTTTTAATTCGAGGAAGTTTCACTTCTCTATATTGCCTGTAAACTATGTCACCACGCGATTGGTTTAAGATGCGACGCATATGGAAAATATATGTTTGTGGAAATTGTAAAGAAAAACAGTATGCACGACATTTTAGTGTTGCGTACGTGAACTTATCATTAAACGGACACATTGTTTATAAATGATGATGTAAACGAAGATATTGTTATCAAAGAAGGAGGATTCCAATATTTGTATTATATCTATTCTTTTATAATTTTGGAAATGCCGACCATACATTATTATTGGCTTAAGAAAATCACATAAAACTATAATCATTACCACAAACCAACCCGATTAGAACCATTTCGACAGAGAAAGTAAACACAAAGTCACAACATATAGAAGAAGCAAGGGAAATCATTAAGTATTACTTTATCATGAATACTATAATATTTTGTTTGTTTGTTTGTTTGTTTATATGAATTTATGGTTTTATCATTTTTATTGTGTGATATTTGTTTAAAATAGGACGCCATTGGTAATTCTCCTTTGATTACGAAATCGTGCAGGGTTCACCCTTATATGATAGGCACCTAGCATTTTATACAATAGATAAACACTAGACGGACTCAACTGGACATATATCAAATATAATGACAATTCAGTTTCGAGATTTGCGTACTAAGAGGTCATTTTACTTTTCAGGTCAGTGACTTGGTCAGACACTTATAGCTATAATATCTGACCACACGTTTGACCTCGGTCGCACACCTATATCTATGATTTCTGACCACAAATACAACCTCGGCTAAACGACTTTAACTATAATTCACCACCACAAATTCGACATCAGTCGTACATCTGTAACTATTATGTAGCACCACGGAATTCAACCTTTTCAAGAATTAACCCTACAGCATTGCTTACAGACGAAGGACTTGGTCAATGTGAACTGTGCCAAGATAACTACAACTCCATCAACCAATATTCAAGTGCCAGTGATTTTTTTGGAAGTATCTACGAATAAGAACCTGCCTAAGATAATCAAGGCAACCAAGGACTTCAACATGGAGTATCGGAACACTGGAATAAAGAGCAGCCTCTTTTTCCATTTTATTCTATCGATGAGTTCGTCTTCATAACAAAATTTATCCGTTTGTTACTGCCTTAAACCATAAACATGTCACAAACATGCAATTAAAGAGTCGGATTCCCATTATAAATATTATGAATAATATGAGAGTTTTATCCTATTGCAATATCTATGACAAAATTCATCTTTAGGATATACATGTATCCAATAAGTGCAACAACTGTTGTCTGCAAAGTGTATCTCGTGGAAAGTTGTATGTATCAACGATACCAGTTTTAAAAAAAGACAGTACTCTCTAGTTACTTTCCATTGGAGAATGAGTCATCTCTTTATAGATGTAAATCGTTTTGTAATGTTTTCATTAACGGTTAAATTTTATTCATGTCACGTGCTACTTCTGTTAGTCACGATGTCAATGTCAATACCGGTTATTGTTGTTTTCTGCGTAGGCAGACATTGTTTTCAACAACTGTGCTAGTTCAAATACAGTTTTCAATTTTATAACATTTATCCTTTGCTAAATTGGGGACATGGTTTGGAGTTGAAGAGATTTGACGATTTCTGGAAAACATCATAGAGGAAGCCATTGTTGACATTCGCCAATTTCTTTTATTTGTCTCAACAATATCAGCAGCATAATAATGATCACCATCATTATCATTATGATCATCCTATTCAGAACCATCACACTCAGAACCATATATTCTTAGAATCAGATCATCACCATCATCATCATCATCATCATCAGCAGCAGCAGCAGCACCAGCAGCAGCAGCAGCAGCAACAGCAACAGAAACAGCAGCAGCAACAGCATCCGATTCCGATTCCGATTTAGATTTATCATACTCATCATCACTATCATCATCCAATCCAGATTTTGATTCGGATTCATAAGATTTATAAGTTTCACCAGATTCGAATTCATCAGATTCATCATCAGCAACATCATTATTACCATCATCTTCATTATAACCGTCCTATTACAATACAAGAAACTCAACTTAATCTTTCTTAATCTTCTTATTAACTCCCTCAAAACATACTGATTCAAATCTGCCTGTCAAAGAAGGCGAGAAACCTTTCTTTTTTTCTTTTTTTACAAACGATCAGCTTCATCAGGATTTTAAGATCAACAGAATCCATTGTGGGAAAAAGGACGAATTGCTCATTGGGATCGATACACTATACTTTACAGACTTATGTAGTCGGTATGCCAAGTATTTGCGAATTCATGGAGTCTGTGGTTTATAAGACCAAAGATCAATATGACATACGGCTTTCCTCCATGGCACTTTGGATAGTTCTTTTTAACCCTTCAACAAACGCCAAATTTTCGACTGTCCGAAATTGAAAGAGCTTGCAGACGACATTTAACAGAGTAATGAAATTGAAAAAATAATCTTCTGATAGGGCGGAAAACATTGTGGGAAAATGAGAAATTGCTCGTTACGAGCAATTTCTCATTTTCCCACAATGTCTTTCAGAGTCGTCTGCATCAAAGCCGTCAAATGTCGTTATTGTTTGGTAATGGATTAAAGATATTTAAAAGAAATAACGTTCAACTTCCAATTTCCCATTATCTGTGGACAAGCAGCTTTAAACTAAAACGTACGCAAATTCGGCTGGGGCGGTCCAGGGGTAGTCAAGGCAGACGGTTACATCTGACGTATGACATTAGCATACTTATAAAACAACGTCCTTAATATATACTACTCACGTACGTCTGTCAATATCTCGATCAATGTAAGGCAATGCACATTTCTTAGTGCATGAGACCCAATACTGAATGCATGACCAGTGCACGGAGTGGAATTTTACCAACCGTTGTCCTGTAATCGTGCCTCCAAAAGCAATAAAAAAGGGAACTATAGAACATGATAATCATACGATGATCTTAAAGGTGCTTGTTCACAGAAGAGTAATACTAGAAAGCAAGAGTAAGATGTGATTGAAATGATAAATTAACAAAGTGTCAATGTACATGTCAATGTGTCAATGTACATGTATCACAAAGTTGGAAACTTGATATGAGGTAGATCTCTAAATGCGATGTCACGCTTTTCGATTAAAACACATTATACAGGGGTAGAGCTCTTAAGGTCACTTCCTCGAACCCAGAGGTGCCGATGGGGCTCAATCCCGAAGGTCTTCTAATTGACTGTCTGACGTTATCATTTCAACAAGCGAATTCGAATCATACGGGATGATATTAACAATACAATTTCGAATACGACGATACAATATTAACAATCCAATTTCGAATAAGACGATACAACATTAGTAAGACGTAACCACTGCAAGGAGTTATGCATGGATAGGTCTCAGAGTCCATAGCCGGACCAGTTTGCAGTAGTTTAGCCTTTGATAGGATTCAGTTTAAATCTGTTTATTTTACATCGATTATGAAACAAGTTCTTACAACTTAGACTAACCTCTCTTGGTTCTGCTTCCTGGACACATAACCAGTACTCGCGCCGTATGTGGATTAATGAAAGGTTGCAATGAAGATCCCACTTCTTACGGGATTTTTACCCACGACCCTCGTGTCCCGACGCCGACGATCACTACCTAGACCACATTATATCCAGTGAAATATCGAACCCGTCTCCATCGGCAAAGTAGGCGGTCATTCTTCTCCAGCAATTCTGCGTTTGGAATTTCTACGAGTCGCCCGTTAAAACATGCAATAATGATAATGATATAAACGCGGCTTGTCAGCGGCTTGAAAAGGCCACACTTATCCGACCTACAGGTATTGCTCATTTTACAAAGACGCGCTGTAGGTATGTTTTTGACTGCAATTAAACAAGGTTAAGGTTACGCTAGCGATTAAAATGTAAATCACTACGACATTTTTATTTTCGTAAGTAAGAAAGCGATTTAGCGATTTTTTCATCAATAAACTAAATGCATTTTAAAATAATAATAGCAATGCTTACCCCTGATTTGATAAAACGTGATATCTGAAAAGGCGGTAAATTTTCCAATGAGCAATTAATCCATTTTCGCACAATCAACTTCTAACCCAAGTCTTAAGTAGACATGCAGTAATTATGGGTGGTTAGATAAAGGTTTGAACTTTTGACCCCTAATAAACGCTGGCCAAGCTTAACGGAGTCCAAAAGCGCATACGTTTATAATATGTAAAACACGGGTACTAATCTATTATCTCAATACCGCGTATCGGATCTATTGACCGCTTGTTTGTATGGTGTTTTACGCCGTATCAACAGTTTTTCAGTTATAAAACGGCTTTCCTGGATCCACCAGTACTAGACTAGGGCTTTGAAGTGCCTTGCCAAAGGTCACTCCCACTAAATCAGGAGGGATCGAACCCCGGAACCTCCGAGTTCTTAACCCGCCTACCTAACCACTGGGCCATGCAGTTACTATTCATGTTGATGTTTACAAATATGCTGACGGGTAGTTTCATGTGAATTAAGGGTTTTATTCTATTCAGTGAATGTGTGCGTATGTGTTTCTGTACGTGCGTCCCAAAAGTAAACATACATTAAGTAATTATCAGTGCTGATGTTTACAAATATGAAGATATTTGTGTTTCATATGATATGTTTAAACCGGGTATTTCCATGTAAAACAAAGGTTTAATCCTACATTGTGTAGAAATACATGTGTATTTCTGTACGTATTTCTATAAAGTGAACTTACTATAAGTAAGAATTATTTTCAATGTTAATAATTGTTTAGTCGTGAATGTTATATGTGTTTCATATGGAATTGTTTTTCTTTTCATTCGTAAAGCACATTCATCAATAGATCGGACTGATAGGTCGAATCAATCAATTATTTACGAATATATGACCTGAACCAAGAGAGTGTTTGAAAAGTGTGTCAATGAATGACCTTGTCCGGTCGTTGTAAGGTATACACTTCGACGAATACGAATACAATACAGAATAAGCGATACAACTGTGAAGGTTTTCCCCGCAAATTGTAATATCGATATGTATTCAGAAAAGTTATTGTTTTTCCTTTATATGTACGGTTTGTAGTATTATAGGAAGTAATATGTTGAAATTTGAAACTTGTAGTGAGATTTGCACTCACAATGTTTTATTTGAATTACACTCTACTGTCAGAATAAATGATATTTTATGATTCGCAAAGAAAACATACAGATAGATTGTTCTGTATCAAATCGTTCTTAAATATCTGCTTAATTCTGATGAGGAAATATACTCAGAGTAACAGATTAGATTTACTTGGAGGCTGGTCTGGATCTAACCTGTTTGCATAAGCATAAAGTCGGTTCCAGCACTATAAGGTTTAACCCATTTCTTCGCGGCGTTTATTCTGGGACAAGTCATGATTGAAAGCACCAGGGTACCGTTTTACTAAACAGTTTACGCTTAAGATTTGCGTAAGTCTAAAACAACAATTCCTCTTATTTCAATATTGGACGAAGCAATATTGCAAAGTGACACATCATTGGAATCGTCTCTCCGAGACGCTTCCAATGAAGTGCCACATTGCAACATTGTACTTTCATTGAAGATACTATCCATGTTTATCAATTATGACTTACGCACATATTTTCCGTAAGTTGTTTAATAAAACGGGCCCCAGGGTAAGTAATTATTATTTATGGATATTGCCAGCTTTTCCTTTGACACAATGGTCTTTTTAAAGTTTCTTTTTCACAGAAGATAATACCGAAAGTCATAATAAGATGTCGGTGAATCAATATAGTTTTTATATTGCTGTTTGGTATACACTCAAACGTAGCTATTGAAAGCAACATTAATTCAGAAAGCGGCATTTTATCGAACTAAGCACAGTGTATGTGGTGCAGAGATCTCAAGAGCGATGTCACATGTATTCCAATCTAAAAGCGTAACATCGCTTTTGAAATAAATCGCATACAAATTGTATATACATAGATAAGTTGAATCTTCCTGAAATAATTATGCTAATTTCATTTTGTATTATTTTCAAATTGTCCATAAAACAACAATACAAAAACTGAACAGTTTCAACGACATTTCTTTTGACCTTCGAATTTTCTCTTCTGTGAACGATCAGCTTTAGGTTTTAGTATCTACATCTCGCCAGCAATGTGTCATTCCTTTGGCGATGTCCAGTTCATAATCAATGGAAGAACACCTGTTAACTCAGCTATCCGCTAGGTCTGATAAAGCCGATGATAACCATCGGTATTCCGTTAGACGACCATTATTTAAAACAGCCATCCTGCGAGTTCGAATCCACACAGAGCAGGCTTTTCTACTTCCAGACCCAGACGTCTGTCTCACGAAGGTCTGTAACTCTACGTCTACGCTTGCAAAACTGTCGTTACCCTTGAGCCTAAAAGGTAATTTTGTTTTTGTGAATGAAAAAAAGGTTTTTGTGAATGAAAAAAAGATATGAATTTAAAAGTACGATGTAGATTTCACATGCAGCACTCATGTCTCGTTTACGTTTAAGTTATCGCTTTTCTGAGGCACCTCATTTTCCTTTCTCATTTCGTTTACGATAAATCAAGCCGTTTCCACGCATTTATAAAGAAGTGACCGGGGTCAAGCCATGAATATACGATAACCGGTCGACACCCTCGGCGTTGCAAATAGAGTGTATTTGCATCGAGTGTATATATTCAGTTCGTATGGAATGGGAAATAGGTTTGCATATGTAAACAGACTGATGATATAATTTAACAAGTATCAACAATCTTAAACATATGATTGCAATAAGACTTAAGACTTGTCATATTTCCTTCAATGCATTGATTTCAAACGCATGAAAACATAGTCTAAACCTTTAACGTCCCTTGTTATGCTACGTCTTATCCAAAAAGAACAAAGGATAGTTGGATGCAAGCTGTTGCCAACATGTGCATATAGTGCATGGGCAACATAACGATTTAAGACGATTATCAAATTGATATATAAGACACAACTTGTGGCCAGACCCTTTTGCAATAGTTTGTATATTATGTTTCTGTAATTCACTGTAAAGATTTGGGCAATAAAATATGTTTAATGTATATATCAGAAAGAAAACAATTAAATGCAATCGCTCTCATAAAGCCAATGTAATACACGTAATCGATTTAATAGGCATGTCGTAAGTCATTCCAATTAGACAGGTACGCCCTCCCTTTTCTTCTGATATCGTTCGACAACTGGCAACGAGAAATGTAGAAGGCCTCCAAACATGCACAGACAACCCATGATGTGGAATGGAACGATGTAAGACCCGGTTACGTCCCTTAGTTGGCCTGAAAATATTCATACGAAACAATAACTACTCGGGCATTTCTGTAAACTGTAAAGTACGCTACGTATAAAAGTGAAGTGGTTACAAATATTCAATGAAGTGTTTAACCTCTTTTTAAACTGGGTCCCCACTGTCTATTGGATCCACTATGTTCCACAAGTTAGACAACGGGCAGCCTTTAAATTCTGATCGATTTCATTGGCCATGAGTGTTTGGTATCCAGGGAAGCAGTGATCGAGAATGAATTTAACGAGTTTAAACTAATGAAATACTCAAAAAATGATTCGCTCTTTCTTCGTTGAGTAAAATATGTACTATAAAGGTTAAGATGCTGCCCATGAGTAACAGTCTCTCGGAGTACAGAACATTCCTGTCAATTACAAGGGTTTTCTGATTCCCTACGTATTGGTTCAGCTTTCTCCTTGTACCGATTTGTAATGTAGCGGTTTTTCAAAAACAACATACGAAATTAAGATTTCAATAAAAGGAAGTCTCCCAACTGACGACTGGATTGCCTATGGTTCTACCCGGTGTCTTCAGCCCTTGTGGTTAAATTAGTACATGGTCTTCCTTAATCATCACAAAACGGGCATCACAACAACACTAAAATAAAGTTGACACTATGTAAAACCCATATTACGTATAAATGACATTATGATATATGATATAAGATAATATTAAACAAATTCCTCTCACCAATGACATAGTAGAAGAGCGAGATTCCCGCCCCGTGGAACAGGAATGTAAACCCAAATGCCGCCTGAAGCTTGTGTATGGTAAGATAGTCCACAATCAAGACGGCGAACAGGCTAAAATATACCCCGCTGAATAGTCCTAGTATAACGGCGTACACCATCAGCACGTTAAACGTCGAGTAGAACCGCATGAGGTTTGAAGCCACGCCCACAATAAAGATGGACGTGGCGGTGATATTTGAGCGCCGGATCCAGCCGCGATCTGCGACAAGAGCTATCACGATACGCGAAAGGAAGTCCGTGAAAACGGTGACTATGAGCGCAATCTGGTCTGCCGAAAGACCGATGTCTCTCCCGTGTGGTGCTACGTACACGGTCAAAAGCACCGAGTTCCCGCATATGAGGAAGCTTGCCAGTTGCAGGATACAGAAAATTGGGTTTTTGAAGAGTTTGAAATCGAACGACGATATCAGTAGTTTTATCATCGATTTCAACGTCATTTTCTGTTTGGCTTTTTCACCACCATCACTGTCCTTCTTGTTATGGTCGTCTTTAATGTTCGAGTTTTGTTCCTCGATGGGTTTCAAATTGATATCCAACATAGAGCCACACATATACTCCATGCTGCCATGGTGTAGATTTGTAAGCGAGTTAAATAAATGTTTATTTGGAAGTTGGCTTTTCTGACTCGACTCTGTCATGGTTCTTTTCCGAAACACTGCCGGTAAGTTAGCAGATAGTTCTTGATTGGCATTGCCGTTATTCCTTGCACTTAGGGAATTCTTGCTCCCGATATCCGACCCGTTGCCATTGATATGGCGTCCGTTACCATTGATGATCTTAGTTGGAGTACCATTGGCCCGTTCGCCATTGGATGTGATAGATATTTGAGTCATGAGCGGCTTTCTTTCGAAGCCCATGTGACCTGTATTGAAGAATTTATTTCACACTTATAAATACGAACTGTTACGGTGTACTTTATTTTGTGATGTTTGTATTTGCTTTGAACTGCATGCGAGATGCACAAGGTCGTGAAAGATGCATATTTTCCTGCAAATACGATCCCCTGGAAAGATACTACAACATAAAGTCAACTTGAACTATTCTAACTGCATAGTTGTTTTTCCTTAAGCAACATTTATTGTATAATAAATAATGAAACAAATAGGAACTGTTATTAAGATAACAATTTTGAATGTATACCTTTAGATTCACAAGATGTATACACATATTTAGGTTACCAAATCAAATATTTTTCATTAGGTACCTAAATTGAACAAATAGACTTAGGTTAACACAATTGATGTTTTCTTTAAAGTTCCCAAATTGAATACATACCGTTGGGTAACCAAATTTGATATGTATCTTAACGTGTAAGCCATTGAATAGAATATATACCTTTAGTTTACGTAGTGATTATATACCTTTAGGTTGCCAAATTGAACACCTACCTTTAGATTACCAAAGCAAATACCTTATTTAAAGTTCCCAAATTGAATATCTACCGTTGTGTTACTAAATTGAAAATATACACCATTAGATTACCAAATTAAATATCTACATTTAGATTACCAAATTACTTATCTACCATTGTGTTCCCAAATAGAATACACACCTTTAACAATCGGAGTTCTGGACCTGGTTCTCGACCTCACCTTATAAAACGAGTGAGGCCGGAACAGGGCACTAACAACCAGACCGTTCAACAGGAAACCAGCGATAATCAAGAAGCATCCCTGATACCCGTATTCTCGGAGCAGATACGTGTACAGTGGTGCAAAAATTAGCGAGCCCAAGGAACCACCGCTAGCGGCCAGGCTGTTGGCGAACCCGCGCTTCTTGTCGAAATAGCTTGCAAGGGTAACGATGGTAACGGGTTGCATGAAAGAGGTGGCCTGACCTGGAATAGGAAAAAAGGCCAATGAAACAATTATTTGATACTGTTCTTTGACTATAACGTACTTTTATTTATCCCAAAAACGAAACGAGTCACTGAATATCAACTCTGCAAGTCAGACTTTACGAAGCCCACTTTTTTGCATATATAGTTTAATACAATATAAAACACAAGACATAGTTAGGATGAGCTATGGCCATTTATTAATTCAAATAAAATGACGATATACCTAAATCAAAGACTGTAATTTTAAATAAAAGGTACACATCTACCAGGCAGAATTTGTCATAATTTATAGGCTGCCCGCTGACTGTCTTGTGGAACATAGTGAAGCCAACAGACAGCTGGGAGCCAGTTAAGTGGAAAATAATGGAGCCAATTGACAGCGGGGAACCAGTTTAGTGGAACATAATGTAGCCAATAGACAGCGGGGAACCAGCTTATTGGACCACAGTGAAGCCAATAGACAGCGGGAGCCAGTTTAAAGGAACATAATGGAGCCAATAGATAGCGGGGAACCAGTTCAGTGGAACATAGTGGAGCCAGGAGACTGCATGGAACCAGTTTAGTGGGAAAATGTGGAGCCAATAGACAGCGGGAACCAGTTTTATGGAACATAATAGAGCCAGTACATAGCGGGGAACCAGTTAAGAGAAACAAAATGGGGATAGTAGACAGAGGAGAACCAGTAGTGGAACAAAGTAGAGCCAGTAGACAATAGGGAACCAGTTTAGTGGAACATAGTGCAGCCAATAGACAGCGGGAAACAGTTTCGTAATACTCATACCTTGCAGGATGCCATGGGACAAAAATAGAACCCGGATGTCTTTTGCCTGTGACGTAATAATGAACGCTGTGGACAGGAGTAGCGTACCAATGAATAGAAGCGTTCTGGATGACGCTAAACGTGTCCCGATACACAACACTAACGGTGCTGAAACATAAATCAACATTAGCATTTTAATCAACAAGTGACAAATAGTTAATGTTTGAAACAATAAGGTTTGCAATCGCAACTTGTGGATTAAATGTAGTAACAGGGTGTGAAGTATTTCGAGGTGTTCTTTTGGCCAAACTGGGCCGCTTCCTTTCAAGCTGGAATAGGCTTTTAAGATTGACTTGCCTCACACCAACAAGTAATGCCGTTTATTGATGTCTTTAACATCATTGTTCATTGTTTTTTCGCATAATTTGACACAAGTATCAAATCCTTTGCCATTTGCTTACGGTACAATAATTGTTCATTCAGCAAGGCCTTGAGATACAGTTCGAGTGATCAACTCCTTCAAGACACATTCCAAATTAATATTTGACAGATCCCTGAAATATAGTGCCTCAGTGGAATATTACTAATGTATGCTTTGCGCTTTTGAAAGACATACTCGAAATATCGGTAGACGTTTCTTTTTTAGTTTTACAAACGGCATGGTTCTCAGATAATGTTTTGGTAAATCTTTGGATGAATATATTTGGGTGAAGAAAACAATCTCATGAACAAAACGTACATACAGTATAAGGATACCCCTTAATCATTTTTCGTTTAAAAACATTAGTAAGAATGCATTGAATCATTAAAAGAAAATTACTTTAATATGATATAGATATACTCTATGGTTTACTCCATGGTTTACCGTATTGTTTATTGCCACTTTCTCTAGTAGATCCTCTAATACTTATAATTCACAATAAAGTAAAAGTTTGGGTTATAAACATACTGTTGCTATTCCCTTCCCCTTAACTTTATGAAGACAACCCATATATATATACAAGATGATGGCAGTGTCATACTGTACACCATACCTGATAAACTGTAAGTTGCATTTTGGATGGTAGACAACAGCGAAGTTAGAGAAGACGACGATTGAAATCTTTCCAGAAACGCTACAAATATGATGCCGCCCGTTTTCAGTGTTCCGACGACCAATGTCATTTCTAGCAAAGCACCTGCGAAAAAGATACAAAGATAGAAAATGAAAATGAAATTAAAGGGATAAAAAGGAAAAGCTTGTCGAAAATACAACGAAAGTAGTTCTGCAAGAACCAATATGGCGCACTTCCGTATCAAGTCAGAGATGTATTCATTGCATTAACCTGACGAGATTTTCGAGACCTTCAAATCTCAGGGATGATTTGCATGGTAGTTTAGTCGATGATGGAGTAAGAATAGGGTCCTCAGTATTGGTTTACTACTTCTGGATCAACGCTTTCAAATACTTTTATTCAATTTGAAGAATGCATAGGCACAAGTAGCAGCAAAGCCCCGCCCGCACACACACCTCCAACACCATGAACTGAATACATAACGGCAAAAATGTCACTACAGGATGACCAAAGTTAACAAAAATCTCTCATCTGGTGTGAAGCATGTGTTAATATGCGATGCCAACCTTACTTTCAACATTGGCTTTTGCTCGGAGCGTAAGCCCTACAAACCCGATCGGAGAATTTCTTAAACGTCGCTATCGTTTACATTACTTTATAATGTTATGCATAAATACAGCACGGGATTATAGCATGGGCGATTCTTCGGTACAGTTTGGTTTTCTATATGTCCTTAGCATAGTGTTTTGATCACATGACCTTAATTTTGGCCATGTGTTCTCTGTGAAGGAAATAATGCGTTAGTGCAGAAAAGCAAGGGATACAATCCTGTATATCAATTCAACTTTATCGTACGAGTTGTCTTAAATATCACACACATACTCTAGTAGAACATTGTTGTGCATGTCAAGCATGTTTTTCCCCATTATTAAGAGATATAGAAAATAAAGAAAATGTCACATTCTCAATTTACAGCGACCGTGTCTACCTAACATGACAAACCACGACCACCCTCTGTCCTTTGGCACGTTATATTTGTCGTCTGCTTTAGGCACGGTTTCTTCATGGTCGTCAGCGCCTACAGATATCTGTCTCTCGAAATCGAAAGAAATCTGATCTGGAAGTTTTTCTGATGCCTCTGCAACCTCGATCTCGTTGGAACAGAAACCGTCATCATCTTTGGCTGCCTTTTCCATTGTTGTGTTGTCTGGGTTTCTTTCGCTTCTTCTTCAATGTGCCAATGGTCTTATTTCATTCAGTTTGAGGCGCCATGTTCTATCCATTTGTATCAAAGGCGGTGCATATTTATCTGCTGATAAATTAAAAGGGTTGTTTTAGTCTTAGATCAAAATATGAATAGATAGTCAAATGGCGAAATGAGTTCATGATCTTTTCGTATAATACCATGCATTTCATTCTTTTTTCGTTTTCTATTTTTATCATCATTATTCAGCTTTTCTTTACATTCCCCATACATGTGTTTTTACCTGTTTCCGCAGTATAGATATTGATTGACACACACACGTGTACAATTATAGTTTAATTGTATGTACACATGTTAATAGATGTAATTGTTTATATATACATTGTAATGACGATGAGCATTGCCATGCTCAAGTCCAATTTCGAAATAAAATTTATGTTGTGTTATGTTATTATTCCGTTCGATTTAGAGAAACGAGTTCTACGGTGGCTTAAACGTACCATACTTTACTATTATCATAATAAGGCTTTCCTGAATACTATGATACGGTGGCTTAAACCTACCATGTTTTACAATGTTAGAATGTATGACTTTCCTAATTAATGTGATGAATACAACTGTTCAATACCAAATCATTGAAGCGAGCGCTCCCAATTGATGTTTGGTTTAAACTTACATGCCTTATACCAATTGAAGTTTGGTTTAAACTTACATGTCTTATACCAGTTGATGTTTGGTTTAAACTTACATGCCTTATACCAATTGAAGTTTGGTTTAAACTTACATGTCTTATACCAGTTGATGTTTGGTTTAAACTTATATACCAATTGAAGTTTAGTTTAACTTACATGCCTTATACCAATTGAAGTTTGGTTTAAACTTACATGTCTTATACCAGTTGATGTTTGGTTTAAACTTACATGCCTTATACCAATTGAAGTTTGGTTTAAACTTACATGTCTTATACCAATTGATGTTTGGTTTAAACTTAAATGTCTTATACCAATTGAAGTTTGGTTTAATCTTACATGTCTTATACCAATTGAAGTTTTGGTTTAAACTTACATGTCTTATACCAATTGAAGTTTGGTTTAAACTTCCATGTCTTATACCAATTGAAGTTTGGTTTAAACTTACATTTCTTATACCAATTGAAGTTGGTTTATACTTACATGTCTTATACCAATTGATGTTTAGTTTAAACTTACATGTCTGATACCAATGAAGTTTGGTTTAAACTTACATGTCTTATACCAATTGATGTTTAATTTAAACTTAAATGTCTTATACCAATTGAAGTTTGGTTTAAACTTACATGTCTTATACCAATTGATACTTAGTTTAAACTTGAATGTCTTATACCAATTGAAGTTTGGTTTAATCTTACATGTCTTATAGCAATTGAAGTTTGGTTTATACTTACATGTCTTATACCAATTTAAGTTTTACTTTAAACTTACGTGTCTTATACCAATTGATGTTTGGTTTAAACTTACATGTCTTATATGAATTGAAGTTTGGTTTAAACTTACATGTCTGATACCAATTGATGTTTGGTTTAAACTGACATGTCTTATACAAATTGCTTTTGAAGTTGATTCAACTTGAACTAATCATTCTCGATTCTGATTCCTAGGTACACAACCAGTACTCACGCCGAATGTTGTTGTTTTTCGAAAGGTCATTTAGTTGACGCCTCCAACTACCAACTGTTTTTTAACAAGTGTCGCTGCCTTTATAACATAACAACTGTTGGTAAGGCTATTCCGTGCAGTCTGAGAGACGGACAAATTCCTTCAATTTTCTGACATGCATACGTATTGCACGTATCACGTCGGCACTGGCATACAAAAAGTGCTCCTATGTACACCATGTATACATGTGACGATCGAGGTGCGTGATTTAATCTTGTCTTTAAACTTATTTATTTTACATCGATTGGGAAACATGTTCTGATAACTAAGATTAATCACTCTCTAATTTATATTAGCATTGTCTTTAAACTTATTTATTTTACATCGATTGGGAAACATTTTCTGACAACTTAGATCAATCACTCTCTAATTTTTATTAGAATTGTCTTTAAACTTATTTATTTCAAATCAATTGTGAAACATGTTCTTACAACCTAGATTAACCACTCTCTAATTTTTATTAGCCTGCGACGCATGGATCTATGTTCCTCCTCAGCGGAACAAATGAATGTTTCGGAAACGTGTGCCGAGGATTATTTTTCATTGTTTTTCTGCATGAAGTTAGATCTTTGTCAATACTTTTTCAGTTATATTACGGTTTGTCTTGGATTGACCAGTGCTAGTCTATGGCTCTGAAGTAGGACTCTCTCACACGAAAACCAGCAGCGCCTTTGGCAATCGAACCTCCGTTTTATATTTACAAGTCAAAATACTGGAGATGTTTAACACTAGGTCGTCTTGGACGAACAACCATGTTTTCGTTTAGATGGAAAACGAATATGCGAAAATAGTCGTCTCATATTACAAGATTGGCTGACCAATATATGATACCGTCCGGCAAATATGACGTTAACCGCTTCAAGAAGGAGTCAACAATGTTACATTGTCAATGTATGAATAACCAAAAGATCAGCACAGGCTGTTCTTGAATGAGATTTTATCTAGGTGCGACAACGTCCGTTTCGCGCCAAAAATGTGACACGTGACTTTGTTATCTTCCACAAATGAATGACAGAAGCTCACACAGAGTTAATAGTTGTGTCATGCCCTCATTGAATCAGATACTTGCTACATGTAAGGATATGTCAAAGGGAGGAGATATTATATGTCGTAATGCGTAGGTCGATGATCAATTGCTCTGTTAGTCAATTAGTTGATTGATTTAACCCTTTACCAAACGCCAAATTTTCGATTATTCCACATTGAAAGAGTTTGCAGACGACATTTCAAAATGTGATGAAACGGAAAAACAATCTTCTGATAGGGTAGAAAACATGGTGAGAAAAGTAGAAATTGCTCGTTTCCCACAATGTTTTCTAGAGGCGTCTGCAAGAGACTGGTCAGATGTCGTTACTGTTTGGTAATGGGTTAAAGAGTATCATTTCTACTTCTAACGGTCATCCCGGGAAAAGAAGTAATTAACGCACCAAAGTTCCACATATGAGGCTGAGCTTGAGCCCCGGTTTTTTAATGTTTAACGGAGTTAATGCAAAATGGCTAATTTGTCTCTCGACACGAATAGATTACACGTACCCTAATAAGGTCATGATAGCGATATACCTTTGTTTTATATGCTATCTAACGAATTCTTCGTTATGTAACGAACTTCTACCCACATTGGGCCATCATGGAGGGTTATAGAAGAGCACGATGTATTCTTTATTGAGACCAGACAGTTGTTTCTCTAACGTTTTTGAATGCTGATTTCTAGAGAATACAAGACATAGTTAGGCACTTTGGTTTCGCAAAGACAGTGTCTTCAGATTATGCTTTCTTTGGGCTTTGAGCGCGGTTTTCTATTCTGTAAATGTCTATGGTTCTAGCCCTCTTGACAAACCAGTGTATGTTGTAAAGCCCTTAAGGGGGTTTCCTCCATCAATCATCAAATGTGTATCGTTATGTAACGGAAGACTTAAGTATTCGATGTAAGGAAAAAACTTATTTGTTTTCAATAGGCGTTATCAGTTATATGGACCATGTTTTATCACACACGAGCCGTGTACGGTTATGACCCAAGTCGAAGCATCGAAGTAAGATATCTTGGTTTTCTATATTGTCTAT
This sequence comes from Cerastoderma edule, assembly GCA_947846245.1. Lineage (NCBI taxonomy): Eukaryota > Metazoa > Mollusca > Bivalvia > Cardiida > Cardiidae > Cerastoderma > Cerastoderma edule. The sequence continues at coordinate 22,538,721 of OX401419.1, read as the reverse complement.
AATGTCTTAGATATGAGGTTTTCATTTTATTCGTAAAAACCTATTACAAAAAGATTAATTTTTCAATACGTGAGATAATAATTCTAAATGCAGTTTTAAATTCGGGACATACCCTTATCGTTTTATGGCCAGGTCTCGCAATGTTCCTGGAAGACTGTGTATGCAATAATAAACCAAAATGAAAGAAACAAGATGATAAAAGTGAAGCGAACGAATGAACGCTTGCTTGCACATTCTCCTAAACGTATTCGTGACATCATCGTATGTCCGAAATGTCTCCTTTATCATGAACTCAGTATCTTTCTTTGGGTCACTTGGTCATGCTATGTTACACACCTAGATGAAAGGTAACAACTTACGACAAAAATGAATGGTGATTAAATTAATCATTTTTTGACCCATTACCAAACAATAACGACATTGATCGACTTTGTTGCAGACAACTCTGAAAAACAGTGTGGGAAAAGGAGAAATTGCTCATGACGAGCAATGTCTCCTTTTCCCACAATGTTTTCTGCCCTGTCAGAGGATATACTGTCATATTTCATCACATTGTAAAAAGTCATCTGCAAACTCTTTCGATTTGGTACAGTCGAAAGTTTGGCGTTTTGTAAAGGGTAAGCCGCAAATAATGAACGTTTTTAATCGACCAAATGCATCTTATGATTAGTAAACCTATAACTGTTTTGTATATATTATGTAAATGCTGTGTGGGTTTTCTTTATGATTAAAACAACATCTTTTAATTTTATGATGATAATTCAGTTGAACTTATTCAAATTGTACCGCGATCTATACATCTACTTTCGTTTTCCATCCCAACGTTTATTATGGAAGCGGCGTCCTAGTTTTGGTTTAATGATGTCCTGTGTTCCAACAATTAGATGTATATGCTAAAATATCCCCTTACCTACGTTTTCCTCGCTAGCGTTTTTGATTAAAATGTCCAGTGATTTGATCTACATATCCAACATAATATGTAAACACTTTACAATAACATCAATAGCGATTCATTGTATCCTTTCAAGTAATGGAATGACTTTACAAGCGATCAATTGTAACGTAGATATTTTCGTTTCGTTATAATAACATGTATTTGCTCTTCCTATTTTTAAGCGTTTGTCATGAAACTTTCACATGACGTAATAAATCTCCAATGATAAATCGTAAACATACATGCTTTGCGTCAGCACTGGAAACGTGATAATTGAACTTTTTACACGATTACACATCGCCATACAATTGCTTTCAACATTTTAACGAATGAAGTATTAACAAACGTTTTGTGCTTCACATATTTGTGATATTTTCACTAGGTTTCGTTGTAAACATTCCCTACATTCATAAAGCATATCTTAAACGACCCTATCTTGAACAATCTACATATATTACAACAGTTTATAAAAAATGATGATTTGAAAAAGTTCGCACGGTGAAAGATTTTTGTGTTGACTGCTTTTCAGAGCTTTAAATATCTACTTAATTGTGATGAAGAAAGAGAACTCAGAATAGCAAACAGGTATCACAGACCAAGTGCTAATTTACTTGGCGGCTGGCCTGGATCTAACCTGTTTGCATAAGCATGAAGTCGGTTTCAGCGCCATAAGGGTTAATGTATATGAAGAAGTGTGTCCTTGCCCATTTTAATTATCTTCCCTGTTAAGTATGATCAACATTTTGCCCATTTTTAGATTAACCTTTCCGCATGAATACGTAACTATTTCTCGTTTTTTTTTAGAATAAAACGACGTTCGGATTCTCTTTTTATATGTCTGATATATCATCCTTAAGGAGTGATGTCACTTTTTTCTTTTTTAGACAATGGGCAGCAAAAGATGAATCAATACGTTGTCTCAAAGAAGACTTTTGTTTACAATGAACCATTTCTCTTTTTCTAAAAAAGCTGTGAAAAGAATGAAGCAATTTCTTTGTTTCAAAGAAATCTGCTTAAAATGGACCATTTCTCTTTTCTTTTTAATAACGCTGTACTCTTTTTCTTTTCTTTATTACCTTCTTATTATTCTTCTGTATACGATATTGAAAACCATTAATTATTTTGTCACTTCAGAGCCCCAGCCTAGTACTGGTTGATCCAGGAAAGCCGTTATATTACTAAAACATTGTTGATACGGCGCCAAACACCATATTAAATGATTTCTTTCTTGTAGGTTGTGTAATTGAACCAAACTTTAGTCTAAAACTCACCAAAGGTAAAAGAATCAAAGCCATTATTTCTTTAATATTTCACAATTCCGCACTGCCGAATGCCCAAACACTAGTTTCTCTTTTTTAAACCTTATAACTGTCTATCGTTGTTGCTATCAAATTGTGCACATCATGAATAACAACATGACAAAGCCTTTCACAAAAGTTTTTAACCAAATGGGTTGATCACTTTCAAATATCTTTATATATTCAACTATCTTACTTCAAGCTCACCTTTCAATTTAGAAGTATTTTGAAATAAGACATCACGTGATTTGAGACGGGGATTTTTTGGGATAAGATATTCCCAAGCCTGTCACAGGTTGTTGTGATGTACTGCCAAGTTGACATTACGGTATTAACCCCAATCCTATAAGGTATTCTGTAATCAAAAGGCAGGTTTTTTTTTCTAATTGCACGACATTTGTGAAATGAAGATGGTTGTCAGTTACTTCTAAACCTCGTTTTTGTATTCGTATTTATATGGGTTTTACATCGTGTCAACATTTTTCAGTAATATTGGGATGCTCGACTAGTACATGTTCTGATGAAAAAATACTCCATAACTAAACAGCCCATAAGGGCTGGTTAATTAAGCCGGGTAGAATCATCGGAATTACGTAAGTCAATTGGGAGACCTTTACATGTTTTTATTTAGGATTGGGTTTTACATCTCAACATGATGTCAGTTATGTTACGATGCCCGACTCTTAATGATGGAGGAATCGACTGTCCATAAGGGCTGGTCAATTAAGCCGGGTAGAATCATCGGAATTACGTTAGTCAATTGGGAGACCTTTACATGATTCATATGTGGTTTTACATCAAATCAACATTATTTCAGTTATGTTGCGATGCCCGACTCTTAATGATGGAGGAAGACCCCATACTCAACTGCCCATAAGGGCAGGTGAAGCCGGGTAGAACAATCGGAATTACGTTAGTCAATTGGGAGACCTTTACATGTTTTTATTTAGGATTGGGTTTTACATCAAATCAACATTATTTCGGTTATTTTGCGATGCCCGACTCGTTATGATGGAGGAAGACCCCGCACTCAACTGACCATAAGGGCAGGTGAAGCCGGGTAGAACAATCGGCATTTCGTTAGTCAGTCGTGAGGCTTTATGTTTCTAATCATATGGGGTTTTACATCGCGTCAACATTGTCTCGAGGATGTTACAATACCCTACTTGTAATGATGGAGGGAAACTCCATACTCATCTTTCCATAACGGCTGATCGGCATTACGTCAGTCAATTGGTAGACTTTTATGTGTTCTCATTCTAGACGGGGATTGACATCGCGTCAAGATAATTTCATACATATTGCAATGCCCGATTCTTACTGATGGAGGAGTAATCCATACATCAACAGCCTTTGAGGACAGGTTAAGCCGGGGTTGACCATCGGCATTCCGTAAGACTATCGGAAATTGCCTATTATGGAAATCCAGAGGCCTAGATCTTGTCCTTATTCTTGTTCTAGTTGTTTTTGTTCTGTACTTCTTGCTATTGAAATAACTGTTATTATTGTCGTTGTTGTTGATTCTCTTTTTTTTTTCATCATATTCATTGTTCTTCGTCATTTTCTCCTTTTACTTTCTCTTCGCCTTTTTTCTGTTTCATCGATGCCGTCGTCTTGTTTATGTTATTCTTCTTTATCTTTTTCTTATTATTGTATTTGATCTTGAGTTTGTCCTTTTCGAATTATTAAGAAATCATGAATGACGACTGACAAATTTTTTATTGGTTTACACTTTTCCCTCTTGCGTTATGAATTATCTTCAAGCATGAATTTATTCATGTCAGTAAAGTAGCATAAGATACACTGTTCCCAAGTTTAAGACCCCGACTTATTTCATTTTCTTTTTGGGTAGATTTTTCCATATAAGATATTTGCGTAAGTTCAAAACAACATTCTCTCTTATTTCATTATTAGGCAAAGCAATTTTGCAAAGTAACACATCATTTGAATCGACTCTCTGTGACGCTTCCTAATACATGTCACATTGCAATATTGTACTTTCATTTAGAAAAGGCCCCGACTGTCAATGTTCATCAGCTTGAATAACACACATATTTTCCTTAAGTCGTTAAGGAAATCAGTACCCTTGTGTTTGTCTTAGTCGGTGGGACATGGTGTAACTGATAAATTGTTGAAACTTAAACCCGACAACAGTAGAATCTCTATACCTCCAAGTTTATGAGATCTTATAAAAATTATTCGACTTAGAGAGAGTTTGACACATAGCTGTTTACGATATAAAGACATAGATATATAGAACAAATAATTTGGAAACTCGTATTTACTTCGAGTTGAAGGGGAGTTCGTCAATCAGATGTTCGAGGTACAGATATTCTACTGTACTCCTCGTCCATAAACTACATGGGACATTCCAAAAGAAAATTGTCATGACCTTGCTTTAGATAAAGGAAAGAATAATTAAAAACCACATCCTTGTTTTTGTGAATTCATTAGCATTAATGTCATGAGGACATCTCTCATTTAGGCGTATATTCTAATTTTAGAATGTCGTTTTAAATGGTAATTCCCCCTCGCCTTCTTGGATTACGTAATTTCCCGTTATCTTGCAATACACAATACGAGTTAACCCTTTCCCTCTTTGAACAGGCGTGTTCACACTCTTCTCCTTTAAGGCGACAATTGAAACAATGGGACAAAATATGAAACTGCTCATCAGTAGCACAAGCTTATATCGTCGCTTTGTTTTCAGTGTTTATTTTAAATCAAGTATGGCATTATTAGTTAATACCTTTCACACAATTTTCATAAATTATTGTTGGAGTAATCTGCGGAAAAGATCCGACTGCGTTCTTTTATATGTTAATTTACAAAGAAAAAATGCGTGATAAAATTCTTCAAATTTGCATTCCTTTTTTTGACATTCATGAGTGTGAAATGGGTTTAGCCCTAATAAAACCACAAGGGAAAGTTAAACACATCCACAAGTGAAGACGAACGCTGACAGATAAATCGATCTGACTAATGTATCGTTGCGGACATTTTCAACTTAATTATACAATATTAAATGTTCTAATGTATCATCCTTTGATTGGTGTTGACTGTAACTTTTCGTTTGAAAGAGGACAAATACCGAATAAAACGTAAGACAATAAATGATAGTTTAGAAATGAAGTCACTTTAAATGTTTCTGCACGCTCAGAAACCATAAAACGACACCTTGTCATTTGAGGCTTAATTTATTAGAAAACGATTGGTAGTTATGCGCACTATATCTTTTAAATGAACGACTTCCGACCTCTTGGAGTTGGGCGGACAACAACGTTAACAAAGGGTAATTATGGAACATTTTTGAAATGTGGACTTAAGAAAAAAGAAGTTTGTGAAAAATATATACACTTTATTTACCCTCCATTGTGCTGTTAATGTAGAAATGCGTAATAGAGGTTCTTGTTCACCGACGTGAGGATATTTGGAAGTTGATAACTGATTCATTAATCTGTACATCTGGGACCCGTTTTACTAAACAGTTTACGCTTAAGATTTGCGTAAGTCTAAAACAACAAGTCCTTTTATTTCAATATTGGACAAAGCAATATTGCAAAGTAACACATCATTGGAATCGTCTCTCCGAGACGCTTCCAATGACGTGTCACATTGCAATATTGTACTTTCATTGAAGATATTATCCATGTTAATCAATTATGACTTACGCAAACATATTCCGTAAGTTGTTTAGTAAAACGGGCCCCAGCTGTATTTCTGTATGATACGCACTAGAGAATAGCCATGTGTATCAAAATTAGTTCGTATTAAAGTTTTTAGAGCCAACACACATTGAATTAACATGTATTTATATCCAAAGGGGCGCAACGGTTTTTGGATCTACCGCATGTAACTAAACACGCGTGAATACATCGACGCTTTATTAATTGAAGTTGTAATAGATAATTACTTTGTATTGTGCCTCGTACAACTTTACAAACACTGTTTTGCTTCAACACCATTTTTTTATATGGGTTTTACATCACATCAACATTATTTCAGTTATGTTGCGATGCCCGACTATTAATGATGGAGGAAGTCCTCATACTCAACTGCCCATAAGTGCTGGTAAAGATGGTTAGAACCATCGGCATTCCGTAAGTCAGTCGGGAGACTGCCTCTCATGAAATTCAACACCATTACCTTTGACACAATGACCGCTCATATCGCAGCAGAAGATGGTTACGTCTACTTATGTTAGGATATTAACATGATATTATTTTAACCCATTACCAAACAATAACCACATTTGACCACTTTGTTGACGACGACTCTAGAAAACAATGTGGGAAAAGGAGAAATTGCTCTTAACGAGCAATGTCCCCTCTGCCCACAACGTTTTCTACCCTATCGGAAGATTATTTTTTCAATTTCATCACATTTTGTGATGTCCTCTGCAAACTCTTTCAATTTGGGACATTCGAATATTTCGTGTTTGGCAAAGGGTTAAAGGAATAATACTGTAACTTTCACTACCGACAACTCTTACTTTTGACAAAGTGGATCATAAAGTTTGCTGCTGCATGTGTGTTAACATACTTCACTTTAAACATGTTTTATTGCCATAACAATTTACAAAAAATACATTTACATTCAATCAGACAGACAAGAAAAAAGTCAAATAAATGAAACAAGTGATGTGAATTATGTGCCACCTGGGCCGGGGTTCTACGAACGTAGGCATGAGGTATTGTTTTACATAAACTTGTTTTACATAAACTTGTTTTACATAAAATTGTTTTACATAAACTTGTTTTACATAAACTTGTTTTACATAAACTTATTTTACGAAAGAAGAACTTTTTGCTTTACTTAATGAAAGCATGTACAACAGATACATGATTTATGTGAAAATGTTTATGAACAATAAGTGCCAAATGTTATGATTGTAAAAAGCATTCTACAAAACCTTTGAACCTCTAACGACTTTGCAGAATGCATGCAATTAAACAGAGTAAAATAGTCGCTACAACCGAACATACCATTTCATTCGCATTTTTTTCAACCTCTAACGACTTTGCAGAATGCATGCAATTAAACAGAGTAAAATAGTCGCTACAACCGAACATACCATTTCATTCGCATTTTTTTCAACCTCTAATGGCTTTGCAGAATGCATGCAATTAAACAGAGTAAAATAGTCGCTACAACCGAACATACCATTTCATTCGCATTTTTTTCAACCTCTAACGACTTTGCAGAATGCATGCAATTAAACAGTAGTACTAGCGACTACATACCGCTATACCATTTCATTCGCATTTTTTTCAACCTCTAACGACTTTGCAGAATGCATGCAATTAAACAGAGTAAAATAGTCGCTACAACCGAACATACCATTTCATTCGCATTTTTTTCAACCTCTAACTTTGCAGAATGCATGCAATTAAACAGAGTAAAATAGTCGCTACAACCGAACATACCATTTCATTCGCATTTTTTTCAACCTCTAACGACTTTGCAGAATGCATGCAATTAAACAGAGTAAAATAGTCGCTACAACCGAACATACCATTTCATTCGCATTTTTTTCAACCTCTAACGACTTTGCAGAATGCATGCGATTAAACAGAGTAAAATAGTCGCTACAACCGAACATACCATTTCATTCGCATTTTTTCAACCTCTAACGACTTTGCAGAATGCATGCAATTAAACAGAGTAAAATAGTCGCTACAACCGAACATACCATTTCATTCGCATTTTTTTCAACCTCTAATTTGCAGCTTACCATTTCATTCGCATTTTTTTCAACCTCTAATGAGAATGCATGCGATTAAACAGAGTAAAATAGTCGCTACAACCGAACATACCATTTCATTCGCATTTTTTTCAACCTCTAACGACTTTGCAGAATGCATGCAATTAAACAGAGTAAAATAGTCGCTACAACCGAACATACCATTTCATTCGCATTTTTTCAACCTCTAACGACTTTGCAGAATGCATGCAATTAAACAGAGTAAAATAGTCGCTACAACCGAACATACCATTTCATTCGCATTTTTTTCAACCTCTAATGGCTTTGCAGAATGCATGCGATTAAACAGAGTAAAATAGTCGCTACAACCGAACATACCATTTCATTCGCATTTTTTTCAACCTCTAACGACTTTGCAGAATGCATGCGATTAAACAGAGTAAAATAGTCGCTACAACCGAACATACCATTTCATTCGCATTTTTTTCAACCTCTAACGACTTTGCAGAATGCATGCAATTAAACAGAGTAAAATAGTCGCTACAACCGAACATACCATTTCATTCGCATTTTTTTCAACCTCTAACGACTTTGCAGAATGCATGCGATTAAACAGAGTAAAATAGTCGCTACAACCGAACATACCATTTCATTCGCATTTTTTTCAACCTCTAACGACTTTGCAGAATGCATGCGATTAAACAGAGTAAAATAGTCGCTACAACCGAACATACCATTTCATTCGCATTTTTTTCAACCTCTAACGACTTTGCAGAATGCATGCAATTAAACAGAGTAAAATAGTCGCTACAACGAACATACCATTTCATTCGCATTTTTTTCAACCTCTAATGCCTTTGCAGAATGCATGCAATTAAACAAAGTAAAAGTGACGCTACAACCGAACATACCATTTCACTCGTGTTTCCTTCAACCTCTAACGACTTTGCAGAATGCATGCAATTAAACAGAGTAAAATAGTCGCTACAAGCGAACATACCATTTCATTCGCATTTTTTTCAACCTCTAATGCCTTTGCAGAATGCATGCAATTAAACAAAGTAAAAGTGACGCTACAACCGAACATACCATTTCACTCGTGTTTCCTTCAACCTCTAACGACTTTGCAGAATGCATGCAATTAAACAGAGTAAAATAGTCGCTACAAACGAACATACCATTCCATTCGCATTTTTTTCAACCTCTTATGCCTTTGCAGAATGCATGCAATTAAACAAAGTAAAAGTGACGCTACAACCGAACATACCATTTCACTCGTGTTTCCTTCAACCTCTAACGACTTTGCAGAATGCATGCAATTAAACAGAGTAAAATAGTCGCTACAAACGAACATACCATTCCATTCGCATTTTTTTCAACCTCTAATGCCTTTGCAGAATGCATGCAATTAAACAAAGTAAAAGTGACGCTACAACCGAACATACCATTTCACTCGTGTTTCCTTCAACCTCTAACGACTTTGCAGAATGCATGCAATTAAACAGAGTAAAATAGTCGCTACAAACGAACATACCATTTCATTCGCATTTTTTTCAACCTCTTATGGCTTTGCAGAATGCATGCAATTAAACAAAGTAAAAGTGACGCTACAACCGAACATAGCATTTCACTCGTGTTTCCTTCAACCTTTAACGCCTTTGCAGAATGCATGTCAACAAACAGAGTAAAAGTGTCATACAACAGAATGTACCATGTTTCTTTTAATCTCTAGCGACTTTGCAGAATGCATACAATTAAACAGAGTAAAAGTGTCCTACAACAGAATGTACCGTGTTTCTTTTAATCTCTAGCGACTTTGCAGAATGCATACAGTTAAACAGAGTAAAAGTGTCGTACAACAGAATGTACCGTGTTTCTTTTAATCTCTAGCGACTTTGCAGAATGCATACAATTAAACAAAGTAAAAGAGTCCCTACAACCGAACGTATCATGTCACACGCGTTTTTGTCGTCGCTGCTGGGTTTCTGTGGCTTATTGCAGTCCTGGGGTAAATCGTGAATCACCAGCGGAGCTGTGTCGATAATGACCTTCGCATTTTCTTGTCCGCATGTCCTCCCAATGTGGTCTTCGATACAAGCCTTGCCATTATCATAGTATCTGGAAAGAATGTGTTTACAAACAGTGAAATATATTCCATATTCCAAATTCTTTCCTGACTTTGAATGAAAACTGATGCGCTTCTATGGAATTCCAGTAGAACTAAATGAATAGATTGATGAGGCGCACTGACTTCTCAAGGTCATTTTGCCGCATTTTGATAATTTGAATAAATCCTGTTAGTACTGTTTGTGGACAGATTATCTCATTTTAAAGAGATAATTTCGGATTTGTAGAAGGTAAGAGTCTGATACTTCAGGCTCAATACGTACAGAGTAAATTGACTTAATTGCACAAACACATGTCTGAGGTTAGTCCGAATGATCCAGACGTAGATATGTCTTACTAAGGTAGAAAACTCTCGACTCTCCTTAAATTGCATAAACGCGAATAATTGAGTAATCTCCCTTGATCAAATTTGTCTAGCAGATTACCTCAGAAAACAAACAAAACATTCAAAGTGTACGGTATTTGAAAACGCTATGCAGATAGTAAACACAGATCATTTCAAGCGAAATTTCTTTGCGTCACGACCAGTTCAGCCGTTTTTCAGTTTTGTAACGGCTTTTCTGGATCAATCGGTACTGGGTTATGGCTTTGAAGTGACTTGCCAAATGTCACTTTTACGAAGCCAGAAGTGTCAGTGGGATTTGAACCCGGGAACTCAAAGTTCTGAGTCCGTCACCTTAACCACTTGGCCACGCAGGCTCTCAATATGCTCTGAAGTAACTAGCCAAAGGTCTCTTCCAGAAAGCAAGAGGTGTCGGCGAGGTTCGAACCCAACTGTTTATTTCTTACTCACTGGCATTGTTCCTCCCTGGGGGCATCCAAGGACATCTTCTTCACCCTTGCCATACAAGAGATAAACCCGTCGCTTTCCAACTGCTCTCGGACACACGTGTTACTGGTGAAACCTTTAGACAAAACAAATATAGTAACGTGAGAAACTTAGATTATATCGGCTCCTATCAATACCTCATGCCTACGTTCGTGCCTACCTGGGCACAGGTGTTGCATAATTCACATCAATTGTTTCATTTACAAAACATACTACCTTGTGTATCCCAGGTGACACAATGGAAGTGCTTGATAAATCGCAATTCAGCTTTTTCGTTGTGTTCAACATCATTTCAACAATGGTATCATAATAAGGCTTTACATGGTTTCAATAGTACAAGTATAGGGATAGGAAGTGTCTTGGGTTAGGAAACTCTTACGATACAAGTGTTGCTTATATGCCACTGAAGACCCCTAGCCAATATGCAAAAGAGTCAAAACCAGAATAAGTCACGTTAAGTGAAAAAAACGTAGAGTCTTCATCATTAAATCAAATGCAACTGTGAAAGTAGAACTGTCCCTATATAGTTTTAAGACGCTTACAGAACACTTCAGATATCTATTTGGGGAATAGAATAACTTTTGATTCTTTTGGATCACACACTGTTTCAACAGTGTCTCGGTTAGATATCCACGACTCTTCATTCATCTGTCCTCAATTGGCATTCGAAAGTACGCAGGAAAAGATTGAATAAATATTATAAATAAAAGATAGTGAAATAATATGATGGATAAGGAACCATGAAATATATAACCGATAAGGAAGCATGAATAGATACGAAGGATTTTTTTAAACAAAAAAGCCTCTAGTGTATGCAAAGAAAGGGTGGTTTTGATGCAATTTGCAACAAACCACCAGCTCACACTGTTATTTTAAAATCAGTCCAGATCAAATGGGATGAGCAAATTAGGCAAAACAAATGTTTCCATCTGGGTGTAGCCTGTTTCCACTAACTCGAAGCTTATAAGGTTTATATGGTAAAAGCTTTATACCTGCATGTATCCCATACATCCCGTACCACAGTCCGCACACATTTCTCGTATTTTTCGCAAATGATAAAATAAAAAAAATAAAAAAAAATAGAGGTTCAAATCAAAATATCAACACCTACAGGTGGGCGCCGAGATCACATGATCAAGTGGCGGATACCAAAATGTCTCACAGCAATCTGTTATCGGTCCGTAAATAACACAGGTGACAGGATCAAATGAGAGGTACGCGAAGCGATAATGTGATCAAGTGACGGATACCAAAATGTTACATAACACCCTGTTATCGGTCCGTAAATAACAAAGGTGACAGGATCAAATGAAAGGTGCGCGAAGCGATCACGTGATCAAGTGACGGATACCAAAATGTTACATAACACCCTGTTATCGGTCCGTAAATAACAAAGGTGACAGGATCAAATGAGAGGTGCGCGAAGCGATCACGTGATCAAGTGACGGATACCAAAATGTTACACAACACCCTGTTATTGGTCCGTAAATTGCACTGGCCAGTGACAGGATAAACGAAATCAAACTAAAAGACATACCTGATGTTATTGTATCCCGTAAATTGCACTGGCCTTCAGTGATAAACATAAATCACTCTCATAAAAGACATACCTGATGGTATCCTCGGACAAAGGTCCTTCGTGAGCATCATAATACTCTCATAGTTATACTTTCTCGACGTATAGTTGCTGATGGCGCCGTACCAAAACCGCTCAGCATTTTCGACGTCTTCTGGACACGCCTCTCTATTCGAATCGAAGCACACCATTTGGCGTTTTAACAGACTGAAATGCAATGTTACGTTGTACATAAAGTCCTTTCATACCACATATACTATACAATACATTACAAAGGTCAAGAGTTGTGATAATCGGTCGTTTCCTTCGAAAATAGCGCAACCCCAGCTGTAATGCAGTGAAACAAGTCTTTCAATGTGCATAAATGCAACTGCCCCATCATACCAAATATATTATACTATACATTACAAAGGTCTAGAGTTGTGATAATCGTTCGTTTCCTTCGAAAAGGAAGCAACCCCAGCTTGTAACAATCAGAAATTGCGTCTTTTTGGGAGGAAGCTAAATAAACTAAAGTAAGTAAATCAAACAAAGTAAATAAGCAAAGATCTTTCAACATTTAGAAATGTATGGACATATTCTATTATCGATTCGGCAAAAAATCAGCACAATCCTGCTTTTGACCATAACAGTTCATTTAAACATGAGAACATAATGAATGATACATTTCCAATTTTACTATATTTTCTTTATTCGATTATATTTTCGGTGAAATTAGCCCTAACATCCTTGTTATTGTTTGGTAATTGGTTAAACACAAACCTGCATAACGAATGGACAAGATTCGGGATCATGGAGAAAGGGGTCGAGTTGCCTCCATGCTGGTTGGCTTCATATTTTGGTGGGTCAATTTCCCCGTCCGATTGTTCAGTACACCTGACCAGTTGAGGACACCGTTGGTCAGGAGAAGCTAGATAACGAGAGCATAGATTAACAAGGGTTTTGCATATGGTTTACATGGGGTTTTTACATAATTTTACATGGTTTTACATAATTTTACATGAGTTTTACATAATTTAACATGGGTTTTACATAATTTTACATGGGTTTTACATGGGTTGTACATCGCGTCAACATTATTTCAGTTATATTACAATGCCAGACGCATACTGATTGAAAAATACTTCTTATTGAACTGCCCAAAAGAGAGATTATTTTGATATAAGTTTAACATCGCTTCACCATTATTTGAGTAATGCTGCAATGCCCAACGCTTAATGATGGAGGAATACTTTATATTCAACTGCCCAAAAGAGAATATTTTTCTGTTTGGCTTAAAATCGCGTTCACATTATTTCAGTATTGTTACCATGCCCGACGCATAATGATGGAAAAATACTTCTTATTAAACTGCCCATAAATGCTTGCTTGCTCGATTGCTCGATTGCTCGATACAGCATTAGTTAGACGTAACCACTGTAAGGAGTTATGCATGGATAGGTCTCAGAGTCCATAGCCGGACCAGTAAGTAGTAGTTTAGCCTTTGATAGGATTCAGTTTTAATCTGTTTATTTTATATCGATCATGAAACAAGTTCTTACAACTTAGACTAACCTCTCTTGGTTCTGCTTCCTGGACACATAACCAGTACTCGCGCCGAATGTGGATTAATGAAAAGTTGCAACGAAGATCCCACCTCTTACGGGATTTGAACCTACGACCCTCGTGTCCCGACGCCGACGATCAATACCTAGACCACATACTATTCAGTGAAATATCGAACCCGTCTCCATCGGCAAAGTAGGCGGTCATTCTTTTCCAGCAATTCTGCGTTTGGAATTTCTACGAGTCGCCCGTCAAAACATGCAATAATGATAATGATATAATTGCGGCTTGTCAGCGCTTTTGGCTAGCAATCGGAATCATTTGAAAATGCCACACTTATCCGACCTACAGGTATTGCTCATTTTACAAAGACGCGCTGTAGGTATGTTTTTTACTGTGATTAAACAAGGTTAAGGTTACGCTAGCGATTTAAATGTAAATCACTACGACATTTTTATTTTCGTAAGTAAGAAGCAAATTAGCGATTTTTTCATAAAGAAACTAAAAGCATTTTAAAATAATAATAGCAATGCTTACCCCTGATTTGATAAAACGTGATATCTGAAAAGGCGGTAAATTTTCCAATGAGCAATTAATCCATTTTCGCACAATCAACTTCTAACCCAAGTCTTAAGTAGACATGCAGTAATTGTGGGTGGTTAGATAAAGGTTTGAACTTTTGACCCCTAATAAGCGCTGGCCAAGCTTAACGGAGTCCAAAAGCGCATACGTTTGTACTATGTAAAACACGGGTACTAATCTATTATCTCAATACCGCGTATCGGATCTATTGACCGCTTGTTTGTATGGTGTTTAACGCCGTATCAACAGTTTTTCAGTTATAAAACGGCTTTCCTGGATCCACCAGTACTAGACTAGGGCTTTGAAGTGCCTTGCCAAAGGTCACTCCCACTAAATCAGGAGGGATCGAACCCCGGAACCTCCGAGTTCTTAACCCGCCTACCTAACCACTGGGCCATGCAGTTACTATTCATGTTGATGTTTACAAATATGATGACTTGTGTTTCATGTGGTTTGTTTAGACCGGGTAGGTTCATGTAAATTAAGGGTTTTATTCTATTCAGTGAATGTGTGCGTATGTGTTTCTGAACGTGCGTCCCAAAAGTAAATATACATTAAGTAATAATCAGTGCTGATGTTTACAAATATGAAGATATTTGTGTTTCATATGGTATGTTTAAACCGGGTATTTTCATGTGAAACAAAAATTTAATTCAACATTGTGTAGGTATGCGTGTGTACTTCTGTACGTATTTCTATAAAGTGAACTTACTATAAGTAAGAATTATTTTCAATGTTAATAATTGTTTAGTCGTAAATGTTATATGTGTTTCATATGGAACGGTTTTTCTTTTCATTCGAAAAGCACATTCATCAATAGATCTGACTGAAAGGTCGAATCAATCAATTATTTACGAACACATGACCTGAACCAAGAGAGTGTTTGAAAAGTGTATCAATGAATGACCTTGTCCGGTCGTTGTAAGGTATACACTTCGACGAATACGAATACAATACTGAATAAGCGATACAACTGTGAAGGTTTTCCCCGCAAATTGTAATATCGATATATGCATTCAGAATATTTATTGTTTTTCCTTTATTTGTAAGGTTTGTAGTATTATAGGAAGTAATATGTTGAAATTTGAAACTTGTAGTGAGATTTGCACTCACAATGTTTTATGTGAATTACACTATAATGTCAAAATAAATGATCTTTCATGATTCACAAAGAAAACATACAGATATATTATTCTGTATCAAATCGTTCTTAAATATCTGCTTAATTCTAATGAGGAAATATACTCAGAGTAATAGATTAGATTTACTTGGAGGCTGGTCTGGATCTAACCTGTTTGCATAAGCATAAAGTCGGTTCCAGCACTATAAGGTTTAACCCATTTCTTCGCGGCGTTTATTCTGGGACAAGTCATGATTGAAAGCACCAGGGTACCGTTTTACTAAACAGTTTACGCTTAAGATTTGCGTAAGTCTAAAACAACAATTCCTCTTATTTCAATATTGGACGAAGCAATATTGCAAAGTGACACATCATTGGAATCGTCTCTCCGAGACGCTTCCAATGAAGTGCCACATTGCAACATTGTACTTTCATTGAAGATACTATCCATGTTTATCAATTATGACTTACGCACATATTTTCCGTAAGTTGTTTAATAAAACGGGCCCCAGGGTAAGTAGTTATTATTTATGGATAGTGACATTGCCAGCTTTTCCTTTGACACAATGGTCTTTTTAAAGTTTCTTGTTCACAGAAGATAATACCGAAAGTCATAATAAGATGTCGATGAATCAATATATTTTTTATATTGCTGTTTGGTATACAATCTAACGTAGCTATTGAAAGCAGCATTAATTCAGGAAGCGGCATTTTATTGAATTAAGCACAGTTTAGGTGGTGCATAGAGATCTCAAGAGCGATGCCACATGTATTCCAATCCAAAAGCGTGACATCGCTTTTGAGATATATCGCATAACAACTGTACATGTATATACATAGATAAATTGAATATGCCTGAATTAATTATGCTTTGAATAGCTAATTTCATTTTGTATTATTTTCAAATTGTCCATAAAACAACAATGCAAAAACTGAACTGTTTCAACGACATTTCTTTTGACCTTCGAATTTTCTCTTCTGCGAACGAGCAGCTTTAGGTTTTAGTATCTACACCTCGCCAGCAATGTGTCATTCCTTTGGCGATGTCCAGTTCATGATCAATGGAAGAACACCTGTTAACTCAGCTATCCGCTAGGTCTGATAAAGCCGATGATAACCATCGGTATTTCGTTAGACAACCATTATTTAAAACAGCCATCCTGCGAGTTCGAATCCACACAGAGCAGGCTTTTCTACTTCCAGACCCAGACGTCTGTCTCACGAAGGTCTGTAACTCTACGTCTACGCTTGCAAAACTATCGTTACCCTTGAGCCTAAAAGGTAATTTTGTTTTTGTGAATGAAAAAAAGATATGAATTTAAAAGTACGATGTAGATTTCACATGCAGCACTCATGTCTCGTTTACGTTTAAGTTATCGATTTTCTGGGGCACCTCATTTTCCTTTCTCATTTCGTTTACGATAAATCAAGTCGTTTCCACGCATTTCTAAAGAAGCGACCGGGGTCAAGCCATGAATATACGATAACCGGTCGACACCCTCGGCGTTGCAAAGAGAGTGTATTTGCATCGAGTGTATATATTCGGTTCGTATGGAATGGGAAATAGGTTTGCATATGTAAACAGACTGATGATATAATTTAACAAGTATCAACAATCTTAAACACATGATTGCGATAAGACTTAAGACTTGTCATATTTCCTTCAATGCGTTGATTTCCAACGCATGAAAACATAGTCTAAAACTTTAACGTCCCTTGTTATGCTACGTCTTATCCAAAAGGAACAAAGGATAGTTGGATGCAAGCTGTTGCCAACATGTGCATATAAGTGCATGGGCAACATAACCATTTAAGACGATTATCAGATTGATATATAAGACACAACTTGTGGCCAGACCCTTTTGCAATAGTTTGTATATTATGTTTCTGTCATTCACTGTAAAGATTTGGGCAATAAAATATGTTTAATGTTTATATCAGAAAGAAAACAATTAAATGCAATCGCTCTCATAAAGCCAATGTAATACACGTAATCGATTAAATAGGCATTTCGTAAGTCATTCCAATTAGACAGGTACGCCCTCCCTTTTCTTCTGATATCGTTCGACAACTGGCAACGAGAAATGTAGAAGGCCTCCAAACATGCACAGACAACCCATGATGTGGAATGGAACGATGTAAGACCCGGTTACGTCCCTTAGTTGGCCTGAAAATATTCATACGAAATAGTAACTACTCGGGCATTTCCGTAAACTGTAAAGTACGCTACGTATAAAAGTGAAGTGGTTACAAATATTCAATGAAGTGTTTAACCTCTTTTTAAACTGGGTCCCCACTGTCTATTGGCTCCACTATGTTCCACAAGTTAGAAAACGGGCAGCCTTTAAATTCTGATCGATTTCATTGGCCATGCGTGTTTGGTATCCAGGGAAGCAGTGATCGAGAAATAATTTAACGAGTTTAAACTAATGAAATACTCAAAAAATGATTCGCTCTTTCTTCGTTGAGTAAAATATGTACTATAAAGGTGCTGCCCATGAGCAACAGTCTCTCGGAGTACAGGACATTCCTGTCAATTACAAGGGTTTTCTGGTTCCCTACGTATTGGTTCAGCTTTCTCCTTGTACCGGTTTGTAATGTAGCGGTTTTTCAAAAACAACATATTAAGATTTCAATAAAAGGAAGTCTCCCGACTGACGACTGGATTGCCTATGGTTCTACCCGGTGTCTTCAGCCCTTGCGGTTAAATTAGTACATGGTCTTCCTTAATCATTACAAAACGGGCATCACAACAACACTAAAATAAAGTTGACACTATGTAAAACCCATATTACGCATAAATGACATTATGATATAAGATAATATTAAACAAATTCCTCTCACCAATGACATAGTAGAAGAGCGAGACTCCCGCCCCGTGGAACAGGGATGTAAACCCAAATGCCGCCTGCAGCTTGTGTATGGTAAGATAGTCCACAATCAAGACGGCGAACAGGCTAAAATATACCCCGCTGAATAGTCCTAGTATAACGGCGTACACCATCAGCACGTTAAACGTCGAGTAGAACCGCATGAGGTTTGAAGCCACGCCCACAATAAAGATGGACGTGGCGGTGATATTTGAGCGCCGGATCCAGCCGCGATCTGCGACAAGAGCTATCACGATACGCGAGAGGAAGTCCGTGGAACTGAAAACGGTGACTATGAGCGCTATCTGGTCTGCCGAAAGACCGATGTCTCTCCCGTGTGGTGCTACGTACACGGTCAAAAGCGCCGAGTTCCCACATATAAGGAAGCTTGCCAGTTGCAGGATACAGAAAATTGGGTTTTTGAAGAGTTTGAAATCGAACGACGATATCAGTAGTTTTATCATCGATTTCAACGTCATTTTCTGTTTGGCTTCTTCACCACCATCACTGTCCTTCTTGTTATGGTCGTCTTTAAGGTTCGAGTTTTGTTCCTCGATGGGTTTCAAATTGATATCCAACATAGAGCCACACATATACTCCATGCTGCCATGGTGTAGATTTGTAAGCGAGTTAAATAAATGTTTATTTGGAAGTTGGCTTTTCTGACTTGACTCTGTCATGGTTCTTTTCCGAAACACTGCCGGTAAGTTAGCAGGTAGTTCTTGATTGGCATTTCCGTTATTCCTTGCACTTAGGGAATTCTTGCTCCCGATATCCGACCCGTTGCCATTGATATAGAGTCCGTTACCATTAATGATCTTAGTTGGAGTACCATTGGCCCGTTCGCCATTGGATGTGACAGATATTTGAGTCATGAGCGGCTTTCTTTCGAAGCCCGTGTGACCTGTATTGAAGAATTTAATTCACACTTATGAATACGCAATATTACGGTGTACTTTATTTTGTGAGGTTTGTACTTGCTTTGAACTGCATGCGAGATGCACAAGGTCGTGAAAGATGCATATGTTCCTCATATAACGTAAAGCAGATACAAACCCCTGGAAAGATACTACAACATAAAGTCAACTTAAACTATTCTAACTGCATAGTTGTTTTTCCTTAAACAACATTTATTGTATAATAAATAATGAAACAAATAGGAACTGTTATTAAGATAACAATTTTGAATGTATACCTTTAGATTCACAAGATGTATACACATATTTAGGTTACCAAATCAAATATTTTCCATTAGGTACCTAAATTGAACAAATAGACTTAGGTTAACAAAATTGATGTTTTCTTTAAAGTTCCCAAATTGAATACATACCGTTGGGTAACCAAATTTGATATGTATCTTTACGTGTAAGCCATTGAATAGAATATATACATTTAGTTTACGTAGTGATTATATACCTTTAGGTTGCCAAATTGAACACCTACCTTTAGATTACCAAAGCAAATACCTTATTTAAAGTTCCCAAATTGAATATCTACCGTTGTGTTACTAAATTGAAAATATACACCATTAGATAACCAAATTAAATATCTACATTTAGATTACCAAATTACTTATCTACCATTGTGTTCCCAAATAGAATACACACCTTTAACAATCGGAGTTCTGGACCTGGTTCTCGACCTCACCTTATAAAACGAGTGAGGCCGGAACAGGGCACTAACAACCAGACCGTTCAACAGGAAACCAGCGATAATCAAGAAGCATCCCTGATACCCGTATTCTCGGAGCAGATACGTGTACAGTGGTGCAAAAATTAGCGAGCCCAAGGAACCACCGCTAGCGGCCAGGCTGTTGGCGAACCCGCGCTTCTTGTCGAAATAGCTTGCAAGGGTAACGATGGTGACGGGTTGCATGAAAGAGGTGGCCAGACCTGGAATAGGAAAAAAGGCCAATGAAACAATTATTTGATACTGTTCTTTGACTATAACGTACTTTTATTTATCCCAAAAACGAAACGAGTCACTGAATATCAACTCTGCAAGTCAGACTTTACGAAGCCCACTTTTTTGCATATATAGTTTAATACAATATAAAACACAAGACATAGTTAAGATGAGCTATGGCCATTTATTAATTCAAATAAAATGACGATATACCTAAATCAAAGACTGTAATTTTAAATAAAAGGTACACATCTTCCAGGCAGAATTTGTCATAATTTATAGGCTGCCCGCTGACTGTCTTGTGGAACATAGTGAAGCCAACAGACAGCTGGGAGCCAGTTAAGTGGAAAATAATGGAGCCAATTGACAGCGGGGAACCAGTTTAGTGGAACATAATGTAGCCAATAGACAGCGGGGAACCAGCTTATTGGACCACAGTGAAGCCAATAGACAGCGGGAGCCAGTTTAAAGGAACATAATGGAGCCAATAGATAGCGGGGAACCAGTTCAGTGGAACAAAGTGGAGCCAGGAGACTGCATGGAACCAGTTTAGTGGGAAAAAGTGGAGCCAATAGACAGCGGGAACCAGTTTTATGGAACATAATAGAGCCAGTACATAGCGGGGAACCAGTTTAGAGAAACAAAATGGGGATAGTAGACAGAGGAGAACCAGTAGTGGAACAAAGTAGAGCCAGTAGACAATAGGGAACCAGTTTAGTGGAACATAGTGCAGCCAATAGACAGCGGGAAACAGTTTCGTAATACTCATACCTTGCAGGATGCCATGGGACAAAAATAGAACCCGGATGTCTTTTGCCTGTGACGTAATAATGAACGCTGTGGACAGGAGTAGCGTACCAATGAATAGAAGCGTTCTGGATGACGCTAAACGTGTCCCGATACACAACACTAACGGTGCTGAAACATAAATCAACATTAGCATTTTAATCAACAAGTGACAAATAGTTAATGTTTGAAACAATAAGGTTTGCAATCGCAACTTGTGGATTAAATGTAGTAACAGGGTGTGAAGTATTTCGAGGTGTTCTTTTGGCCAAACTGGGCCGCTTCCTTTCAAGCTGGAATAGGCTTTTAAGATTGACTTGCCTCACACCAACAAGTAATGCCGTTTATTGATGTCTTTAACATCATTGTTCATTGTTTTTTCGCATAATTTGACACAAGTATCAAATCCTTTGCCATTTGCTTACGGTACAATAATTGTTCATTCAGCAAGGCCTTGAGATACAGTTCGAGTGATCAACTCCTTCAAGACACATTCCAAATTAATATTTGACAGATCCCTGAAATATAGTGCCTCAGTGGAATATTACTAATGTATGCTTTGCGCTTTTGAAAGACATACTCGAAATATCGGTAGACGTTTCTTTTTTAGTTTTACAAACGGCATGGTTCTCAGATAATGTTTTGGTAAATCTTTGGATGAATATATTTGGGTGAAGAAAACAATCTCATGAACAAAACGTACATACAGTATAAGGATACCCCTTAATCATTTTTCGTTTAAAAACATTAGTAAGAATGCATTGAATCATTAAAAGAAAATTACTTTAATATGATATAGATATACTCTATGGTTTACTCCATGGTTTACCGTATTGTTTATTGCCACTTTCTCTAGTAGATCCTCTAATACTTATAATTCACAATAAAGTAAAAGTTTGGGTTATAAACATACTGTTGCTATTCCCTTCCCCTTAACTTTATGAAGACAACCCATATATATATACAAGATGATGGCAGTGTCATACTGTACACCATACCTGATAAACTGTAAGTTGCATTTTGGATGGTAGACAACAGCGAAGTTAGAGAAGACGACGATTGAAATCTCTCCAGAAACGCTACAAATATGATGCCGCCCGTCTTCAGTGTTCCGACGACCAATGTCATTTCTAACAAAGCACCTGCGAAAAAGATACAAAGATAGAAAATGAAAATGAAATTAAACGGATAAAAAGGATAAGCTTGTCGAAAATACAACGAAAGTAGTTCTGCAAGAACCAATATGGCGCACTTCCGTATCAAGTCAGAGATGTATTCATTTGCATTAATCTGACGAGATTTTCGAGACCCTCAAACCTCAGGGATGATTTGCATGGTAGTTTAGTCGATGATGTAATAGGGTCCTAAGTATTGGTTTACTACTTCTGGATCAACGCTTTCAAATACTTTTATTCAATTTGAAGAATGCATAGGCACAAGTAGCAGCAAAGCCCCCCCCCACCCCCAACAGACACACCTCCAACACCATGAACTGAATACATAACTGCAAAAATGTCACTACAGGATTACCAAAGTGAACAAAAATCTCTCATCTGGTGTGAAGCATGTGTTTATATGCGATGCCAACCTTACTTTCAACATTGACTTTTGCTCGGAGCGTAAGCCCTACAAACCCGATCGGAGAATTTCTTATACGTTGCTATCGTTTACATTACTTTATAATGTTACGCATAAATTTACAGCACGGGATTATAGCATGGGCGATTCTTCGGTACAGTTTGGTTTCCTATATGTCCTTAGCATAGTGTTTTGATCACATGACCTTAATTTTAGCCATGTGTTCTCAGTGAAGGAAATAATGCGTTAGTGCAGAAAAGCAAAGAGATACAATCCTGTATATCAATTAAACTTTATCGTACGAGTTGTCTTAAATATCACACACATACTCTAGTAGAACATTGTTGTGCATGTCAAGCATGTTTTTCCCCATTATTAAGAGATATAGAAAATAAAGAAAATGTCACATTCTCAAATGTCTCCTACCTAACATGACAAACCACGACCACCCTCTGTCCTTTGGCACGTTATATTTGTCGTCTGCTCTAGGCACGGTTTCTTCATGGTCGTCTGCGCCTACAGATATCTGTCTCTCGAAATCGAAAGAAATCTGATCTGGAAGTTTTTCTGATGCCTCTGCAACCTCGATCTCGTTGGAACAGAAACCGTCATCATCTTTGGCTGCCTTTTCCATTGTTGTGTTGTTTGGTTTTTTTTTTTTTCGCTTCTTCTTCAATGTGCCAATGGTCTGATTTCATTCAGTTTGAGGCGCCATGTTCTATCCATTTGTATCAAAGGCGGTGCATATTTATCTGCTGATAAATTAAAAGGGTTGTTTTAGTCTTAGATCAAAATATGAATAGATAGTCAAATGGCGAAATGAGTTCATGATCTTTTCGTATAATACAATGCATTTTATTCTTTTTTCGTTTTCTATTTTTACTATCATTATTCAGCTTTTCTTTACATTTCCCATACATGTGTTTTTACCTGTTTCTGCAGTATAGATATTGATTGACACTCACACGTGTACAATTATAGTTTAATTGTATGGACACATGTTAATAGATGTAATTGTTTATATATACATTGTAATGGACGATGAGCATTGCCATGCTCAAGTCGAATTTCGAAATAAAATTTATGTTGTGTTATGTTATTATTCCTTTCGATTTAGAGAAACGAGTTCTACGATGGCTTAAACATACCATACTTTACTATTATTAGAATATGGCTTTCCTGAATACTATGATACGATGGCTTAAACATACCATGTTTTACAATGTTAGAATGTATGACTTTCCTAATTAATGTAATGAATACAACTGTTCAATACCAAATCATTGAAGCGAGCGCTCCCTTTAATGAAATTATTGTTGACTGACTCTTTTCAGCTTGATTAATCAATCAACTTTGGAACTCAATAAAGATGTTTGCCTGATAAAGAGCCAAGTGTTACGATTTATAAATCATATTTTTCCTCATCAAACTTCGATTGTGTCTCCATTTTAGTTGTGTTACATAAATCAATCACAAGCCATTTAGCTCATCCTAGATTTTAACCCCGTATAGACGATTGGTGTTTCGTTAAGAATTCACCCTTTCCCAATCAATAACGACGTTTGACAACTTTTTTAAAGACTACTTAAGAAAACCTTGTGGGAAAAGGAGAAATTGCTCGTAACGAGCAATTTTTCCTTTTCCCACAAGGTTTCCTGCTCTTCCTGAAGATTATTGTTCAATTTCATCCCGTTTTGAAATGTCGTCGGCAAACTCTTTCAATTTGGGGCAGTCGAAAATTTGTTATTATGAAAGGGTTAAAAGCGCTGGTAGTCTGCGGTAAATACCCAGGCAAAATAATGAAGCAAAACAATAAAAAAAAAGCAGGTTATATCAATGGGAAAGGATTAGAAAGAATCACGCTCACAATAAGTCAGTTTCTCCAATTTGGACAATGATTCAGACTCGATTATACATAAAGAGTATTACTTTGAAAATTCATAAATACCATCTGTTGTTGCCTGTTGAATTTCTACCATACTATAAACCCAGTTTAAAATATTGCAAATGAAACTGACAAAAGAATGAATGCCAACAAAGTATTAAAAATAACCTTAAAATTAAATCAGAACAAAGTCAAACAATTCTCATGTGTATGAAAAATAAATCATCAGTTTGCAGTTCTTTCTCTGTCAATTCTATATCCAAAGAATGAGCCGTTTTTCAAGACAAATTTCCATATAAATGTCGAAATGTCCTACTACACACAAGATAGATTCATCCCAACAACACAAACACTTGTAAACTGACGATTTTTCAGTATAAATACAACCACATCCCGTAAAGATTACGAAAACGTCCCCTTTTCTTGGTGTTTTAGTGTAATCTTTTCGATCCTCTATAACGAAAGTGGAAAAATTCACGAAAGTCGAGAAAATTGTTTAATGGAATGATAATATTTTTCCACAATTTTATTCTTCTGTTTCACTTTTTCCTTTGTTTTCATGCCATTTCGGGCTATGGATATCCCTGGTTTAAGTGGAGTCGATATTTATTTCAGTTCTCTTAATCTACCAAATTTGGGAAGTTGAAACGTTGGATATTTTTGTCCCCATACTGTACCACTGATAACACTCAGTTTAACCTCAGTTCAGGTCAAACCAACCGACAAACGTGTGGCAAACGTGTATCACATGGTTTGAATTAACCCATTATCAAACAATAACGACATTTGACCAGTTTGTAACGTTGGAGACAACTCTGGAAAACATTGTGGGAAAAGGAGAAATTGCTCAAAACGAGCAATTTCTCTTTTTCCCACAATGTTTTCTGCCCTATCAGAAGATTACTTTCCAATTTCATCACATTTTGAAATGTCGTCTGCAAACTCTATCAATTTGGGAGAGTCGAAAATATGGTGTTTGGGAAAGCGTTAAGTTACTTGTTCACATACGAGAACATTTGAAAGGTAGACTCAAATATCGTTGAAGCAATTCCGTTTTAGTAATATCAAATGATGAGTAATTAACAGTAGCTATTAAGTCCATCCTTGATTCATTGAACGTCAATAGGTCTCAGTATGTACAGCCTATATCCGGTATATCTCAAAATCGTTGAAATGCTTTTGAATTAGAAGTATAAGTTAATTCACTGAAGTCTGGTTCTAGTACACTAAATCCGTAGAAATCTTGCTTACAATAGCTATTCTCTAAGGCACATCATTCAAATGTACAGGCGTTGTACAGTGTTAGAGGCACTAAGCTTTAACTTCCACATCCCTTACATCTGTGTTCAAGCACATTTAAAGTCATTGATGACGAATCGTCTTACAGAAGGTTGCATGTGTTCTAAGTGTGTCATGCAAATTATTGATAATTAGAAGTGTATGATATGACTGGATCCATTGTTAAAGTGATACACATATTTCATACTGTATATATTATACAATTGACATTGTGTATTTCTTTTAATAAACCGGTTGTTGTATGCATATTAAAAGAACATGAAACGTTTGGTACGACAGCTTGTTTAAATGGGGTTTGAATCGGTGCAATCAGTATTTCAGTTCTTTGGTTTAATTTAAACTAACACGTCTTATACCAATTGATGTTTAGCTTAAACTTGCATGTCTTATACCAATTGAAGTTTGGTTTAAACTTACACGTCTTATACCAATTGAAGTTTGGTTTAAACTTACATGCCTTATACCAACTGAAGTTTGGTTTATACTTACATGTCTTATACCAATTGATGTTTGGTTTATACTTACATGTCTTATACCAATTGATGTTTGGTTTAAACTTACATGCCTTATACCAATGGTAGTTTGGTTTAAACTTACATGTCTTATACCAATTGAAGTTTGGTTTAAACTTAAATGTCTTATACCAATTGAAGTTTAGTTTAAACTTACATGTCTTATACCAATTGAAGTTTGGTTTAAACTTACATGTCTTATACCAATTGAAGTTTGGTTTAAACTTACATGTCTTATACCAATTGATGTTTGGTTAAATCTTACATGTCTTATACCAATTGAAGTTTAGTTTAAACTTACATGTCTTATACCAATTGAAGTTTGGTTTAAACTTACATGTCTAATACCAATTGAAGTTTTGTTTAAACTTAAATGTCTTATACCAATTGATGTTTGGTTTAAACTTACATGTCTGATACCAATTGATGTTTGGTTTAAACTTACTTGCCTTATACCAATTGAAGTTTGGTTTAATCTTACAAGTTTTATACCAATTGATGTTTGGTTTAAACTTACATGTCTTATACCAATTGAAGTTTGGTTTATACTTACATGTCTTATACCAATTGACGTTTAGTTTAAACTTACATGTCTTATACCAATTGAAGTTTGGTTTAAACTTGCATGTCTTATACCAATTGAAGTTTGGTTAAATCTTACATGTCTTATACCAATTGAAGTTTGGTTTAAACTTACATGCCTTATACCAACTGAAGTTTGGTTTATACTTACATGTCTTATACCAATTGATGTTTGGTTTATACTTACATGTCTTATACCAATTGATGTTTGGTTTAAACTTACATGCCTTATACCAATGGTAGTTTGGTTTAAACTTACATGTCTTATACCAATTGAAGTTTGGTTTAAACTTAAATGTCTTATACCAATTGAAGTTTAGTTTAAACTTACATGTCTTATACCGATTGAAGTTTGGTTTAAACTTACATGTCTAATACCAATTGAAGTTTTGTTTAAACTTAAATGTCTTATACCAATTGACGTTTAGTTTAAACTTACATGTCTTATACCAATTGAAGTTTGGTTTAAACTTATATGTCTTATACCAATTGATGTTTGGTTTATACTTACATGTCTCATACCAATTGATGTTTGGTTTAAACTTACATGCCTTATACCAATGGAAGTTTGGTTTAAACTTACATGTCTTATACCAATTGAAGTTTGGTTTAAACTTAAATGTCTTATACCAATTGACGTTGGTTTATACTTACATGTCGTATACCAATTGATGTTTAGTTTAAACTTAAATGTCTAATACCAATTGAAGTTTGGTTTAAACTTAAATGTCTTATACCAATTGACGTTTAGTTTAAACTTACATGTTGTATACCAATTGAAGTTTGGTTTAAACTTACATGTCTGATACCAATTGATGTTTGGTTTAAACTTACATGCCTTATACCAATTGAAGTTTGGTTTAATCTTACATGTCTTATACCAATTGATATTTGGTTTAAACTTACATGCCTTATACCAATGGTAGTTTGGTTTAAACTTACATGTCTTATACCAATTGAAGTTTGGTTTAAACTTAAATGTCTTATACCAATTGAAGTTTAGTTTAAACTTACATGTCTTATACCAATTGAAGTTTGGTTTAAACTTACATGTCTTATACCAATTGAAGTTTGGTTTAAACTTAGATGTCTTAAACCAATTGAAGTTGGTTTATACTTACATGTCTTATACCAATTGATGTTTAGTTTAAACTTACATGTCTTATACCAATTGAAGTTTGGTTTAAACTTACATGTCCTATACCAATTGATGTTTAATTTTAACTTAAATTTCTTATACCAATTGAAGTTTAGTTTAAACTTAAATGTCTTAAACCAATTGAAGTTGGTTTATACTTACATGTCGTATACCAATTGATGTTTAGTTTAAACTTAAATGTCTTAAACCAATTGAAGTTGGTTTATACTTACATGTCGTATACCAATTGATGTTTAGTTTAAACTTACAATTCTTATACCAATTGAAGTTTGGTTTAATCTTACATGTCTTATACCAATTAAAGTTTTACTCTAAACTTGCGTGTCTTATACCAATGGAAGTTTGGTTTAAACTTACATGTCTTATACCAATTGAAGTTTGGTTTAAACTTAAATGTCTTATACCAATTGACGTTGGTTTATACTTACATGTCGTATACCAATTGATGTTTAGTTTAAACTTAAATGTCTAATACCAATTGAAGTTTGGTTTAAACTTAAATGTCTTATACCAATTGACGTTTAGTTTAAACTTACATGTCGTATACCAATTGAAGTTTGGTTTAAACTTACATGTCTGATACCAATTGATGTTTGGTTTAAACTTACATGCCTTATACCAATTGAAGTTTGGTTTAATCTTACATGTCTTATACCAATTGATATTTGGTTTAAACTTAAATGTCTGATACCAATTGAAGTTTGGTTTAATCTTACATGTCTTATACCAATTGAAGTTTTGGTTTAAACTTACATGTCTTATACCAATTGAAGTTTGGTTTAAACTTCCATGTCTTATACCAATTGAAGTTTGGTTTACACTTACATTTCTTATACCAATTGAAGTTGGTTTAAACTTAAATGTCTTAAACCAATTGAAGTTGGTTTATACTTACATGTCTTATACCAATTGATGTTTAGTTTAAACTTACATGTCTTATACCAATTGAAGTTTGGTTTAAACTTACATGTCTTATACCAATTGATGTTTAATTTTAACTTAAATGTCTTATACCAATTGAAGTTTAGTTTAAACTTAAATGTCTTAAACCAATTGAAGTTGGTTTATACTTACATGTCGTATACCAATTGATGTTTAGTTTAAACTTAAATGTCTTAAACCAATTGAAGTTGGTTTATACTTACATGTCGTATACCAATTGATGTTTAGTTTAAACTTACAATTCTTATACCAATTGAAGTTTGGTTTAATCTTACATGTCTCATACCAATTAAAGTTTTACTCTAAACTTGCGTGTCTTATACCAATTGAAGTTTGGTTTAAACTGACATGTCTTATACAAATTGCTTTTGAAGTTGATTCAACTTGAACTAATCACTCTCGATTCTGATTCCTAGGTACAAAACCAGTACTCACGCCGAATGTTGTTTTTCGAAAGGTCATTTAGTTGACGCCTCCAACTACCAACTGTTTTCTAACAAGTGTCGCTGCCTTTATAACATAACAACTGTTGGTAAGGCTATTCCGTGCAGTCTGACAGACGGACAAATTCCTTCAATTTTCTAACATGCATACGTATTGCACGTATCACGTCGGCACTGGCATACAAAAAGTGCTCCCACTTACACCATGTATACATGTTACGATCGAGGTGCGTGATTTAATCTTGTCTTTAAACTTATTTATTTTACATCGATTGGGAAACATGTTCTGATAACTAAGATTAATCACTCTCTAATTTATATTAGCATTGTCTTTAAACTTATTTATTTTACATCGATTGGGAAACATTTTCTGACAACTTAGATCAATCACTCTCTATTTTTTATTAGAATTGTCTTTAAACTTATTTATTTCAAATCAATTGTGAAACAAGTTCTTACAACTTAGATTAACCACTCTCTAATTTTTATTAGCCTGCGACGCATGGATCTATGTTCCTCCTCAGTGGAACAAATGAATGTTTCGGAAACGTGTGCAGAGGATTATCTTTTATTGGTTATCGGCATGGAGTTAGATCTTTGTCAATACTTTTTCAGTTATATTACGGTTTGTCTTGGATTGACCAGTGCTAGTCTATGGCTCTGAAGTAGCTTGCAACAGGAGTCTCTCACACGAAACCCAGCATCGCCTTTGGCAATCGATTCTCCGTTTTATCAAATTAAACCCAGCAGCGCCTTTGGCAATCGAACCTCAGTTTTATCACACACAAAACCCAGCAGCGCCTATGGCAATCGAACCTCCGTTTTATATTTACAAGTCAAAATACTGGAGATGTTTAACACTAGGTCGTCTTGGACGAACATCCATGTTTTCGTTTAGATGGAAAACGAATATGCGAAAATAGTCGTCTCATATTACAAGATTGGCTGACCAATATATAATACCTTCCGGCAAATATGACGTTAATCGCTTCAAGAGGGAGTCAACAATGTTATATTGCCAATGTATGAATGACTAAATGAGCAGCACAGACTGATCTTGAATGATATCTTATCTAGGTGCAATAACGTCCGTTTCGCGCCAAAAATGTGACACGTGACTTTGTTATCTTCCACGAATGAATGACAGAAGCTCACATAGAGTTCATAGTTGTGTCATACCCTTATTGAATCAGATACTTGCTACATGTAAGGATATGCCATAGGGAAAAGATATTATATGTCGTAATGCGTAGGTCGATGATCAATTGCTCTGTTAGTCGATTAGTTGATTGATTTAACCCTTTACCAAACGCCAAATTTTCGATTATCCCACATTGAAAGAGTTTGCAGACGACATTTCAAAATGTGATGAAACGGAAAAACAATCTTCTGATAGGGTAGAAAACATGGTGAGAAAAGTAGAAATTGCTCGTTACGAGCAATTTCTCCTTTTCCCACAATGTTTTCCAGAGGCGTCTGCGAGAAACTGGCTAGATGTCGTTACTGTTTGGTAATGGGTTAAAGAGTATCATTTCTACTTCTAACGGTCATCCCGGGAAAAGAAGTAATTAACGCACCAAAGTTCCACATATGAGGCTGAGCTTGAGCCCCGGTTTTTTAATGTTTACTGGAGTTAATGCAAAATGTCTAATTTGTCTCTCGACACGGATAGATTACACGTACCCTAATAAGGTCATGATAGCGACATACCTTTGTTTAATATGCTATCTAACAAATACTTCGTTAAGTAACGAAATTCTACCCACATTGGGCCATCGTGGAGAGTTATAGAAGAACACGATGTAATCTTTATTGAGACCAGACAGTTGTTTCTCTAACGTTTTTGAATGTGATTTCTAGAGAATACCAGACATAGTTAGGTACTCTAGTTTCGCAAAGACAGTGTCTTCAGATTATGCTTTCTTTGGGCTTTGAGCGCGGTTTTCTAACCTGTAAATGTCTATGGTTCTAGCCCTCTTGACAAACCAGTGTAGGCTGTAAAGCCATTAAGGGGTTTTCCTCCATCAATCATCAAATGTGTATCGTTATGTAACGGAAGACTTAAGTATTCGATGTAAGGAAAAAACTTATTTGTTTTCAATAGGCGTTATCAGTTATATGGACCATGTTTTATCACATACGAGCCGTGTACGGTTATGACCCAAGTCCCCTATCATACAGATTCAACTATCCCCCTTTTGGTGTTGAATGTTGAAGAAACGAAACGGTCGCCGAAAAGCCGTAATTCGCCGAAGAGTTCCGATGCCCGACGAACGAATCCTGGGCCCGTGTTTTCGAAACGTATGATATATCTGCTAAACTAAAAACTGTTGCTCCGTTTTGAGTTTAAGTCGAAGCATCGAAGTAAGATATCTTGGTTTTCTATATTGTCTATAATGTCTTAGATATGAGGTTTTCATTTTATTCGTAAAAATCTATTACAAAAAGATTATTTTTCGTGAGATAATAATTTTAAATGCAGTTTTAAATTCGGGATATACCCTTATCGTTTTACGGCCAGGTCTCGCAATGTTCCTGGAAGACTGTGTATGCAATAATAAACCAAAATCAAAGAAACAATACTATAAAAGGTAACGAACGAATGAACGCTTGCTTGCACATTCTCCTAAACGTATCCGTGACATCATCGTATGTCCGAAATGTTGAACTCCTTTATCATGAACTCAGAATCTTTCTTTGGGTCACTTGGTCATGCTATGTTACACACCTAGATGAAAGGTAACAACTTACGACAAAAATGAATGGTGATTAAATTAATCATTTTTTGACCCATTACCAAACAATAACGACATTGATCGACTTTGTTGCAGACAACTCTGAAAAACAGTGTGGGAAAAGGAGAAATTGCTCATGACGAGCAATTTCTCCTTTTCCCACAATGTTTTCTGCCCTATCAGAGGATATACTGTCATATTTCATCACATTTTGAAAAGTCGTCTGCAAACTCTTTCGATTTGGGACAGTCGAAAGTTTGGTGTTTGGTAAAGGGTTAAGCCGCCAATAATGACGTTTTTAATCGACCAAATGCATCTAATCATTAGTAAACGTATAACTGTTTTGTATATATTATGTAAATGCTGTGTGGGTTTTCTCAATGATTAAAACAACATCTTTTAATTTTATGATGATAATTCAGTTGAGCTTATTCAAATTGTACCGCGATCTATACATCTACTTTCGTTTTCCATCCCAACGTTTATTATGGAAGCGCCGTCCTAGTTTTGGTTTAATAATGTCCTGTGTTCCAACAATTAGATGTATATGCTAAAATATCCCCTTACCTTCGTTTTCCTCGCTAGCGTTTTTGATTAAAATGTCCAGTGATTTGATCTACATATCCAACATAATATGTAAACACTTTGCAATAACATCAATAGCGATTCATTGTATCCTTTCAAGTAATGGAATGACTTAACAAGCGATCAATTGTAACGTAGATATTTTCGTTTCGTTATAATAACATGTATCTGCTCTTCCTATTTTTAAGCGTTTGTCATGAAACTTTCACATGACGTAATAAATCTCCAATGATAAATCGTAAACATACATGCTTTGCATCAGCACTGGAAACGTGATTATTGAACTTTTTACACGATTACACATCGCCATACAATTGCTTTCAACATTTTAACGAATGAAGTATTAACAAACGTTTTGTTGTTCACATATTTGTGATATTTTCACTAGGTTTCGTTGTAAACATTCCCTACATTCATAAAGCATATCTTAAACGACCCTATCTTGAACAATCTACATATATTACAACAGTTTATAAAAAATGATGATTTGAAAAAGTTCGCACGGTGAAAGATTTTTGTGTTGACTGCTTTTCAGAGCTTTAAATATCTACTTAATTGTGATGAAGAAAGGGAACTCAGAATAGCAAACAGGTTTCACAGACCAAGTGTTAATTTACTTGGCGGCTGGCCTGGATCTAACCTGTTTGCATAAGCATGAAGTCGGTTTCAGCGCCGTAAGGGTTTATGTATATGAAGTAGTGTGTCCTTGCCCATTTTAATTATCTTCCCTGTTAAGTATGATCAACATTTTGCCCATTTTTAGATTAACCTTTCCGCATGAATACGTAACTATTTCTCGGGGTTTTTTTTAGATTAAAACGACGTACGGATTCTCTTTTTGTATGTCTGATATATCACCCTTAATGAGTGTTGTCACTTTTTCTTTCTGTGTGTAGTAATGATACTTAGCGTAGCAAAAAAAAAACACGATGAAAATAAGGACTTAAGGTAGAATACCCATAATCCGCAATTTTGAAATTCATTTTGTTGTCGGATTATTTCGGTCGTTCTCGTTTAGCCTCGGTCGGGGTGCGGACATATTTGTTCAAATGCGAATATTTTCGACAGAGACCGAGGTAAACCGAGAGCGATCGAAGTAATCCGACGAAAGAATAAATTTCAAAAAGGCGGATTAAGGGTATTCTACCTTAACTGCTTTTTCTGTTGTATCGATGGTTTGTGAAGTTGTAAAAGCATCAATGACGCAGTGTCTATTCTAATCATTTTACCATCTTCCTTTATAACATATGCATGTCTTTCGATAACATAAATTTCTTTCTTCTTTTTGTTCGCATCATAAAACCCCAAAGAACACTGATACCAAAAATATAAAGAGAGGAAAATTGAATGTCTGTCAACGAAAGCCACCACAACCAGAGCATGCACTGTCTTATCTATAGCAGTATGGTATTTCATCAGTCGAAAACTTTATAACGAGTTTAAAATCTAGAACAGACGATATCATATTAGATCGTTATCAAATCGCGTCGCACGAAACGATGAATAGTAGGAAGAAACAAATGAAATACAATTTCACGTAAAATGATAACAGAAAAGAGTACCTGTGTCAGTAAATTTCCGTTTGTTCCATAGCAAAATAAAAAGATGCGTTCACACAAGTGTCGTCTAGTAGATAAACCGAGCAAATTATCAGTCTATTTTCACGATAATCGTTTTAACCCAACAGGCCTACTAAGTAACTCTTATTTCGATAGACAATGGGCAGCAAAAGATGAATCAATACGTTGTCTCAAAGAAGACTTTTGTTTACAATGAACCATTTCTCTTTTTCTAGAAAAGCTGTGAAAAGAATGAAGCAATTTCTCAGTTTCGAAGAAATCTGCTTAAAATGGACCATTTCTCTTTTCTTCTCAAAAACGCTGTACTTTTTTTCTTTTCTTTATTACCTTCTTATTATTCTTCTGTATACGATATTGAAAACCATTAATTATTTTGTCACTTCAGAGCCCTAGCCTAGTACTGGTTGATCCAGGAAAGCCGTTATATAACTAAAACATTGTTGATACGGTGCCAAACACCATATTAAATGATTTTTTTCTTGTAGGTTGTGTAATTGAACCAAACTTTAGTCTAAAACTCACCAAAGGTAAAAGAATCAAAGCCACGATTTCTTTAATATTTTACAATTCCGCCCTGCCGAATGCCTAAACAATAGTTTCTCTTTTTTATACCTTATAACTGTCTATCGTTGTTGCTATCAAATTGTGCACATCATGAATAACAACCTGACAAAGCCTACCACAAACGTTTTCAACCAAATGGGGTGATCAGTTTCAAATATCTTTATATATTCAACTATCTTACTTCAAGTATAGTTCAAGCTCGCCTTTCAATTTAGAAGTATTTTGAAACAAGACATCACGTGATTTGAGACGGGGATTTTTTGGGATAAGATATTCCCAAGCCTGTCACAGGTTGTTGTGATGTACTGCCAAGTTGACATTACGGTATTAACCCCAATCCTATAAGGTATTCTGTAATCAAAAGGCAGGTTTTTTTTCTAATTGCACGACATTTGTGAAATGAAGATGGTTGTCAGTTACTTCTAAACCTCGTTTTTGTATTCGTATTCATATGGGTTTTACATCGTGTCAACATTTTTCAGTAATATTGGGATGCTCGACTAGTACATGTTCTGATGAAAAAATACTCCATAACTAAACAGCCCATAAGGGCTGGTTAATTAAGCCGGGTAGAATCATCGGAATTACGTAAGTCAATTGGGAGACCTTTACATGTTTTTATTTAGGATTGGGTTTTACATCGCGTCAACATGATGTCAGTTATGTTACGATGCCCGACTCTTAATGATGGAGGAATACCCAAAACTCGACTGTCCATAAGGGCTGGTCAATTAAGCCGGGTAGAATCATCGGAATTACGTTAGTCAATTGGGAGACCTTTACATGTTTCTATTCATATGGGGTTTTACATCAAATCAACATTATTTCAGTTATGTTGCGATGCCCGACTCTTAATGATGGAGGAAGACCCCATACTCAACTGACCATAAGGGCAGGTGAAGCCGGGTAGAACAATCGGAATTACGTTAGTCAATTGGGAGACCTTTACATGTTTTTATTTAGGATTGGGTTTTACATCAAATCAACATTATTTCGGTTATTTTGCGATGCCCGACTCGTTATGATGGAGGAAGACCCCGCACTCAACTGACCATAAGGGCAGGTGAAGCCGGGTAGAACAATCGGCATTTCGTTAGTCAGTCGTGAGGCTTTATGTTTCTAATCATATGGGGTTTTACATCGCGTCAACATTGTCTCGAGGATGTTAAAATACCCTACTTGTAATGATGGAGGGAAACTCCATACTCATCTTTCAATAACGGCTGATCGGCATTACGTCAGTCAATTGGTAGACTTTTAGTGTTCTCATTCTAGACGGGGATTGACATCGCGTCAAGATAATTTCATTCATATTGCAATGCCCGATTCTTACTGATGGAGGATTAATCCATACATCAACAGCCTTTGAGGGCAGGTAAAGCCGGGGTTGACCATCGGCATTCCGTAAGTCTATCGGAAATTGCCTATTATGGAAATTCAGAGGCCTAGATCTTGTCCTTATTCTTGTTCTAGTTGTTTTTTGTTCTGTACTTCTTGCTGTTGAAATAACTGTTATTATTGTCGTTGTTGTTGATTCTCTTCTTGTTTTTTTCATCATATTTATTGTTCTTCGTCATCTTCTCCGTTTACTTTCTCTTCGCCTTTTTTCTGTTTCATCGATGCCGTCGCCTTGTTTATATTGTTCTTCTTTATCTTTTTCTTATTATTGGTTTTGGTCTTGAGTTAGTCCTTTTCGAATTATTCAGAAATCATAAATGACGACTGACAAATCGTTTATATGGTTTACACGTTTCCCTATTGCGTTATGAATTATCTTCAAGCATGAATTTATTTATGTCGGTAAAGTAGCGTAAGATACACTGTTCCCAAGTTTAAGACCCCGACTTATTTCATTTTCTTTTTGGGTAGATTTTTCCATATTTAATATGCGCCTAAGTTCAAAACAACATTCTCTCTTATTGCAATATTAGGCAAAGCAATTCTGCAAAGTAACACATCATTCGAATCGACGCTCCCTAGACATGTCACATTGGAATATTATACTTTCATTTAGGAAAGGCCCCTACTGTCAATGTTCATCGGTTTGAATTGCACACATATTTTCCTTAAGTTGCTAAGGAAAACGGTACCCTTGTGTTTGTCTTGGTTAGTAAGACATGGTGTAACTAAATTTTTGTTGAAAACAGCCAAAACTTAAACCCGACAACGGCAGAATCTCTTTACCTCCAAGTTTAAAAGACCTTATAAAAAATTTTCGACTTAGAGAGAGTTTGACACATAGCTGTCTGCGATATAAAGACATAGATATAGAACAAATAATTCTGAAACTCGTATTTACTTCGAGTTGAAGGGGAGTTCGACAATCAGATGTTCGAGGTTCAGATATTCTACTGTACTCCTCGTCCATAAACTACATGGGACATTCCAAAAGAAACTGTCATGACCTTGGTTTAGATAAAGGAAAGAATAATTAAAAGCCACATCCTTGTTTTTGTGAATTCATTAGCATTAATGTCATGAGGACATCTCTCATTTAGGCGTATATTCTAATTTTAGAATGTCGTTTTAAATGGTAATTCCCCCTCGCCTTCTTGGATTACGTAATTTCCCGTTATCTTGCAATACACAATACGAGTTAACCCTTTCCCTCTTTGAACAGGCGTGTTCACACTCTTCTCCTTTAAGGCGACAATTGAAACAATGGGACAAAATATGAAACTGCTCATCAGTAGCACAAGCTTATATCGTCGCTTTGTTTTCAGTGTTTATTTTAAATCAAGTATGGCATTATTAGTTAATACCTTTCACACAATTTTCATAAATTATTGTTGGAGTAATCTGCGGAAAAGATCCGACTGCGATCTTTTATACGTTAATTTACAAAGAAAAAATGCGTGATAAAATTCTTCAAATTTGCATTCACCTAAAAACAATTTGATTGCATTCCTTTTTTTGACATTCATGAGTGTGAAATGGGTTTAGCCCTAATTAAACCACAAGGGAAAGTTAAACACATCCACAAGTGAAGACAAACGCTGACAGATAAATCGATCTGTCTAATGTATCGTTGTGGACATTTTCAACTTAATTATACAATATTAAATGTTCTAATGTATCATCCTTTGATTGGTGTTGACTGTAACTTTTCGTTTGAAAGAGGACAAATACCGAATAAAACGTAAGACAATAAATGATAGTTTAGAAATGAAGTCACTTTAAATGTTTCTGCACGCTCAGAAACCATAAAACGACACCTTGTCATTTGAGGCTTAATTTATTAGAAAACGATTGGTAGTTATGCGCAAAATATATCTTTTAAATGAACGACTTACGACCTCTTGGAGTTGGGCGGACAACAACGTTAACAAAGGGTAATTATGGAACATTTTTGAAATGTGGACTTAAGAAAAAAGAAGTTTGTGAAAAATATATACACTTTATTTACCCTCCATTGTGCTGTTAATGTAGAAATGCGTAATAGAGGTTCTTGTTCACCGACGTGAGGATATTTGGAAGTTGATAACTGATTCATTAATCTGTACATCTGGGGCCCGTTTTACTAAACAGTTTACGCTTAAGATTTGCGTAAGTCTAAAACAACAAAGTCCTTTTATTTCAATATTGGACAAAGCAATATTGCAAAGTAACACATCATTGGAATCGTCTCTCCGAGACGCTTCCAATGATGTGTCACATTGCAATATTGTACTTTCATTGAAGATATTATCCATGTTAATCAATTATGACTTACGCAAACATATTCCGTAAGATGTTTAGTAAAACGGGCCCCAGCTGTATTTCTGTATGATACGCACTAGACAATAGCCATGTGTATCAAAATTAGTTCGTATTAAAGTTTTTAGAGCCAACACACATTGAATTAACATGTATTTATATCCAAAGGGGCGCAACGGTTTTTGGATCTACCGCATGTAACTAAACACGCGTGAATACATCGACGCTTTATTAATTGAAGTTGTAATAAATAACTACTTTGTATTGTGCCTCATACAACTTTACAAACACTGTTTTGCTTCAACACCATTTTTTATTTGGGTTTTACATCACATCAGCATTATTTCAGTTATGTAGCGATGCCCGACTATTAATGATGGAGGAAGACCTCATACTCAACTGCCCATTAGGGCTGGTCAAGATGGGTAGAACCATCGGCATTCCGTAAGTCAGTCGGGAGACTGCCTCTCGTGAAATTTAGCACCATTACCTTTGACACAATGACCGCTCATATCACTGCAGAAGATGGTTACGTCTACTTATGTTGGGATATTAACATGATATCATATTAAGCCATTACCAAACAATAACCACATTTGACCACTTTGTTGACGACGACTCTAGAAAACAATGTGGGAAAAGGAGAAATTGCTCTTAACGAGCAATTTCCTCTCCCCACAACGTTTTCTACCCTATCGGAAGATTATTTTTTCAATTTCATCACATTTTGAAATGTCTTCTGCAAACTCTTTCAATTTGGGACAGTCGAATATTTCGTTTTTGGCAAAGGGTTTAAGGAATAATACTGTAACTTTCACTACCGACAACTCTTAACTTTTGACAAAGTGGATCATAAAGTTTGCTGCTGCATGTATGTTAACATACTTCACTTTAAACATGTTTTATTGCCATAACAATTTACAAAAGATACATTTACATTCAATCAGACAGACAAGAAAAAAGTCAAATAAATGAAACAAGTGATGTGAATTATGTGCCACCTGGGCCGGGGTTCTACGAACGTAGGCATGAGGTATTGTTTTACATAAACTTGTTTTACATAAACTTGTTTTACATAAAATTGTTTTACATAAACTTGTTTTACATAAACTTGTTTTATATAAACTTATTTTACAAAAAAAGAACTTTTTGCTTTACTTAATGAAAGCATGTACAACAGATACATGATTTATGTGAAAATGTTTATGAACAATAAGTGCCAAATGTTATGATTGTAAGAAACATTCTACAAAACCTTTGAACCTCGAACGACTTTGCAGAATGCATGCAATTAAACAGAGTAAAATAGTCGCTACAAACGAACATACCATTTCATTCGCATTTTTTTCAACCTCTAATGGCTTTGCAGAATGCATGCAATTAAACAAAGTAAAAGAGACGCTACAACCGAACATACCATTTCACTCGTGTTTCCTTCAACCTTTAACGCAGAATGCATGTCAACAAACAGAGTAAAAGTGTCATACAACAGAATGTACCATGTTTCTTTTAATCTCTAGCGACTTTGCAGAATGCATCCAATTAAACAGAGTAAAAGTGTCGTACAACAGAATGTACCATGTTTCTTTTAATCTCTAGCGACTTTGCAGAATGCATACAATTAAACAGAGTAAAAGTGTCGTACAACAGAATGTACCATGTTTCTTTTAATCTCTAGCGACTTTGCAGAATGCATGTAATTAAACAGAGTAAAAGTGTCATACAACAGAATGTACCATGTTTCTTTTAATCTCTAGCGACTTTGCAGAATGCATACAATTAAACAGAGTAAAAGAGTCCTACAACAGAATGTACCGTGTTTCTTTTAATCTCTAGCGACTTTGCAGAATGCATACAGTTAAACAGAGTAAAAGTGTCGTACAACAGAATGTACCGTGTTTCTTTTAATCTCTAGCGACTTTGCAGAATGCATACAATTAAACAAAGTAAAAGAGTCCCTACAACCGAACGTATCATGTCACACGCGTTTTTGTCGTCGCTGCTGGGTTTCTGTGGCTTATTGCAGTCCTGGGGTAAATCGTGAATCACCAGCGGAGCTGTGTCGATAATGACCTTCGCATTCTCTTGTCCGCATGTCCTCCCAATGTGGTCTTCGATACAAGCCTTGCCATTATCATAGTATCTGGAAAGAATGTGTTTACAAACAGTGAAATATATTCCATATTCCAAATTCTTTCCTGACTTTGAATGAAATCTGATGCGCTTCTATGGAATTCCGGTAGAACTAAATGAATAGATGGATGAATGGTGTTTTAAGGCGCACTGACTTCTCAAGGTCATTTTGCCGCATTTTGATAATTTGAATAAATCCTGTTAGTACTGTTTGTGGACAGATTATCTCATTTTAAAGAGATAATTTCGGATTTGTAGAAGGTAAGAGTCTGATACTTCAGGCTCAATACGTACAGAGTAAATTGACTTAATTGCACAAACACATGTCTGAGGTTAGTCCGAATGATCCAGACGTAGATATGTCTTACTAAGGTAGAAAACTCTCGACTCTCCTTAAATTGCATAAACGCGAATAATGGAGTAATCTCCCTTGATCAAATTTGTCTAGCAGATTACCTCAGAAAACAAACAAAACATTCAAAGTGTACGGTATTTGAAAACGCTATGCAGATAGTAAACACAGATCATTTCAAGCGAAATTTCTTTGCGTCACGACCAGTTCAGCCGTTTTTCAGTTTTGTAACGGCTTTTCTGGATCAACCGGTACTGGGCTATGGCTTTGAAGTGACTTGCCAAATGCCAGAAGTGTCAGTGGGATTTGAACCCGGGAACTCAAAGTTCTGAGTCCGTCACCTTAACCACTTAGCCACGCAGGCTCTCAATATGCTCTGAAGTAACTAGCCAAAGGTCTCTTCCAGAAAGCAAGAGGTGTCGGCGAGGTTCGAACCCAACTGTTTATTTCTTACTCACTGGCATTGTTCCTCCCTGGGGGCATCCAAGGACATCTTCTTCACCCTTGCCATACAAGAGATAAACCCGTCGCTTTCCAACTGCTCTCGGACACACGTGTTACTGGTGAAACCTTTGGACAAAACAAATATAGTAACGTGAGAAACTTAGATCATATCGGCTCCTATCAATACCTCATGCCTACGTTCGTGCCTACCTGGGCACAGGTGTTGCATAATTCACATCAATTGTTTCATTTACAAAACATACTACCTTGTGTATCCCAGGTGACACAATGGAAGTGCTTGATAAATCGCAATTCAGCTTTTTCGTTGTGTTCAACATCATTTCAACAATGGTATCATAATAAGGCTTTACATGGTTTCAATAGTACAAGTATAGGGATAGGAAGTGTCTTGGGTTAGGAAACTCTTACGATACAAGTGTTGCTTATATGCCACTGAAGACCCCTAGCCAATATGCAAAAGAGTCAAAACCAGAATAAGTCACGTTAAGTGAAAAAAACGTAGAGTCTTCATCATTAAATCAAATGCAACTGTGAAAGTAGAACTGTCCCTATATAGTTTTAAGACGCTTACAGAACACTTCAGATATCTATTTGGGGAATAGAATAACTTTTGATTCTTTTGGATCACACACTGTTTCAACAGTGTCTCGGTTAGATATCCACGACTCTTCATTCATCTGTCCTCAATTGGCATTCGAAAGTACGCAGGAAAAGATTGAATAAATATTATAAATAAAAGATAGTGAAATAATATGATGGATAAGGAACCATGAAATATATAACCGATAAGGAAGCATGAATAGATACGAAGGATTTTTTTAAACAAAAAAGCCTCTAGTGTATGCAAAGAAAGGGTGGTTTTGATGCAATTTGCAACAAACCACCAGCTCACACTGTTATTTTAAAATCAGTCCAGATCAAATGGGATGAGCAAATTAGGCAAAACAAATGTTTCCATCTGGGTGTAGCCTGTTTCCACTAACTCGAAGCTTATTAGGTTTATTTTATAAAAGCTTTATACCTGCATGTATCCCATACATCCCGTACCACAGTCCACACACATTTCTCGTATTTTTCGCAAATGATAAAATAAAAAAAATAAAAAAAAATAGAGGTTCAAATCAAAATATCAACACCTACAGGTGGGCGCCGAGATCACATGATCAAGTGGCGGATACCAAAATGTCTCACAGCAATCTGTTATCGGTCCGTAAATAACAAAGGTGACAGGATCAAATGAGAGGTACGCGAAGCGATAATGTGATCAAGTGACGGATACCAAAATGTTACATAACACCCTGTTATCGGTCCGTAAATAACACAGGTGACAGGATCAAATGAGAGGTGCGCGAAGCGATCACGTGATCAAGTGACGGATACCAAAATGTTACATAACACCCTGTTATCGGTCCGTAAATAACAAAGGTGACAGGATCAAATGAGAGGTGCGCGAAGCGATCACGTGATCAAGTGACGGATACCAAAATGTTACATAACACCCTGTTATCGGTCCGTAAATAACAAAGGTGACAGGATCAAATGAGAGGTGCGCGAAGCGATCACGCGATCAAGTGACGGATACCAAAATGTTACACAACACCCTGTTATTGGTCCGTAAATTGCACTGGCCAGTGACAGGATAAACGAAATCAAACTAAAAGACATACCTGATGGTATCCTCGGACAAAGGTCCTTCGTGAGCATCTTAATACTCTCATAGCTATACTTTCTCGACGTAAAGTTGCTGATGGCGCCGTACCAAAACCGCTCAGCATTTTCGACGTCTTCTGGACACGCCTCTCTATTCGAATCGAAGCACACCATTTGGCGTTTTAACAGACTGAAATGCAATGTTACGTTGTACATAAAGGCCTTTCATAGCACATATACTATACAATACATTACAAAGGTCTAGAGTTGTGATAATCGTTCGTTTCCTTCGAAAATAGCGCAACCCCAGCTGTAATGCAGTGAAACAAGTCTTTCAATGTGCATAAATGCACCTGCCCCATCATACCAAATATATTATACTATACATTACAAAGGTCTAGAGTTGTGATAATCGTTCGTTTCCTTCGAAAAGGAAGCAACCCCAGCTTGTAACAATCAGAAATTGCGTCTTTTTAGGAGGAAGCTAAATAAACTAAAGTAAGTAAATCAAACAAAGTAAATAAGCAAAGATCTTTCAACATTTAGAAATGTATGGACATATTCTATTATCGATTCGGCAAAAAATCAGCACAATCCTGCTTTTGACCATAACAGTTCATTTAAACATGAGAACATAATGAATGATACATTTCCAATCTTACTATATTTTCTTTATTCGATTATATTTTCGGTGAAATTAGCCCTAACATCCTTGTTATTGTTTGGTAATTGGTTAAACACAAACCTGCATAACGAATGGACAAGATTCGGGATCATGGAGAAAGGGGTCGAGTTGCCTCCATGC
Organism: Cerastoderma edule; assembly: GCA_947846245.1. Classification (NCBI taxonomy): domain Eukaryota; kingdom Metazoa; phylum Mollusca; class Bivalvia; order Cardiida; family Cardiidae; genus Cerastoderma; species Cerastoderma edule. Next base: position 22,494,480 of record OX401419.1, on the reverse strand, counting down.
TGGTTGGCTTCATATTTTGGCGGGTCAATTTCCCCGTCCGATTGTTCAGTACACCTGACCAGTTGAGGACACCGTTGGTCAGGAGAAGCTAGATAACGAGAGTATAGATTTACATTGGTTTTATAAGGGTTTTGCATATGGTTTACATGGGGTTTTTACATAATTTTACATGGTTTTACATAATTTTACATGAGTTTTACATAATTTTACATGAGTTTTACATAATTTAACATGGGTTTTACATAATTTTACATGGGTTTGACATGGGTTGTACATCGCGTCAACATTATTTCAGTTATATTACAATGCCAGACGCATACTGATTGAAAAATACTTCTTATTGAACTGCCCAAAAGAGAGATTATTTTGATATAAGTTTAACATCGCTTCACCATTATTTGAGTAATGCTGCAATGCCTGACGCTAAATGATGGAGGAATACTTCATATTCAACTGCCCAAAAGAGAATATTTTTCTGTTTGGCTTAAAATCGCGTTCACATTATTTCAGTAATGTTACCATGCCCGACGCATAATGATGGAAAAATACTTCTTATTAAACTGCCCATAAATGCTTGCTTGGTCGATTGCTTGGTCGATTGCTTGGTCGATTGCTTGGTCGATTGCTTGGTCGATTGCTTGGTCGATTGCTTGGTCGATTGCTTGGTCGGTTGCTTGGTCGGTTGCTTGGTCGGTTGCTTGGTCGGTTGCTTGGTCGGTTGCTTGGTCGGTTGCTTGGTCGGTTGCTTGGTCGGTTGCGGTCGGTCGGTCGGTCGGTCGGTCGGTCGGTCGGTCGGTCGGTCGGTCGGTCGGTCGGTCGGTCGGTCGGTCGGTCGGTCGGTCGGTCAGTCGGTCGGTCGGTCGGTCGGTCGGTCGGTCGGTCGGTCGGTCGGTCGGTCGGTCGGTCGGTCGGTCGGTCGGTCGGTCGGTCGGTCGGTCGGTCGGTCGGTCCGGTCGGTCGGTCGGTCGGTCGGTCGGTCGGTCGGTCGGTCGGTCGGTCGGTCGGTCGGTCGGTCGGTCGGTCGGTCGGTCGGTCGGTCGGTCGGTCGGTCGTCGGTCGGTCGGTCGGTCGGTCGGTCGGTCGGTCGGTCGGTCGGTCGGTCGGTCGGTCGGTCGGTCGGTCGGTCGGTCGGTCGGTCGGTCGGTCGGTCGGTCGGTCGGTCGGTCGGTCGATTGATTGATTGATTGATTGATTGATTGATTGATTGATTGATTGATTGATTGATATGCCAGGATAGTGGACTATAGTCGTCTTCTTACCGTTTCTGTTTTTCGAACACAGTGATTTAAACTGGTCAAGCGCCGGTACAATTGAGGCGAACTGACTATTGCCTTCGATAAGCTGTGGGCATGCCATCACATAGTCGTTAAGGCAAGAAAACTGGTCGCTAACACTGCCCCTGAAATTCAAAGTGTTGATGTTCTCATTGTCCACTGTAGGTTTGAGCAGGAAAAAGAAATAGTGTTCTTAATTTTGTGATAAACTATAATAATGTTTGAATTACCCATTATTCCAAGCTCTACCCGTTCTAAAGTTCTGAATAACAACATTCCAAAAAAAACCAAACACTTAATTTGCTATTTCTATTGCATTTTCTGTAAGCATTTTTGTATCAATAATTGATTTCTGGCCATAGACAAATTTGGTCGATGACTGCCAATGAATAAAAATATTGAAAATAATATTTATTTTAAATGAATAAGGGGTCCTGCATGCTTCGTTCCTTTTTATGCATTTACTGTCGAGACATCTATACATCGCAATTTTTCCCTTTATTTCTCTCTCACACGTATTTTTATACGGTCCTCAGAACTTCGGTGTATGAAGAGTCTATTGTCTATTCACAAAAGAAAATTAACAACATAGTCATGGTGCAGATGCAGTCATCGATAGTGGCTTTGAACAAGCTATAATCTTCATTCACAATCGCTGTAAAACGAATAAGGTAAACAGACTAAACAAGGTAGAAACAATTTCTTACTGGCAAATGGAATAAGGATTCGACCCATCTATCATGTTGAAGCCGACGTTAAGGGCAGCTATACACTGCATGAACCGTCCCTTTCCGCTCATCACGTCCGACACACAGTCCGCCTGCGTCTCCCCACACACGTACCATAGTCCTGCAATGAAAATAAATGAAATTTATTGAAAATATATGGTTTTAATCTGGAAACGACAACTTTCCCCTTGATAATCTGATTATGTAATTTTCTTGATTTGCAAAATCTTACATCATTTCAATTATGTGATGCAATCATTTTCCTAATGCTGAGTAGTTAATTGTTTGTGTTTTACGTGTAATAATTTATCGTCATTTACTGAGAGAATAAATGACATAACCTCATACCTATGTTGTCTGTTTTTTATTATCTTATGTTAGATATCAAGTTTATTCATTAAGTCGAGGAGTTGTGCAGATAAATGATGTTATTCCGTTGGTAGTAAAGGAGGTTAGTCTGTGAACAGAGGATCAACGTAACTGCTTTATTATACGACTTCACTCTACAGGCCTGCTTTATCAACCCTTTCCCAAACAACACATTGTTGACTGTCCTAAATTGAAATAGTTTGCAGACGACATTTCAAAATGTGATGAAATTGGAAAATAATCCTCTGATAGGGCAGAAAACATTGTGGGAAAAGGAAAAATTGCTCGCAACGAGCAATTTCTCCTTTTCCCACAATGTTTTCTAAAGTCGTCCGCAACAAAGAGGTCAAATGTCGTTATTGTTTGGGAAAGGGTTAAACAGTACGTTTATCCATTAGCAGTAGTAGTGGAGGAGAGATTAGGCGCATATAATCTGGAGACATGATATATTATAGAGAACGTTAAAGCCATACTTGCGCTCATTAACACCAAAATTGTGAAAGTTCTAAAATAATTGAAAATCAACTTAAAAGTACTTTAAATCCCCTATTATAGGGGAATTGAGACTGTTCACATGATGTTTTTAAAACAGTGGAAACTATACGGTTTGTTTACAATTTGCGATAAAACTAGATCAGCCGAGAAACATTGGGAACCAATTAAACCCAAGAAATTCTCCATTTTTAATGTTCACATTGTTAATATTGGATAAATGACAGCCTTTTTACATGATTCACATGATTTTTCTAACCAGGTGATTGCAACTCGTTAATCCGAGCGCTCCGTGCTATTTTAGATGTTACTCGAATGTAAACAATGAAGTTAAATTGGTGGGTACCAAATTTGTGAAGATAGCACTTTGAAAAATAGGTAATAGATAGTGCCGGCGTTACATTGTCATGATCCTGTCGATATTCGCTATGTTTCAACATATTCTATCATAATTTATAACTCATACTACCCAATTCTGCAGTTCTTTTGAGCGCTAGTATGCTTTTAAACAATAAAGTAGTAAAGATCGAAAGTCTATAAATTATTTCATAGACCCTTTTACCGAACGGTGTACATGTATATGCAGATTGTTTTTAACCCATTAGTTGTAAAAGTGGGCTGTCAGAATAAATAGGGTTTATTAACTTGCTCTACAATTGCCAGTTTTTCCATAAGAAGTCAAGGAGGGTAGTCTACAACATTATATTGCGATATTATAAAGCATACTTATGAATATAATCCATTAGTGATTGAAAAGGGTTGGCATTGAAAACCAGAAATAAAAGTTTAGTATGTTAACTGATTGCATAAAATGGAAACAAATTGTTTTCAACCAATGGTAGGTTTATGCAAAAAATAAGATTAAAGAATAAGAAATATTCTTCTTTATTTCAAACTTTTATTCATTTCTTGAGAGTTTATGTTTAACCTGTGATTCAAGAAAAACAAACTGTATATAAAGGGATGGATATCACTCTTCCAAATATTGAAAGGTCATATATTATGTAATGTGCCATACGTGTGCCCTGAATTTGTAAAACAAGCAATGAACTGTAAATAAAGAAAATGGCAGTCGGCCATTGTCTCACCACAGATGCTTCGTGGAATGTTGATGACAATACGTTAAGCCATTACCAAACAATAACGACATTTAACCACTTTGTTGCAGACCACTCGCTAAGATCAATTTCTCCTTTTCCCACAAGGTTTTCTACTCTGATTGAAGAATATTATTCAATTTCATCACATTTTGAAATGTCGTCTGCAAACCTTTTCAATTTGGGATAGTCGAAAATTTGTTGTTTGGGAAAGTGTTAAGCTATTGCACCCTGCCATACATCTATATATAGGCGTCATGACGAACCAATAGTAAATGTCTTATGGAACGATCGGGTCAAGTAAATATCAAATAGAGTTTATTATATTTTTAAGAAATTTACACTTTATATTCCTTTTCTAGAACAAACGGATGTTTGTAACACGTACAAGACAAAACACATTATGACGCACTAAGTGGAAAACTTTTTGACAAATAAAAAGCAATTACCAAAATACAAAAAGAAGAAATTTTCGAAAGAGTGTAAGAACAAATGGCTTCTGCAATCAAAAACCACCTGCTTAAATAAATAATGTTTTAACGCATTGCACGAATCATACACCAAAGTAGGGCGGTGGTTCATAACAATAACATCCGCGCGAGAATATCAGCATTCCACGAACCGATCTAAAATGCCCTTTGAGAAAATGTGGGGTTTGAAAAAGAGGGTGAACTACCAGCCCTGTTTGGCGTATACTTTTAACACAAGGCTCCTACTAACCCTGCGTGTGCATTCTCGCTTACCAAACTATTATACACCACCTTATTATTACTAACAAACGGTATCAGTTGGGTTCGAAATATCCTATTGTCGGCTTCAATTAGAATCGTATTATCTAGAAGTTGCTAATAGAGCATATGGTTCTGTCTAGATTAGAATGATTAGCCGTTGATGTTTGTTTCGTTTGAGCCTTTTACATTCGTCAACATTTTTTATGTTCTATTTCGATATTATGTTGATGAATGGTGGAGGGAATCTTTAAACATAACTGCACTCTACAGGTGAGTCGAGCTTGGTATAACCTTCAGCATATCGTTGAGTCAGCCTAAAGACCGCCTCTCGGGAAGTTTTCAAAAGCTATCGCATTATCACGCCTTCCAATTTCTCAAATCCAAATCCAATTTTTCGAGATAGCTCAATACAAATTGAGTGATTTTGCTAACGAGCATCATGTGAAGGCCACAAGAAGCAGGCTGGCACAGGAGGAGCAGGCGGTGGTTCCCAATCATATGAATCGTGTGAGATTGGAGGGCGTGAAGTGAAGTGCCGTGAAGTGAACCACCTTCTCCGGCGCACCTGGCATGGGTATAAACGATAATGGAATGCACTGTCGATAATGAAGCTGGATTGTCTGAGGGCATTGATGCGAGGCGTTGGGTCTTCATGATAAGCCTGTTGGTTAATTACCCCCTTACGCATCAGTGGAACCAGTCAAAATTGAAACATCAGAAGGCGGCAATGTATCATATAGAACTTGACTCTAATTTATCGGTATGTCTTGGTATCAAATTTGACAAAAAGAATTTGACTGTTCCAAATTGAAAGAGTTTGCAGACGACATTCCAAAATGTGTTGATTTTGAAAAATAATCGTCTGTTAGGGCAGAAAACATGTGGGAAAAGGAGAAATTGCTCGATTAGAGCAATTTCTCCTTTTCCCACAGTGTTTTCCAGAGTCGACTGCAGCAAACTGGTATAGGGTCGTTATTGTTTGGTAGTGGGTTCACCAATATTGTGGTGGGGGATATCGAGATAAATAGTCTTCCTATATTGACCCCACCCCCCGGGCACGTCTAATTACAGAACCGCGAAATCCCATTACTGATAAGCCCCCTGCAGTCCACAAACCAAATAATCGCTATCTTGCTAATTGCAGTTGGTTTTTGTTTTCGTAGAGATGTCCATTAGCATGCTTAGACAGTATCTGTTGTATGAGTCACGCCATACTCATATAGTCCAACTTGCGTTAAGCAACCATCCTTTAAAGCAGCCAACCTGCCTTAAACAACCACAACAGAAAGTCCCATTATTAGATTTATAGTGTCAATCAATTTGGCTTAAGCAGTCAATCTGTATTAAACAGCCAATTTTCTCAGTTCCATAATCTGGCCTCTTAACACAAGTTTGACTGTATATAGTTTCAGCTTTACACTGGGTACAGGGTCATATTTTTTCTTGCAACCCCAATGTTTAATTGCATTTAATGAAATGCAGCATTGCAGGCCTGTGAACGATCATATACATGGCCCCACTGTTAAATTGCTCGTATGGGAAGTCACTTTCTTTAATAAGTAGTTATTGAAATTTTGAAATCCAGCATTTTATGCCTGTGAACGAAAATGTACATGAAAATGCCTTATTGACTAATTTTGGTATTTTGTGCGTATAATCCACGAGGTAATGATTTAGTTAATGAAATGCAGCATTGCATGCCTATGAACGAAAATTTACATGAAGATGCCTTATTGACTAATTTTGGTATTTTGTGCGTATAATCCATGAGGTAAAACCGTTACTTTAGTGATTATTTCCGAACTACTTGCTCATAAGGATGAACATAATATGATGGTTAAGTAGTCTGACCTCTGTATTTCGGTCAGTGTTTGTCTGTATGGTGTTTAACGCCGTATAAACATTGTTTTCAGTAATGTAACGGCTTTCCTGGATCCACCAGTACTAGGCTAGGGTTCAGAAATGACTTGCAAAAGGTAACTCCAATTAAACCAGATATGTCGGAGGGGCTCTAATACGGGGCCCCGAGTTCTTAGTCCATTCACTTATCCACCTGGCACGTAGGACCTTTTTCGACAAGTGAAAAATAGATGATATTATAAATGAATTTGCGGATAGAGAAAAATCAAGATGATCATGTACCGATTTTACCAATTTTAAACGACGAATCATGGATAGTGCATTGATGGAGAAAATGACTATTTTTGTTTATAACAAAGAAAGGAATCCAAACTTTGAGCTATCATTTTATGGGTAAGGAGGATTCTAATTTGTATGGAAGGATTTTAATTTGTATGGTGTTTAATCAACACTATTTCAGATATGTAACGTCTTCCCTGGATCTACCGGTACTAGGCAATCCGCTCTGAATTGAATTGCCAAAGGACAACTCTCGAAACCCGAGGCGTCGATGGAGCTCAAACCCGGGACCCCAGAGTTCTTTGCCAACCAACTCGACCACTGGACCTCACAGGACAAGGAAAATGGGGAAATCAGTTACTATTCATCCTTTTGTTACGGAGCGGGCATTGTTAATAAACTGAAATAATGTTGATACTATGTTAAACACAAAATAAAGATTAATTAAATGTACATGTACAAACACCTTAAAACTTACCGACATGTAATTGAGGGCGTTTCTAGCAAACGATATAACTAAAAAATAATTGGCTCACGAGGGAAAAGTTGGCAACATCGTTCACCGTATTACTTATATATCTGTCAACATTACTTTGATGAAAAACGCGGGGGAGTGAAACAGCCTTAACCCTTAACCAAACGCTGTTTTTTCGGCTATCCAAAGTTTGCAAACGACATTTCAAAATGTGATGAAATTGAACATTAATCTTCTGATAGGGCAGAAAACATTGTGGGAAAAGGAGAAATTGCTCGTTAAGAGCAATTTCTCCTTCTCCCAATATTTTCAAGAGTCGTCTGCAACAAGGTCGTTAAAGGTCGTTGTTGTTTGGTACTGGGTTATAAGGCCGTCTGCTAAACGGTTGTTCGTCTGTGTATCCCTTGCTTCGTATGTCGAGGGTTCAGTGCAAGACTATAGTAAGTGCCTCTCCATAAACATGAATAACTTACTATAATATTGCACTGAACATTTGATAAAACCTTCAGCAAAGAATTTCATAACCTGTCGTTACAAAAGGTTACATAATCTTATTATTAAGAAATAATAGCCAAATTTATTTTGCGGCTGGCCTCGATCAAAACTGTTTGCATAAGCATGAAGTCGGTTTCAGCACTATAGGGGTTAATGTCTCTTTCTGTTAGTCATTTTCTATGTATTCAAATGTACTGCAAAGAAAAAATAAACCATACAGTGTACAATGTGTATTCGAGTGGGATATAAAAACGCATTATGAAACCAAGTAGTTCGGCAGCTTCGTTCACTGAGTGTTGCCTTGGATACGTAGAGAAATGTATTTATCTCTAATCAAACGTATGTTTTTATTACACGTCAGACCGTCCCTTCATCCTTGTTATAACTGTATAATGTTTACGTTTATGAATTTTACATCGCATCAACAATTCCCCAGTAGAGTTACGGATTTGGATACGCAAAGAAAGGTATTTATCTCTAACCAAACGTATGTTTTTATTACACGTCAGACCGTCCATTCATCCTTGTTATAACTGTATAATGTTTGTGAATATGGATTTTACATCGCATCAACAATCCCCCAGTAGTGTTACGGATTTGGATACGCAAAGAAATGTATTTATCTCTAATCAAACGTTTGTTTTTATTACACGTCAGACCGTCCCTTCATCCTTGTTATAACTGTATAATGTTTGCGTTTATGGATTTTACATCGCATCAACAATTCCCCAGTAATGTTACGGATTTGGATACGCAAAGAAATGTATTTATCTCTAATCAAACGTATGTTTTATTGCACAAAAGGTAATCCCTTCACTCTAGTTATTACTGTTTTGTATGTTGTTAAACGCCGTATAGACAATTTTTCAGTGAAACATGTATATAACGGCATTCCTGGATCAACGGCTACAAGGCTAGGTCTCTGAAGTGACTTACGAAAGGTCACTCCCACGAAACCATATATGTCGGTGTGTCTCAAAGCCCAGACCCCGAGCGCGAAGCCCGCCACCTAAACCGCGGAGCCACAAAGGATTCCCCCAGTTATAACTGGCTTGAAATATATCTAAACATATTTACAAAGGGTGGCATATGAAAACATTGTAACAAAGATATACATATATCTAAAGCTGTCTGAAGAATGGGTGCTTTGATTAGGATATGAGCAAGGAATAAGGTTATTTCATTCAGCACAATATCAAATGATTCTTGATCTTGGTAACATTTTACTTAACACTCTACCAAAAATCTGCGTAAGTTCAAACATCATTCCATCATTTCAATATTGCGATAAGCAATATTACAATGTGATACTTCATTGGAGACACTCCGACACACTTCAAATGATGTGTCACATTGCAATAGGGTACTTTTACTTATGACGCTATCCATGTTAATCAGTTTTGTCTTACGCAAATATTTTCCTATTGTTGAGTAAAAAGGTATCCTGGTCCCGCAACATGCATAGTCAGTGCAAATCCAAATGATAATAAAACTGAACTGATATTTTTTGACGAGTGCATCGTACATTTTCATGTTCACATGCAAATAGAATGGATATACATTTATAAACATCCTCTCAAGAACTCAATTCAGATGTGTTCCTTGTGATAATAGAATTTATCAGAACGGAACATATATTTCATTTGACGAGGCCATTGTATTTACATGTAGTAATGTTCACATACAAATCATATGAACATGTAAACATCCTCTCCAGTACACAATAAAGATGTGGTCTTTGACCCATCACAAGTCTACATATGTCCGGGGTTAATTGGTGTTAATTGAAAGCACACATCACTCATATAATACGAATATCATTTTCTCATAACCATTGTGAAGAAATACATGTACCAAAAACTTGAGTATGCTTTCAGCTGACACTAATAAGCAATGATGATAAACGAACGCTTCTAACGCGTGAAAGGAAAGAAACCATTGAGACAAAAGGAAATGTTGCTCGCAACATTGGCTTCTTCAAGAATCTTGGGGTGGGATATGCATGAAAGTGAGGCAATGTGGAAAAATGAGTATACAACAAAAACAGCATTAACCCTTGTAATGCTGCAACCGACTTCATGCTTATGACAGCAAGTAAATTGGCGTCTGGCCTGTGAGTTAACCTGTCTGCTACTCTGGGTATCTTTCCTCATCAAAATTAAGCAGATACCAAAGATTTGGAAAGAAGACGATACAAAAATGTATTTCTCGAAAATTTCCCAGCATTCTAGGGTTAACACAAACAACTCACCAATAAAGACGAGCGCGTAATTCCTCATTGTTATTGTTCCCTAGTTCTCACAAACGCGCTTTCTCACTACAGGGCTTATCAGTGTTGATGCAGCGTGTTATATAGGAACACGTATGTCAAGTGTCGGTATCTATATCAGGCGCGAAAGGGGGGGGGGGTAGAGGGGGTTTCTCAAGTGAATGTTTGTGTATTACTCTATTTCCGTAATGTATGCGCATATGTATTTTGGACATGCGTGCCCGTCGACTGCGATTTCTCTGCTGAGTCTTGAACGAAACGCCATCATAAAGCATATTTTGGCATATAATATAAACCCAGAGCCGGGAATATGATGGTCAACTCATGCGAGGTATACACTATGACTGACTTTCGTTGGCAAAAGTATGTGAAAAAAGCAAAAGTACCTGCGTGCGGCCATCTTGTGATAATTAATTGATAGAACAGTGCTTAAACCATTAGATAATGTTTGAACCTGTAGCTGATCAAGACTTAAAACAAAAACAGACTTCAGCTTATGTAAGTGAAAATCTACGTTTTCGTTATAAACTTTTGATTTACTCCAATGATTTTGAGAGTCTTTTCCGAGCGTGAAAACGATGTACTTGTACATGTATTATAATCTTAAAGGTCAGATAAATGTTAAGATCTTTGCTTATGACAGAAGCATGTGTAGACTCTATGTACGTCTATCAGAAACGCAAACACAAGACACGTCACTACATCTTATATAGTTTTATTTAAAGAAGAATGCGAGTATCCAAATACTTATCTAACGATGATTTAACGCAATCCATTCTATAACACTAGGCGTGTATTGACTCCTCATATACATTGCTCTTTCACAAGTAAAGAAAGACTTCTTTAAAGTAAATAGTATTCAGACAACTAGAGAAATTGTTGTTAAGAAAGTCCATCTCTTTTATCACAATGGTTCCATTAAGATTCTGCAGCATATGTGGTAAAAGTGAAGTATTATAAAGCAAGTGAACTGACTAAAACATTTGAACAAAAGATGCGACCAAACAGAGTAAAACTGTTGACAAAATTATTGGCGCACTAACAATATTGCCATGGTTTTTGTTGCCGTCTGCAAGGTCGTCTGCGTGTATACCAGAACTGTTGCCTTGGTCCAATGGTTTGGTAGTTGTGCTGTCCATGTACTTGTCCGTGCTGTACTTTTGATTGTCTGTATTGTATGTGTCTGTACTGTACGCGTGTATACCAGAACTGTTGCCTTGGTCCAATGGTTTGGTAGTTGTGCTGTCCATGTACTTGTCCGTGCTGTACTTTTGATTGTCTGTACTGTATGTGTCTGTACTGTATGTGTCTGTACTGTACTTGATGCCGACCGTTGTGGGCTTTTCGCAGTTCTGAGGAAGATCGTGAATCACCAGAGGAGCTGTGTCGATAATGACCTTGGCATTCTCTTGTCCGCATGGCCTCCCGATGTGGTCTTCGATGCAAGCCTTGCCATCAAAGTAGAATCTGAAAGAGTATGGGCAAGAATGTCTTTTTTATAGTATTGCGTTAACAGAAACATGGGGTCTTTCTAACAAGGATTTGAAACTTAACTTTGTATTGGGTAAGCCGCGAAGGGGCCGCTAATGTCCTTTACAAATTGGTAAATTTACGACTACGTTTACACAGTCGTCACAAGGTGGCTTTGATATTGTGAATGCAAAATAGACATGCATTTCACCATAAGAGTGCTGGAACCGACTTCATGCTTATGCAAACATCATTAGATGTTAACTTCTGGTATTAGTTTTAATAGACTATTATTCTATTTCAGACTATTGGTTTTGACAGATAGACTTTTGCTTCTTTGTGATTCAACCCAATTTTCAAAAGTGTTTCGTTTATGTTTTTACAAAGGGTAGCTGACAAGCAATGGGAAAAGATTTGCATGCAAGAACTGACCAAATTCACCCGTTATCGGGGTGTCATAAAAACTGATACCAAAGAGATTCACATACAATAATTTCAAATCATAACGAAAACACGCTATCGATTGTCTTCTGAAAACAGTGGAACCGGACGTCTAAAATGACTTAATGCATTATATCTAAATGGAATGACACCTTGCTTATGTATGCTTATTGCAGTTTAGGAATAGCAATAGTTATCCTTTGTTACACTACAATGTCATGAAATGCGTCAATTGTACAAACTCGGGCATTTCCGTGACTTGAGAAATACACCTCGTTCATAAGTGTACGGTTGCAAATTTAGGTAAACAATGCATTCCCCAGAATCGTCCACGTTTGGTAGTTCAATGTTTATAGAACTGTTGGACATAATCTAAAACCATTATTTTTGGTCAGTAAGTCATACGTTATCGTGAAATTATAATTTTCTTTAATCAAAACCGTTGAATGTTAAGATACATGTATCGCATTTTACATTTTCATTTGAAAACGAAAGCACAACGAAAGCAATCTTGCAAGAAGCAATATGGCGGCTTCCATGTGTTGTCGTAGGTGCTTCCATTGGATCAACCCGATGTCTTTCAGATAGGAGAAACGTTAGGATTATCGTAGTCCGAATGATCCAGACGTAGATATTTCACTCTACGTCTGGATTAGCCTGGGGTCCTGGCCCGTTCGTATACCGCGAACTAGGGCCAGGTGTCAGAGAAAGTTTACCGAACACAATAGTGTTCGGTTATGCCGAGGTATTCCGAATGAAACAACATCGACTGCGCATGCGCGTCGATTAAGAGTCTGCAAGCTTATTCATGGGAAACTTTACCTATTTAGACACCCTACTTAGCGTTGGATCCTTTTGAGATGAAATAGTGACTCCGGTTTTTATTGTATTTTAAAGCGTTGTGTTTTGTAGTGGAACACAAATGCAGTACACCGCGCAAATCACCCAAACAGGGTTGTGTTTGTGACACAAGTATTGAAAAGTCAAGCTCTTTGCGTCGTGTTTTACCATATAACAAATCCGGAGTAGATCAAAGTAAACTTTATGGTGGAATGTCTGTAATAGATGGTGTCGTGTGCTTAAATTTGTTATAGAAAAGTACTTAATATTGACAAGATAGTTACAAAATTAAGGAAGGCGTGTCAATCTTCTAAAGTTAGAGTTAAACGTGGTTTTAAAAGACGAGATATGACGAGACAAGAATATATCTGGAAAATCGTTTGATAAGCAATATATGTTAGAATAGTATTAATTCTGATATCAAATTCTTGAGATCTAAATGTGTCCAAATCAGTTTATTCTTAGTTCATGCGTTTCCCCCCTTTTTGATGACTTCGTCAACTACAGGTTCTTATGTTAAATCAGACTTTCAAACAACACTAAATAAGCCTATTGCGATAATGTTTAATACTAATTATAATTGATTTTGTAGGCTTCATATGATTTTGTCAAAATGAAAAATAAAGATGCTTAATTTGTCGAGAAGCTTGGCTTTTGATTATAATTTGGAAAAGAAAAATCACGTTCTTTTTTCCTTGTTTGTTATCTAACTTATAACTGCATAAAGGGAATAAATACAGATGCCGTTGATATACTAAAACTCTTGTCGGTGGGATTCTTATCTTTATTGCCTGTTAATTGAATTCGTGATTGTTTAACCAGAGATACGTGAAACCCTTTACCCCTTCCTTTTATGTGTCGTTGGATTTGATTAAAAAGAACATGTTATGGGAAAGATAGAAGAAAATCCCAATTTTTTCACATTTTTATGTGGTCTTTCTTTCTTCAAAATCTCCTATTAACACTTTACAAGCCTCAAATTTAAGCATCGAAGGATTTAAGATGATATGTAATATTGATTGGTGGAGATATTTGTTTCCAATTTGTTTCCATTCAATATGTTTTGTGTGTGATTTAAAACTCATTTGAATATATAAACAATAGTTTTGGTAGAATTCATTCAGAGATAACTACTAAAGTAAAAAGTTTGATTCTTTTACAAAAGATATCAATTTAATCTGATATTTTGAATCCCAATATTTAAATCAAACAATAAATTAATAGAAAAATAAAATGAAATGAACAAAATCCATTTAAGTGCAATTAATTTATAAAAAATGGAGTATTGTATGAAAATTGTAAAAGGTAAAGGCTACCCAGGCTGAATAAGGGTTGGAAAAGGGTAAAAATGATAAGGGTAAAAAAAGGTAAATGCACAATTCAAACGCCATCTTTTCATAATAAGGCGAGTGGCAATCTGTTAGCCAATCAGAAGAGACAATTCATTCTCTGACACCTGGCCCTAATGCGGGTTAGCATGGGCCAGGACCCCAGGCTACGTCTGGATGCGTTCGATGTAAAAGCGCGTCAAGCGGATATCGATTATTAGCGGTAGTGCATGTCGGGTAATATGTAGAAAGGGGGCGGAGTTAAAATGATAGGTAAATTCTGGTGGGAATATAATATTGGCTCCTTTTTCGTTTGGTAGAATAGATCTAATTTCATTAAAAACGAGATGCCCTTTACCTCATATGAATTTTGTCAATTGCCAAAGTATTGCAACAGTTGATTTCAATTGAATACGTAGATATTCATTCATTTAGTAAAATTATTTGTGACTGACGTAAAACATATATATGTTCGAGGGGGCACTTCTCCGGGGGGCACTTCTCCGGGAGGGCACTTATCCGTGATCCAATATATACATATCAAGGGAAATAGGTATCTGTTTAAATCTATTGCGAAAATCTAGAAAATACTCAAACCACCAAAGAATTTTTTATGGAAACTTTTGCCAACAAAAACGACTTGGCTTATCATTTCTTAGTAGACGAATCTATGGGCAAATTGCTCTCAATATGATATTTTCTTGAATTATAGAAATCAGCAATATAGGTCTAATCTAAAATATAATTCTAGAAACTATTTCAAAGTAAATTATTTGCAGGTTGGGCGAGCGCGAAGGGAAACAAACCAGAGACATCGTAACATCTATGTCTCTCAAACAAATTATTCAAAAAGCTATCGATATGATCAGCTTCGGGCATGTTATAAAGGGGAGTACATCTTTCGGGTTGTTGGTCTAAATATCAAACGCCTAGTTTTATGACCCCAGACATGACGACGCGCGTCACACGCAGACACTTATCCAGACACCGTCGTACATCACACAACACGTGCCTTACCCTTTATCTTGGTAGCATCATCGTTTTGTCCTCAAAGAATACGCATTTAACATAGACTTTATTTCTAAAGTATATTGATAGCAACAATTACTAGATTTAGGAGCAAGTTTCTTCTGAATATCTCTTATGTTTGCAGAGAAATGGTAGGCGTCAAAACCAAATCATTTTTGCCAATATAGATTACTTTCTCGATATAGTGAATATTTATTTTGTATTTTACCTAAACGATTAGTTTGTGTGTTTAATTGCAGTTTGAATTTTAGAATGGTAACGACCTTGTCTGGGAAACTGAAGGGTAACTAAATGTTGAAAGCTTACAAAACTGATGATGTTGGATCGGTCGTTATTGCAGCTTGATACCTTACCATTGGATATAAAAAAAAATTAAAAATTGAAATGGTACGGGCAAATGTATTGCCCAATGCTTTCATGCATGGAATGAGTCGGACAAACCGATTTTATTTTGATTATGAATAGATTGGTTAATGAACTATTTGTTTAATGGTGCATCAATATCCACGGTTATTTAGCGCATATATAACAAAAGGTGACTTTTTTTTTGTAAATAACTTCTTTATTTTTGATAACATACTTTTATAACTCGACCTGTAATGTTAATTTTTTTATTTATATTTTTTTTATTTTTTTATTTTTATTTTTTTTATTGGTCAACAAACTGTTTGTTTTATTGGACCAGTAAAACATTAAGAAAAAAAGGTAAAAAAAAAAAATTCAAAATATGCACTACAACCATAACCATATGTATCATTTCATAAGTATAGATATGAACATAAGAATATACGCGTTTAAATTGAGACCATTTTGGGTGCCATATCACAACCATACCACAACTGATTCAAGTGTAGGTACTCACAAATGTTATGAATGTTTCGCCACTTTTAAACCTACTTAAATTTTCAATTTGCAACTTATGAATTGTGGTGATGAAGGAAAATTATTAGGACATTCGTATTGATCAATCCAAGAGAAAGTTTCCCTGTCCCTCTTCAAATCTTGAAATATGTGCGGAAAATTAATGAATTTTAATTGAATACGATTAAGTGGCTATCCAAGTTCAATAACATTAACAATGGAATTTCAGTGAACAATAACGGTTTCAAGTAGCTAAGAATTAGATTCAAGGAAATAGACTGGAGAAAGACTTCTTGACAATCGATGACCCAAACGGCCTAGTTTTGTCTACTTCTTTGTGGCCTTGATGCGTTATTCAAATGTATCACAATTTTCGATTTCTCTCAGTATATAAAGAAATCTACGTGAACCAATGATACATTTACATTCAACACAATTAGAAATCTTAAGGTATCACACATTAAATGGTTCCGAAATACTTCGGACGTACCTGTATATCTTTCACGATAACCGTAAAGGTGGCCGAATTCTATTCGGATTCTAATCGGACACCTTTACAGTCATGGTGAAAGATTTACGTCCGAAATATTGTGTT
Source organism: Cerastoderma edule (assembly GCA_947846245.1). Taxonomy (NCBI): domain Eukaryota; kingdom Metazoa; phylum Mollusca; class Bivalvia; order Cardiida; family Cardiidae; genus Cerastoderma; species Cerastoderma edule. The sequence goes on along the minus strand of OX401419.1, from coordinate 22,477,847 downwards.
TATTTTTGTTTTTGTTTTCCTTTGAATTGTCAACCCATTTATTCAAATTGAATTACAATAACATTTACATCATATAAATATATATACAGTATAGTGTTTTCTAAAATTGGCATTTGACATAATCAAATTTGTTCTCAAGTCTAAAATAGCACTAAGAAGGAGTTGAGTAGACGAAGAAGAAGAGAATGGGAAGGGAGGAAGAAAATGATGATGATCTTTTTATTAACACAAATATTCACAAAGGATTGTTTTCGAAATAAGTGTGGCGAAGCAAATCGATTCAAACCAAAAATGCTGATATTATTTTAATCAATTTAATCAGGGAGGCGTTGATGTTCATTTTTAGCATCGTGATATGGAGTTGTCAAACAGTCCGAATGAATGTTGAGTTTACCTATTTTATGGAAGAGATGTTTTATCAAAATTGAATCTAAAGTGTCTTTTCCTTCGACAATGGATTTCATCAAATGACTCTGCTTTGGTTTAAAAACGAATTCATATTCCCGTCGATCAAATGTTAACAATCGTTCATGTTTTTGCCTTTTCTGTAAATCACCGGAAATGGAAGCAATAAGCAATCTTATTGGTCAATACCACCTTCCTTCTGATTGGTGCCCATATTTTTTCTCGTCGCC